>JAMPIV010022868.1:0-256895 GCA_024509875.1 Oreohelix idahoensis
GTGTCAGAAATCTGGTTTCATAAATCTGCAATGCGCGAATTTAACAGATCTATATTTTAAATCAAAGGGCGAAAATCTATTGACTTATAAAGTCAATACCAAAATCAAATGTTTGAGAGACATATGAAATGTCACATAAATGAAGAATTTAGAAGGCAGATAAATCTCGACAGCAGTTGTAGTTTTCCAGTCGTGAACGCCCCTAACATCTAGAGACAGCTAGGAAATACTGAGGACAGTAAGGAAGAATGAGAGAGCAAGACATTGAGATAATAATTAGATTTGAAATTGTGCTATACAAGGTTGACCAACCTCAAGGGAAGGTTGGGGACACATTATTTCACATCTTCCACGTTATATGTAAATAAACTTTATCGTAATTTTATACTGCAGTCAGATTCAAGTCACTCATCTATTGTTGATATCATTCGTCAACTGTCTACATGAAACTGTTGGTTGTATTGCACCAAGTAAGAAGTTACTATTTACCATCAACCAAAACCTGCCTACTGTTAGAGTTAACTAACCTCAGACCTAAGGGTCTTTTATATTTGGACATGCGCCCTAATATAACCGGCTAGGTTGAACGGGACGCGCCTCGCCAAAACGAGGCAAAACTTTATAAAAAAAAAAAAAGTGATACGAACCACTATCTTCTTCTTCTTCCGTCCTTAGCCAAAGACCGACCAAGCAGTCAGAGGCCATCACGCCTTGTGGCGTCTTAAGGGCAACAGCAGATTGATTTTCTCTGTTGTAGTTTCCCATCACGCCTAGCGGCGTCTTTAGGGCAACAACAGATAGATCCATCTGCCGTTGTTTCCGTAATCGGTGTGACAAGCCAACGGGTGATCAGCCCATTGGGCAGGAACCACTATACATCATCAAAAATCAACATCATCATTTTAGCGTATATGCCAATTGCCACAAAATATATCGGTAAGGGTATAGACATCATTTACAATTTGTTATGAATTCTGTCTTGATTACTTCCCTTTTGTCTTAAGTTATACCAGAAGCGGTTTCCCTATTATAATAAGAGTAATAATCGCCCCTTCAGTCATAATTGACTATGGGTAATGCGACCCTGAGGTGACAGCCCTCAGCTGCTTATTTTCCTGGTGCTCCTTCTTTCGACCTTTTCTTCTCACTTCTGCTTGTTGTGCGAGCTTCTTTTCGCCCAATCTGAGGTGGCGCCGTAAATAGCATCGCCACTTAGTGCGATCGGCAGCTTCATCCTCCCATGGTGCTGGATCCATGTCCAGTGCCCTCATATCTCTCTTGCACATATCTTTGAACCTCAGCTGCGGTAGTCCAACTGTTCTTTTGCTATCTTCTAATTGTCCATAGAAGATATCCTTCGGTGTGCGACCATCTGCCATGCGACGGACATGACCAAGCCAGCGCAGTCTGCGATGTCTAAGTAGTGTATACATGCTTTGAATGCCAGCACGTGACAACACCTCGACATTTGTCACTTTATCTTACCACGAGATGCCGAGGATTCCCTTTAAAGATTTTCTATAAACAAAATTTTAAATTAAACGAAAGAAACAAAGGTAGCGAAGAAGCAGTGAAAAAAGAAGAAGAAGAAGAAGAAGGCAAACACTATGGCATCCATCATTTAAAAGCTAAGCTCTGAAAAGGATTAGTATTGCTACTATTGCACAGTCATGTGAAGGACTTCTAGCTGCATCATGCTGTTCATGATTGTTCAGGTTATATCCAGTTTGGAAACAAATTTCAGTTATCAGTACAGTGTTAAGAGTACGAAGATTAAGATATCAGCAGGTAATTCGAAGTCAATGTTAACAGGAATTTTAAATATTACAGCAATTTACGTAGCACCAAAATACTTTTAACCCAACGATTAATACAAGTTTAAGACACATTACTCTACGATCTACGTTTATCACAAAATCTTTTTTACATGCAAGTCGGCTTTGCTTTTCCCAGTTATGCGCTGTGGGTATGTAGCTTCGACAAGCGTGTGTCAGTCCGCTGGACGTCTTTTCAGCTATAAAAAGATCTAGATTTGGTATATCAGCCCGCTCACATTCAATTCTAGACTGTGTTAATACGAGTGTGCGAGTAGGCAGTGTTATTTGCGCATTCCAGATCCTGCAGTGTAGATTGTTATCCACTGTATTCGTCTAGAAACACCCTCTGTTGTCTGGCTCATCCCCAATTCTATGACAACTAAAAAGAGAATGGCTGATCGAGGCATCATTGTCGTACTCCTGTTTCACCTCGAAATCTTGGTTACTCTGCTCGACACTGCACATAAAATTAGTATAGAGACTTTTGATGATTGAAACAATCACTTAGGGATTTCGTAAGCCCTTAGTATTTCTATGGGCTGCCTGTGTATGCTGTCAAATGCTTTGTAAAACTCATCTCTACATATTGTTAAGCACTTAATTAGGTACACATGTTTGTATTAGTAATTTATATACTGTAAGGAGAATAATTCATTAAAAATACTGCATAGATTGTAAGGAGAATAATACATTACAGATGTCAGTATGTATATATTGAAAGGAGAACAATATATTACAATTGTCAGCGCTTCATATAATATAAAGAGAAATGTTCGGGCTGTATATAATATAAGCAGAATAACAAAGTACATGTGTCAGGACTGTGTATATTGTAAAGGAACAATAAACTATAAATAACAGTATTGTCCTCTCCACTTTTCTCCCCTTCTCACATTTATCATCACTGAGCACAAAACACAGCTTTATATTCTTACCGACGTATTTGTTCTTCTTTCCTCCTTGGTATGGATAATCGCTGATATCAAACGTCTTTCTATTAGCATCAACGCTAAGCCAGGCTGGTAACCATTCATACATCACTATTTTCTTGATTGCAAACAGGCAAAATTAGTTGAACGTCACAAATGTGTACTTGTTTTTCTTTTAAACCTCAGTAATTTCTTTAATACATAAACGAAAGAAATAATCATTAGACCTACACACCATGAATACATATGACATTAGTTCATCAATTGTTTAAAAAAATAACGTTTTGCCTCGTTTTGGCGAGGCGCGTCCCGTTCAACCTAGTCGGTTATATTAGGGCGCATGTCCAAATATAACAGACTCTTAGGTCTGAGATAGTTCATGAATGATAGGAAACTCGGTACAGGGAATTACATGAGGTAATTTGATCATCAGAAACCGTTCCCCCGTCAAACAAGTGTTTCAGCCCTTTTATCTCCCTTGCACTCTAAGGCAATCTTTTTATTCTGGAGGAACCTTTGAAACAATTTTCAGATCTCAGGAAACCCTGAATGAACCAAAAAAAAAAAAATATATATATATATATATATATATAGTATATATATATATATATATATATATATATATATATATATATATATATATATATAAATATATATATATATATATTATATATATTATATATATATATATATATATATATATATATATATATATATATATATATATATATATATATATATATAATATATATATATATATATATATATATATATATATATATATATATATATATATATATATATATATATATATATATTATATATACAGCTCATGGTACCTTAGCGTGTGTCAGTAAGTTGTAAAAATAATAAGCCAATACAAATTATCAAAGCTCTTGTGAGTAGAGAAATATTTTTTTCTGTGGATCTGTTTATTTTGGCCAACTTATTAGTCTACTCTGTTTTTTGTGTGGCATGGTACTTAAAGAACTAGATACTTTAAAAGCGGGAAAGAGGGGGGGGGGGGAGGGGGGCTTTGGGTCATGACTCCTAAGTGTCAGTTTTCTATTGATTTTTCCGCCTGCGCTGGGAATTTAACCTATTTGGTAGAAACTTCTAAATTCACTCCTGTTTTATGCATTCTGCCAACTTGAGGCAGTGTGACGAAATCAGTTAATCAGTTCTGTACTGCATTATCAACTTATTTCTTCATTTTCCTCACTCATTATTCTATTATTTGGCATATTTTATGCACCTACATTTTTTGCGCTGACCACTCCCTAGACTTGTTTACGTTTGACCATGTGAATCGTAGTATTACAAGGCTAATTAGACAGGTCAGCAGATAATACTTTTATCACTTAAGTCGTCTATCCACCTTTGATAGAGACGGTCCTTGTTAACACAAGGTGGTCGCGCACGATCGATGAAAAGAAAGCCAGATTGGCTGTCTAAGAAATCCGTCTCGGGAATGTATGCAAACACAGGTGATAATATGTAATCGCTTCCGCTGGACCATTTGTGTAGCAATTGTACGTATAACCTGTCAGAGGAGACAATTTGGGAGGAAGGTATTAGCCAGGAAATAAGTTCACCAATGTATTTGTGAGTTTGCACAAGTGCAATCGGAGGTATTACTGCCATATTTGAAAGAGGTCACGAGTTTAAATTTTAAAAATGATATTTTAAAACACGCGGGAGACAGTAATGATTTAACACACCGATCCAAAATAACAAGACTGGAAACTTAAGGAACCAGAGCACCCGTCATAAGAGGAATACTAAAATTTCCCCAACCAAGTGTTCGAAGTATCTAATCAAAGTTGCTGTGTCAATTCATCTGTGCCAGAAGATCGCATATCCCATTTTGGGTGAGTGTAAACATTTATTTTATCATCTGAATTTTAACATGTCTGTACTTGCTAAGTGGTTATACAAAGCAAAGGAGGCTAGCAACCTCAACATATGAAAATGGTATGTTCATAAACCACTACAGCAAGCACTAGTGTTTGCTTTATGCTAGTTCGCTCAAGAAAGCGAAAGGAGAAGCGACCCCAGACTCCGAATGGAGCAGTAAGATGATTACCCCACATGTGCCTAGAATGTGTAGTATCATTTGGTAAGATATATGTACCTTATTAATTGTAATTCAGGCAAGCCATTGCACTCGCGATGTCCAGACACATTTTCCCCATTTAAGTGACCAGAAGAATAACGGTGATTTCTAATCATATTCCCTGAGTTATACTGTGTATACAGGGAGAATAATTATTCAGAGAGGCTAACATTGGTGGGTGGACAGCGAGACAATGCGCCTGTTAATCGTCAGGACACAAATGTACTTTGCAGAGGCATTTTGTTCTTGTATTTTTTCCTAAAGTTCCTGATTCGAAGTTACAAGACGGTTTTTAGTACCAGAGCAGTCTGAAGTAAGAATCTTCGCCACTAACTTGTGATTCAAGAAGCTGGGTTCGCCACCAACTACCTACAGTGCAGACGTTGTGAAGACACCCAACTTGACATTAGGAGTGAAGTTAATCTAGAATGCCTCTAGAGAAGAGTCCTCATCACAAAAGACCTGACAACGACCCATTGCAGTACTCAACCAGTTAAGTTTTTTGTAACAAGCACAAGCAACGGACAATAATAATCATCAGTCCCTAATTAAGTCTCAGTGAAGACTACTTACTTAGTCGTTCCCCTTTTACCGTGAGGTGTAGAGGTTTGGAAGAGAGAGCGCCAGACCATCCTATCGGCTGTCCTCCTCCTGGCCTGGCTCCATTCTAGTCCTCGGTCCTTCAAAGATTGTCTAATGTTGTCCTCCCAGCGGACTCTGGGTCGTCCTGGGGGTCTGGATCCTTGGCTCTTTGTTTCCCATGTTTGTCGTGGCAGCCGATCCTCTCCCACTCTGCAGACATGGCCAAACCATCCCATTTATGGTCTGAAAAAGTCTCCCAGCTTCTGCCCTTCGAGTGGCAAACTCTTCCCTGACGCCTCCCACTCGGTCTACAACAGCTCCGAGGTACCTAAAGTGGCCGACCTGCTCCAGGACCCGCTCTCCCAGCCGAATCTGATGTCCTCTTTCCTCTCGCGATATCACCATGGATTTTGTTTTAGAGCTGCTTATGACCATCCCTCTCTTCTCCAGCTCTTCATTCCAGACTTGCAGGTTGGATTGGAGATGTGCCTCTGATTTAGCAATCAGGGCAACATCATCAGCAAATGCCAGCTCCGAAATACAGATCTGTCTCATCTTCCAGTACCCCACTGAATACTTTCTTGTTCTCTCCTTACATGCCTTGATGACATCGTCCATGAGGAGTATGAAAAGGTAAGGCGACAGGATATCACCTTGTCTTAACCAGTGGTGGTCCTGAACTCCTCTGACTTATGATTTGCTGTCCTCACATAATTTCTGCAAGACTTGTAGAAGCTCTGTATAGCATGAATCAGAGGTGCTGGAATGTTCTTCCTTGCCAGTGAAAACACATTTTAAAACCCTCTTAAGTCTCTTTTATCCATATTTATTTAAATTTGATAACAACTAACTGATTATTAAATTTGTTATATGGTATTTTACAAATTCATAGTTAATTTACTTCTTATAGACAAGAGAGCGCATGTATGATCTAAAGCCTTTAATACATATACATATAGTTACATCTATAGAGTCAAATATTTATAAAAGGAATTTCGCTGGTCTAAACCAGCTGGGGGTTCGAACAAGCCACATCATTGCTTAAAACTTCACAAAAGGTGCCGGATCAGATACAAGTTAATAGTGCTCTGCCTTATGCAGCATTGTTCTTGACTTCTGAATTATCTTGCGAACACTCCCTTGAGATAGAAGCACCATTATCCTTCTATCTACAACTCTGCCAAGAGTAAACATGTGCGAAGATAGACACCTTTGAAGACCCATTTTAGATACTCTCGAGTTTTGGTCACTGGTGGACTCATTACTGCATGCAAAGAAGGGGGGGGGGGGCACATTCCGTGACATGCAGTTAAGAAAAGTAAAAAACATATTGTACATACTAGTAAATTACTGTCCTGAGTTCCACACATTTGTACTAATTTTGTAACTGAATTTTCAAGCTCGATTGAAAATAAGAAATGATAACACACTGTGTCTCTTCAATTCTTGGATCCTTAGCCATTGACTGACTAGGCAATGAATGACCATTATGCTCAAAGGCGTCTTGTAAGGCAGTAACAAGCTCTTTCTCACTTTTCTCCTGTCGATGGTCATTCTTCGTGTGGTACTTGAGCTCTGGTTTATGTTTTTCATCTCGACCTCCACAGTTCATGCATCGTTTTTGGTAACCTCTTTTTCGCCATCCTGCTGGGATCCATCACATAACCGTTCTGGTGATGGTTTGAAGGTCTCGTTTAAGGACATGACCAAGCCAGTTCCAATGTCTACGTGCTACGATTGTGTGCATATCTACTTGATTGCTCCGTAGATCATTAGTATTTATAACTGGTTTAATCACGGAAAAATAGTTGATAATTATTCTTTTGAACCTGATTTTAAATGTGACTGATGCAGCACGACAAACGACAATAAAATCATGTAGCATTATAAAGGTAAGGATTAGATGATTAGATGATTTAGTAATAAAACATAAGCCCCACATTCTCAAGACATTAGCTAGTAATGGAGGAAATGAAAAAAAAAAATTAAAATTAAATGGGAACTGGCCATACTAATAACTTCAGATCTCAGCTATGGCCACCACGTGTGATGTCGATAGACATCCAAGACAGAGGGTTAAAAACATAAACAATGGGGGGACTTCAACGGCACACAATTTGTATCTAAATAACACGAAGAACCTCACAATAAAACAGGGCGTAGTAAAAAAAAAAAAAAACGGATAAACTAAGAAACTGCAGAAAATTAACAGAGTTTCTTGATAATGAAGACAGTCTGATATCGTGATTCTGAAAGAAGTCTACAGGAGTTTATAAATAACAGTGTAAACTGGAAGTTGTGGAGAAGCATAATTACCGACCACATTTGGCATCTGGCATGACACTTAAAGAAGTGTAGAACGGAAACTTAAGTCCTGCATGGTGATGTTAATCCAGTTGTGCCTTTGCCTTCCAATAATTATACACGGTACATCTTATTCAAGCGACCATATGTTAATTATTCTAATTTTAGATCTTACTTAAAGGGTTTCTGTTGAAGCTACCACAAGGCCAGGAAGCCAGCAGTGGGTTCCTTTGAATTGCTAAGGTTTGATACGAAGAATAAACCAGACTGACAAAATGGTTCAGTTGACTCAAAGCGCGGACAGCGAGCAAGATCTTTTCTTCGACTTCTTCAAGTACCATGCCAGCGGGCAATAGTACGATGGTTTACCCTTGACTTCCGTCGGTTTGTGCGCATCAGTATCTATAGCCTTTGACTAAGACCTCTAACATCAAAGGCAGCGGGGACGGGAGAGGTTAAGGCACTCCCATCTCGGAGGTCGACACGTTATACAGCTTCAGTGTTGTCTTATTCAGATAGCTGCTCCCAACGAACTGTCCCACCTTACCGTCAGTGACAACCATCTGTTTTAGTCCACGTTGCTCATTTATAATTCTCCATCCAGAGGACCTTCAACCATTCACTACCTGGAAGACGCACCTAGTCGAGGACAGACTCCTGGTCCGATGAGGTTTATTCGTCCAAGTTCTTGCCACGTTTTTTTCTATCCTGTCTCTAGTTGTCTTCTCCGTGTTTTTTATGTCTGCGTCTACTAATTGCGTTTAGTTTATATTACTTAACATATTACTAATTAAACATTCCATTTATATATATTTTTTCACTGTTTGTTTCTTCTTTTCTACTTCTCTTAATTATTATCGATTTAAGTGACACTTCTTTACCTGATACTGAGCTATCACCCTCTTCCGGGCAGCGTTGAAAATGTCCTCGCTATTTAGTGAACTATTCTTCCTCTTAATGTCCTGGGCCACAAAATTATGGTAGCGGAACCAAACAACGGCTAGCGCAGTCAGGAAAGGGTTCTCATGTGTTCTTGGATTACCATACCCTGTTGTATTGGACATTACATGTGCTTATTGTCATGATTATTATCATAGTGATTGCTGTGAAAAGAGGGCAGTTATTTTTTTTTTTTGTGCGGGATGAAGAAAATTTAAAAAAAATGCATCTAAAGCGTATGCTATACTTTTCATCCCTTCGAAGCCAATGGACCAAATCGTTACACATAATGGAGATGGTTTTGGGGATCAGAGTTGTCTTCAAGTCTGTCCTAACGAGTCTCAAGTGTAGTCACAAGCCTCCTAGTACAAGTCTCAAGTCAAGTCGCAAGTCTCTTATTGCAATTTTCAAGTCGAGTCCGCAAGTCCCTAACGCTAGCTAAGTGTATAAACAGCATCTAGGACAGGGACATGAAGTTGTGGAGAGAGGTTAGCCTAATCCAGACGGTAGGACACCTGAAGAAGCAGACGTATTTGGTGAAATCACGATGTCTTATATCTTTGAAAGTGTTGATTGTGTTTCCAATTATGACGAAAATATATCTATATTATTTGTTGCAGATGACGAAGTGGGACATATTAGTATTAAGTCAGCCATCCTAAACATTCAGTTAGGTCGCACTTTATTACGTTTTTACTATTCCAACTTGTAAAGAGTTTGTCAGTCAGTTTCATACCGTCTTTTCTATTTCTAATTTACTGAACTAGTTTGTGGAGTTTGTTAATGAACGAATGACAGAGTTTCTGAATGAATC
Organism: Oreohelix idahoensis; assembly: GCA_024509875.1. Taxonomy (NCBI): domain Eukaryota; kingdom Metazoa; phylum Mollusca; class Gastropoda; order Stylommatophora; family Oreohelicidae; genus Oreohelix; species Oreohelix idahoensis. Next base: position 9,502 of record JAMPIV010022868.1, read on the forward strand.
AATGAGTTTTTGCATCAAAAGAAATGAAGGTATTTTTTTTTCTATACCCGATTAATGTGTTTGCGTATCGAATAAAATGAATAAACATAAAAAGAAAATCTGTTACATAGTGGTAAATGAGTTTACACAACGATAAGAGAATTTACAAAACGATAAGAGAGCTTACACCACGAATAAGTAAGCTACGTAGACTAAGCTTACGTCTAAATCTGTTGACAGGGCGCAAAATATGGTCTCTTGGAGATGGCGGATTAGCAAATGGGAGCCGGATGTCGTTAAGGACAGGCCAACTCTTTTTTAAGTCATCAGATGTGGTTAGCAGGCGACCGTCCGTGAAATTGCGCAATGCGTCCTCAACTGCTTTCCCTGAACCGTACATCAGGTTTCCATCCAGATAAGGGGTGATCTCATTAAGCTGAGGAAAACAAAAATTATAATTAAGAGAGACAAAAAGGGCATGTTTACTTTCAAGTTATACTACATTTCAAAATACTGCGTCGTGTTGTTTGTTAGTATTTTAAGAAGCTCTAAAACGCTAGTGCTTTCTTGGAGCCATGATTTCTGTTGCAACTTAAGCAGCTCTCCTTCTGTTCATTCCGCAACCTCTTTGTACAGACCTAAGTCTCAGTCAGAATTACAGCAGCGGCAGGCAACCCAAGATCTGTGGAAATCTACTTTAGAACCACTGACTTATATATATATATATATATATATATATATATATATATATATATATATATATATATATATATATATATATATATATATATATATATATATATATATATATATATATATATATATATATATATATATATATATCACTGCTATCTCTGCCGGTCTTCTTCCAACATTTACATCAACAGAGCAGTGGAAAATTCAAACTAAATGATATTTCACCCAATGTAAATTTCACTTCAAAGAAAAGATACAGTTCTGTCTCAGTTCACGATTGAAATTAATATTTTCGTAAGCTAGCTCGTGAGTTATCACTAGGAATCAGGAGATAGTATCTTTAATCCTGGGAGCACCGTCCTTGTATATGCCAGATTGAATGTCTAGTTCGACATTTCTGTAGCTTTAACTTTCTCTTCCTTTTCCCTTTCCGTAACCAGAGATGTACCGAATTAGTGTTTCTCAAACTTATAATAATCGCGTACCATTTATGAGAGGATAGTGTCACCGGCGTACCTCAATCTGGCAAAGATAATGTAGTAGTCTTAATAATACTATTTTATCTACACTAGATCATATATAATATATGCAATTGATTTATTAACATACATATAATAATTATAAAAGTTCTACAATACGTGCTACACATGTACATAGAAATAATAGACCGTAAATTTGACAGAGTGGTTATAACTCTAGTCTCAAGCAGAACAGGTGCCCGGTTCGATTCACGGTATCGTCAAGCTCCAGTCTACACAGCTGTAAATGGGTACCTGACTTTGTGTTCTTGAGTTAGGGAAAGAAAAGACAGCGACGAAAGGAACTAATCATCTCACCTCTCGATGTTGGGCCTAATGTAGTGTAGTGTATCACACTTAACTCCCCTACGGTAGTATCTGCTATAAGACTACATTTACTTATAATTGAAATAACGATAAGTAATAACAAGACTCTGGATGCACATCCCGTAGCACAATTTGTTCATTTCTTGCTGTTTCCGTAACTGGAATTTATTTTTTTTACATAGATAAGGCCCAGTATAAAACATTTAGTCTTTAATAAAACCCGTTAGTGAGAGTTGCACTCTGTCTATTTATGAAGACACACGCACTGTCAGACAGGTGTTAACTTGTAAACCCACGTGGTTAAAAGATAAAAATGTTTATGTTTCTCACAGGTATGCCTCGGTACTAAATGCTGGCAAAGTTTGGGTACCACAGTTTCACTATATATAAATGGAAAGTACACATATCAAATAATTATACATACTATGTACTCGGATATAACTGATAATTTTAAATTGCAAGTGTAGTGCTTGACTTATCATTTAAACTTTCCTGTGAAATACGTTATATACATAAAATCAATCATCATGAATTAGGAATACCTACGTGTTCCGTCACCACTCATGAAGCATCTAGCATTATAAGTTAGTTAGAAAAATTTATTCTCGTCTGATTATTTTAGCAGTAAAATTAAATTCATTAATAGCCGACTGAGTTTAAGCTAGAAATATAATTTCTGTTTTCCCCTGTAACTCGTCACTATAAAATAATACAGACTATATAAATTAAGCGCTCTGCACCAAATCTAACTAGTGAAATAAAATAAGCGATTTAACACTTTAAACACTTCACAAAATACTAGAATATAATATATATAATATTTACCTCAACACAGAACTACTAAGAACTTAAACCACTTCGACCAAACTAAATGCCATCTCTATTAACAGAGATTCTTAGGAATCGAACGAAGGCTTGTTCTAGTCTTGACTGCGAAGTTACTGAGTGAATTAAATCTCAAACTCTCGTTAAGATATATGAAACACACACAAAGGATGTGCCCTTATTACAAAATCCAAAATCATCTCCCCTTTCCCGTCTTTAACACTGCACATACCCAGACACCAGCCATAGCTGCCAGCCGCGTATTAACACCTTCTCCCGACGTACGGCTTTTCTGAGCTATGTAAGTCTGGCGCTGTTCGCGCCTCATGCTGAAACTTTAACCGTGGGAGCGTGAGTGTCATGGAAAAACCGAGACGCATGTCTGCTATTCGGTCTCTCGAGAGCGAATTTCTCTCACCTCAGGCCAAAACCCGGCCGAAGAAACACTGTGACAGGTGTCTGCAGCAAAAGAATCTGGGTAGCTATATGTCCAGATACAGTTATTCTTAGTGTCATATATTAGTACTCTCTCTCTCTCTCTCTCTCTCTCTCTCTCACTCACTCACTCACTCACTAGGTGAAACAAGAAGGCCAAACAGGTCAATCTCGAAGACCCGGTATTTACATAAGAATGTTTTGTTAGTATTATGTTGGACTAGACTTAGACCCTTTCTCAGATAAGACCGCTGGTAGGTTTGGGTTTGTGATCCGTACTGTATATAGGAAGAAAATACAAACATTTAATCACTTCATAGCATTCTATCCTAACCCGCGAAAATGTATGATCTATTATTCCCTCGGTTATCAGATTTGATTAGAAAACACAAGTGTATAGCTTATCTTATAGTTCTTATTAACCCGTGAAATAAATTCTAGTCATTTACAAAATTTACACATAATGGATTAGAGAAAATATATATATTTCGTCAGTACTACATTGCCTAGTGCATTTACTATTCAATTAAAATATCTCTTTTCTGTGTGATCGCGAGTAATTAATTTAACGTTACAGCCGGAAAAATTAGCTAAAAATTATTTTAATTCGCTCTTTAAAAAAAATCCTAGTGAAATATAATGACGGACTTTAACAATTAAATCACTCAACACAGAAAATCCTAGTGAAATATTTATCGCAACACAGAAATTAAAACTATCTCCAACGAAAAACTAAGAAAACCCACTAATACAAATGGCTCTAGAATTCGAGCTAGATGTTCTGAAAATTCTGTGGCTACTAGATAAACTGAGTTTAAAGGATGAGGTATATATATATATATATATATGAAATAGGTAGAAATTCGCTAGCTCTTGCGAGATTTCACGCCTTAGCCCGCATTTTGGGAAAATCTGCGGTCGATTTCTGAAGGAAAGTTGTATTTCTCACTTTTGTCGACCGTAGACGTTGTCCCACGAGCAAATCGTCTCTTTGATCTCGTCTCGTCTGTAGCTAATTACGTTCAGGAACAGACGGATGCGGTCAGCAACCGCGGTTATCGCCCCTTTCTGTTCTTCATTCGCTTATTCCCCTGAGAAAGTGCAATCCATCATAGGTACAACTTTTGCCTCTCTCTACACGCGTTCAGTCTGGCCTGTCACTATTACAACGGTTGCACAATCGCTGGCGGTTCTATCGGCCGGGTTTTGGCATGAGGTGAGAGAAATTCGCTCTCGAGAGACCGAATGGCAGACATGCGTCTCGGTTTTTCCATGACACTCACGCTCCCACGGTTAAAGTTTCAGCATGAGGCGCGAACAGCGCCAGACTTACATAGCTCAGAAAAGCCGTACGTCGGGAGAAGGTGTTAAGACGCGGCTGGCAGCTATGGCTGGTGTCTGGGTATGTGCAGTGTTAAAGACGGGAAAGGGGAGATGATTTTGGATTTTGTAATAAGGGCACATCCTTTGTGTGTGTTTCATATATCTTAACGAGAGTTTGAGATTTAATTCACTCAGTAACTTCGCAGTCAAGACTAGAACAAGCCTTCGTTCGATTCCTAAGAATCTCTGTTAATAGAGATGGCATTTAATTTGGTCGAAGTGGTTTAAGTTCTTAGTAGTTCTGTGTTGAGGTAAATATATTATATATATTATATTCTAGTATTTTGTGAAGTGTTTAAAGTGTTAAATCGCTTATTTTATTTCACTAGTTAGATTTGGTGCAGAGCGCTTAATTTATATAGTCTGTATTATTTTATAGTGACGAGTTACAGGGGAAAACAGAAATTATATTTCTAGCTTAAACTCAGTCGGCTATTAATGAATTTAATTTTACTGCTAAAATAATCAGACGAGAATAAATTTTTCTAACTAACTTATAATGCTAGATGCTTCATGAGTGGTGACGGAACACGTAGGTATTCCTAATTCATGATGATTGATTTTATGTATATAACGTATTTCACAGGAAAGTTTAAATGATAAGTCAAGCACTACACTTGCAATTTAAAATTATCAGTTATATCCGAGTACATAGTATGTATAATTATTTGATATGTGTACTTTCCATTTATATATAGTGAAACTGTGGTACCCAAACTTTGCCAGCATTTAGTACCGAGGCATACCTGTGAGAAACATAAACATTTTTATCTTTTAACCACGTGGGTTTACAAGTTAACACCTGTCTGACAGTGCGTGTGTCTTCATAAATAGACAGAGTGCAACTCTCACTAACGGGTTTTATTAAAGACTAAATGTTTTATACTGGGCCTTTGAGCCAGATCAGATTTTCTGCACAAACTCTATGTACAAATTTTAGCCGTGGTGGCAAGTAACATATTCACGTCAGTAACATTCCGACGGAGTTTCGACTAGTGGTGTGGCGACCAACTATAGTCCTTTCCTGAAAGTAGACACCGATCTGACATTCCTCATTCTAGAAACCTAGGCTATTGACACTGTGCTCGTTGTTAATGTTTCGTGCCTGGACAATTTTAATGTGACCTAAACAGACATCCGAAAAATAAGAACACCCAAGGAGTCGTTCCCGGAAGCAGAGAATTCATCCTGTCTTTTTGGAACTGGGGATTTCTTGGTCAAAGACTGCCCTTGACGAGTCTGTAGGTGAATGTCCTAAAAATTGTATTACCAGAAGTGGCTATCTAAGCTGTGAGTATGAACATGTGCACGTGTGCTCGGCTGAATGATTAAAGGGAATGCAGGACGGAGTGATTTTTTTATTGTTGTAATTGGGCACCCATTTTGCTATCTTAACTTTCTGTATTCAAGTATTGCTAATCATATTTCCCGTAAAATAGAACAGAGATATCAAGTCTGTCCATACCTTAAGAAGGGGAAATATTAGACCTAATCCTATGTATCCTTGTTTCCTTGGGGGCTATCATTTTCTTCCAACAGGACTGTGGGCATACCTAGAGGGATAAGATCTAACGGTGGGTCTATCATTTCTTGTAGCAATTCCTTGATTTTTATGACTATTTGTATATGTTTTGATGTAATTTCTATTTGTTGTGAATATATTTTAAATTATAATTAAAGTTTTTCTCTTGGAATTAATCAGCGTGTTGGTCAGCTCTTTCTAGAATATTTATATAATCATTTGTTATAGTTTTTCCCACGTCTGTACGTCCAACTGTCCATCATATGATGTGCGTGCACGTGAGTGGTTATAAAATATATAGTGAGTTATATATATATATATATAATATATATTATATATATATATATAATAAATATATATATATATATATATATATATATATATATATGTGTTTATGTGAGTGTGGTTTAGACTGTCTGACTCCCTCTAAAGCTGTCGTAGAAGATAGGTGAGAGAGAGAAGATTTCTCGATCTCAGAGACAGCCACTTAAATCACATTCTACCATCTCACTCGTGGAAATCTATTGCTATTACTACTTCTCACTGTAACTAATCACTTTAAACTAATCTATTCAGAAAGGGACCAACCCAAGTCTTAATCCCTTATCAAAAATCTGACGACCATAAACTAGCGATATATTTGGGGTAAGATAAATGAACAGATTCAATTAACAGTAACAAAGTACCAGCCACAATGGAATCATCCCAAAATCGCCGACAAGTAGGGTATTAAAAGTCATTAGTGGTACTTGAGGGGGAGTTATATTTTGCCAAAACCCACCACTGGATGCTTGGACGTTCTATATGGAGTTAAGACCTGCTTTTCCGATGTCGTGCAAACACATTACTAGTAAGTGTGGATTGAAAAGTGGCCACATGGTTTAGTCAGCAAGCGAGTAGAAAGAAGTAAGTGAAAACTATATTCTTCTAGTGTTTATAATGCCATTGGAAGACACTCTACTAAGACCACTTTTCATTTATTTTTTTCATCTTGTAATAAACCATGGCATGAAAACAATTCATTACCAGAATCCCAGGACCATAATAAGAAAACACCTGTTCTTTAACAGCTATATAACTTCTTCAAACGGGATCATTGTCCTCAACAGAGGGAAGATTGCCACTTATGAGAACATTGAGACTGTATTATTGCTGTACCCTAATGATTTTTATAATTGACACTATTTGATACAGGACGATGTGCAGAATTTTTTACTTTAGATAAATAAACTATTAAAATAAAACTAACAATACTGGTGTTGGATCAGACTAAACATTTAGAAATCGGGCCAATTTTCCCTACTTCCAATAATATAGTTTTGTCACGTTTGTGCTGAATACAAGTTGCTCAGAGTCACCTATCTGTGTGTGTGGAAGTGAAGTGGTTATAGTGTATAATGACCGTAATATATACAAGTTGGTAAAACTGTCGACTCCTGATAATAGAAATTTCACATCGTAGAGATTAGGAAACCTGGACTTAGAGTAGATTTCTCAAATCCAGGACAACTGACTGGAAAGGAACTTTGTCGGTCACCATTCCACTCGTGAAATCTATTTCTTTACCTTATTTCACTGAGTACCAAGGATTTAAGTTCTAATCAGAAGGGAACAATAAGTCTTCAATTATGCACAGCTTTAGATAAACATACCAAAGAGAGCTGACACAAGAAAAAGAAAAAGCTAACTGCTGAACTGAGTTTATTAGTCTAGTAATCTCGTCACCCTGCAATACATTGTAGTAATCTGGGACATGAAGGGAATAGAACTTGTTATTTGTAATCTACGAAAGACCCTTTAAGACTACGTTGTAGTAATTACGGGAATTCACCCTGGAATACATTGTTTTTTTTGTAGAATAGCTAACCGGACTACTTAGATGTAATATAACATTGTATGGAAGAATCTACGTACCACCTAGTGCAATAAAGAGGAAAATTCTAATACAGCTTCAGTGGAGTAAGGAGATATGTGTTAGCTATGAACACCCCTGGGGTAATACCTGGCCACAAAATGTATAACTATAAACAGTGTTTAGTAGAACTTCCCTTTATAGTATAGTAGTATGGGAAAGTAGATGTGGATAGTACCCAGTCCTTAGAGTCAGGTATAAGTAGTAAGCTTCGACACCCTGGATGTAAAGTTCAATTGGGTAAGGTGGTGTTTTTGGTGTGTAATCTCCCTAACATCCCTAATAGGCAAAATCCTAGAAATTTCTTGTTAACAAGTGAGTTAAATTTCTACTGTGAAAGTATATGATCGCTAATATACGACACCATGTCCAATAGGGGTTGTAGCGCAGAAAGATCTACAGTAGACCAGACTGGAGTAAGATTAGAAAACCGAAGTCAATTTAGGGTTCCCAAGGGGGGGGGGTGAAAAGTTTAAAGAACAATGGCAGATTTATTGAAGTCGTTATGAAAAAACGTAATGATGAATGCTTTGGGTAGACATGGAGCTCTAATCAAAGATGGATCTAAGATTAGCATTACGGGCAAAACTCTATAAGTACGTACCCCCCTGGAGAAAACATTTTTAAGGAGAGGCTTTCGCTGTATAAGGCAGAGAAGTCATTCGATATGAGAGAGTAAAATGTAATGATACGTCACCCCCTGGCGAATCCACAGGGGATCATTTTGGATTTTCATACTACTTTTCACAATATTGTAGAAATGGTATCTAGCAAATGAGTTTAACGGTTTTTAAGTAGGCACTATTACAATTTTGACAGATGTCTAGTGCTCTGTAAAGTAGACGGTTTGGAATTTATCTAGAGCCATCTTACCTACAAAAACACTGGCAATATTTGCTGACATGTTTTAGTGAAAAGTTGCTTTAAAATAATGGGTTAACAGGTAATAGTTGTTTTTTGGTTCTCAAACGCGTCACATAAATGGTACTTTATTGTAAGTTTGCATCCAAAGTCTCTCTGGTTCCATAGGTGCAGTATACCAGTGAACATATTTTGTCAACTGATTTGAGTCAATTTATTATCCTAGTCGACTTCCGGCTGTTTAGTGTGAATTTGATAGCTATGAGTTAAGTTACTTCAACTCATTTGAGTATCAATAATTATGATAGTTTATTTCCTAAATGTTATTAACTGAAAACTCCACTCCTTTTCGCATTGGTATGTTGTTGTTATTGCTGAGATTATGCGAGGTATCTTCACACACCCCCCTGGAATCCACGCGTTTTGCCTGGGATGTTAATATTTTTGTAAGGTAATTATTGGTAAAGAAAGTAAAAAGGGTCCAAATCAAGTATGGTTTTCGAAACCATGGAGAGGAAGACGATTTCCCGGGTCTTCCAATTTGTGGTACTAAATATTGTGTTCAATCTAACGGGTAACTGTTTTCCGTTTAAACTACAAATCATTGGTAAATGTGCCGTGTGTCGAGGTTGGGGGGACACTGCCTGGTCAATCATATGATTATGTCTTTTAGTCGCCGATGGTAATCCCTACGACACCTCTGGATGGGGGAGGTAAAACCGTTAGTAGGTCGTACGGCACCCTGGCTTACCATTATATGTCGGGTGGCGGTACGGTATGGGCTGGGTGGGGGGGGGGAAATTGCGCGGTGGGGGGGGGATCTTAGTAGGGGCGTTTATACACCTACAAGTAAGTATCTGTTACCCGTTATCTAAGGGGGGGCGCTGGAGAATTGGGGGGAACGAATGTATCACGTAATAGAACCAATTGTAGTTTTAGTTGGGCGTGGCGGGGACACCCCAGTTTTTTTGGGGTTAGAGGGGTAGCCCAGTACATGGTGGGGGGGGGAGGGGAAGAGAGGACTTAGCGACAAAGGTAAAACATCTTTGGAGTGGAATTTGTTTACCCATTGTACGATGGGGGGCGGGTACAAGACAGTCAACCTGGTATCTTATGATGATGATGGGGAACCCAGCGGTCTGGGGGGGGGTCAGGCGGAAGGGGGGTGGGGGGGGGATGAGGAGGGGGAAGCCTGCCGTGGTATACCATTGGTTTGCAGTATCTACGAGACCCTGGAACGGGCTTGGAATTATGTGTTTATTGGGGTCATTGTTTGAGCTGGGGGGGGAGGGGGTAGCGGGTTACATTGGGTAGTATGTAAACGGTCGTCGACACCTGGATTATTCACACTGTTTTGTGCGGGGGGGGGAATCCACCCAGCCCTCACTGCGTGGGGCGACATTTTTTGTCGGGTGCGGGGGGGATGGAGTAGTGTAGAGGGTTGTATCCTGGGGGTGGAGGTTTTGTGGGGGGGGGTATTAAGGTGGTGTGGACAGGGGCGTGTCTGCGGTGGAGTATTATAGAGGGGGGGGTTAAGTCTTTATATTAAAACTATGTAAGGCAAGGGGGGGGTAGAGCGTCGGGGGGGGCTAAAACATTATTCGGGGATCCTACCTTCTGGGGGAATATCCTTTGGTAGGGGGGGGGGGAGTCGGGGGGGCAGGGGGGGGGAGGTTGAGGGGGGGGATGGTAGGTAAAATTGGGATACGACACTCACGGTGCGTGGTTTACAGGTACATAGTTATTACTAAAATAATCTTGCGTGGGACACTCTGGTCCCAATAGCCTGATTAATATGGTGACAGCCATATTAATGTCTACACTAGGGATCATTGCATCGGTTTCTGGTATACATCTGGTGTCAGTCTGCGATGTAAAAAAGGGGGGGGGGGGGGGGGGTTTAATGGGGGGGGGGGGGTTTATCTGGGGGGTATTAGGGGATATATATACAGTGGGGGGGTAAGTTGGGATACCCGGCACTATAAGGTTGTATATTTTTATGTTATCTTCCCCTAGGTGGATTTAAATGGCGTTTAGAACATTGGAGTAACTGGGGCTTTTAGAGTACAGATTTTTTTTGGGGGTAAAAGGGTTCTTACGATAACCCCCCTCCGTGAGGGGGGTGGGGCAAAATAGGGTGTTTAACATGTTAGTACCGTTCCGGTGGGATATTGTATATAATAAGTATAATGAAACAATTATATAATGGTATAAAATTAAATGTAGGTGTATTAGTATATTGGGTAATCTATCGGACAGGGGGGGAGATAATACATTGCGTCGGGGGGCGGGGTGTTAATCTAGTGGGGGGGGGGGGGTGGTAGCGCCGTTTAATTACGACAGGTGGGGGGGGGGGGAAATGTTTTCTTTACATTTTTGTTTTCTTAAACGAGTTTTCTATTTTTTTTTTTTTTGAAAAATTTGTTTTTTTTTGTTTTTTTTATTTTAGAGTTTTTTCGTTGTTTTTTTTTTTTTTTTGAGGGTGTGGTGTGTTGTAGGGGGTGGGGTTTGGAGTTTGTGATGTTTGTTGGTTTTGATATGGGTGGGTTGTTTGGGGTGGGTGTGTGGTAGGGTATTTGAAATAGTTGTGGGTATTTTTTTGGAAGGGTTTTTTTTATTGTTTTTATGGAGTCTTAGTTATGGAGTTGTTGGTTTTGAATTACATTTAGGGTGTTGGGTTTTTACTCGGGGGTTGGTGGTGGTCGGTGGTGGGGTTGGGTTACCGTGGTAGGTTTCGGTTGGGGGAATGTCAGGGTTTTTACGTTAAGGCGTGGGAGTGCGTTTTCTTATGGTTTCGGATTTTCGGTGGGGTTAGTTTTGGGGTTATTTGTGGGGATCGGGTGTTGGGGGTTTTATTGGAGGTTAATTAAACCGTAAGGGTTATTGTGGGGATGATTGGTGGGCAATTTTTTTTAAGGGGTTGGGATTTTATCAGTGGAGGATTTTGATTCATTATTTTAATTTTATGTGTTTTTTGTTGGGTGGTTTAGGGTGTTTTTGATAAATCTACGTTTGGAAAGGTGGGGGTAAGTTTTACGGTGTAAGGTTGTTTGGTTGTTTTTGGATGGTGGGTGTATTAAAGGGGGGGTTTGGCGTTGTGGGTGTGAGTTGTAGATTTGTGATGTTTTGTGGTTGTGTTTGTGGGGTGGTTAATATAAATTTGGATGGTATTTATGTAAATTTGGTGGTATCCATTTGGGTGTTGGATCCGTTGTGTGGGGTGGTGGGGGGTGGGTTTGTTTGGTTATGTTTGGTGGTTTGGGTGACCCGTAGGATTGGGTACCATAAAATTTTTTAGGGGGGGTGTGTTTGTGGTGTTGGGGGGTGAATTCCCCTGGGGGGCACACTCCCCCCTACCAGTTGGGGGACCCCCCACACCCCCGTCGTGTCACCCTTTCCTCTTGATGGGTGTCCCCCCCATTTTGCCCCGCGAGGGGTTTGTGTTGGTAAGGTATCTAGTTGGTTTTATTTGGTTGTATTGGGTGGTGTGTTCACGTTGGTTTGGGGATCCCCCAGGGAGGATGTGTAGTGCATATTGAATTGGTGTAGGTGAAGTATGAGAAAAAAAAAAATAAAAGATGGAGGTATAGGTTGATTAGTATAAATTTGAGAGATAAGGTTGAGCCACATTATATTATTAATTGAGGGAAAAGGGGAAATTTGTGTTGGGGTATGGGGGGAGTTTTTTGGGGGGGTGTTTTGGGATTAGTAGGGTAGGGGTGTGTGGAGGAGAGGGGGTGGGGGGGTATTTTGGGTGCTGGTAGGAATAAGGGATTTATGGATGTGGTTAATATTGTAGAGTTGGTGGTGGGATGGTTTATCGTATTGTATTATAGTTTTAGTGGTATTTGGTGAAAGGATTTAGTATTTTTGTGTGGATTATAAGTGTTGAATTAGAATATTTGGTTGGGGGTGGTATATTTAGGTGGGAATTAGTTAATATTTGGTATTATTTTTTTCCATAAAAGATTAAGATATTTGTATTTCATAGAGGGGGTTGGGGGGATATTTGGATGTTATAATATTGTCTAGAAGAAAAGTAAGTGAAGTATAAGATTTTAATGAAGTATGATAAAATGAAGTTTGGTTATTTTTGGGTTATAATTTGTGTTGTGTTAGAATGTCTTATGTTTAAATGTGGAAAATCATTGAAAGTGGTATTTTTAAAGTTAGAGTATTTAATGTTTGTTAGTTGTTGGTAAAATGTATTATTAATTTTGGTATTTAATTTATAATTTGGCAAGTGGGGTTTTGGTTTGTATGTATAATTAATTAACATGTTGTGTTGTTATATGTGTAAGATTCGTTTTTGTGTGTTTGTACATGTAGTATTATAGTAATGTTATTTGTTGGATTTATAATTATTGATTTTTTTAATAGATAAGGAGTTATTTTAGGTTATGTATTTAAAGTATATGTGATTTTTTTTGATTATTTTTGTTGTATACCCTGGTTTGGTTGTGGGTGGTTCTTTTTGATTACATTGTGTGAAGTATGTATGATATTTTGTATTGGGGTGATTGGGTTTAATGGGTTAGTGTTGTTGACATTGGTTTTTTATTGTAGTTTGTATTTGTAGTTTTAGTATTTTGTGTTCTAAGGTGTTATTTTGTGGTTGGTTTTTTGTTTTATTATTTGATTTGTTATTTTTTGTGTAATGATCTTAATAATTAGAGAAGTTAATTTTGGAATGAAGATTTGAATATTGTAGATTTGAAAAGGTTTTGTAATCCTACCCGCCCCACCTGAGTAAATTCGTATGTATTTTATTTTTTGTTATGTGATATCTTAAAAATTTTAAAGAAGGTTAAATGAAAAAATTATTTTTATTAGGGGTTAATAAGATTTTTTAAATGAGTATTTTTATAGAAAAGTTAAATTTATTAAGTGAAATGGTATGAATTGGAATTTGAAGTGGGATGATTGTTTGGTGGAAAGGTAATGTACTGGAATCTTACAGATTATTGTGTTTAATAGTGTAAAAAAATACTATTTGGAAATATTATAATGTTCACATAAATTATTGGATAAATTGGAAGTAAATTTTAAGTTTGTTGGATTTTTAAATAAATAAATGAAAGAAAAGTATTGGTGTGGGAGTTGTTAAAAGAAAATTGTGATAGAAAATAAAATAAAATTTTAAAATGAAAGTGGGTTTAAATAATTCATTTTCTCGGGGGATGTATGGATTATCAGTATGAGAGAGTAGTAAGTTTGATAGGGTATAATGGTTTGGTAGTGTTTATTAAAGTAGGTGAGTTTGTTTATATTGGAAGGGTATAGTTTAGGATGTAATGAATGATTAAAATGTTGTTGTTTTAGTGAGGGGTTGTTGGATAGTAAAATTCTACCATACCCCTGGTGTTTCTTATTAGGGAAGTGAAGGTTTAGTAGGAAGTATTTTGTTGATAAGGTGTGTCGGTATGTTTAGGATATGTTATGAGGGAGTTATGGTATATGACATGTAGTATTTCTGGTTGATATTGATATTTAGATTCCTTTTATACATAGTATTTTACATTGTAAGTGAAGAGTAGATGATTTGGTTACTCCTCGTCGGTTTTTTGATCTCAGACTTAGGCGTGTATGAGATTAATTTATATTGTCTTATTACATAATTCTCATGCAAGCGATTTTGCGAGTATTGTATATTTTATTATACTTCCGCACTCTGATTGACTCAACTTTACATGGAATAATCAGACCAAGTGTACATTTGTTTATAACGGAAAATTATTTCAACGAGGGAGGATTTTGAGATGATTATTAAATTGTTTTGGGTACTTTTAGTTGGGGTTCGAGTTTCTTGTCAATGAATCTATTTTAGGTTGATGTAATCTATCCGATACCCTGGTAGTAAGACATTTGTAGTTTGAGTTTTGTTGTGTAACAGATGTGTATATGAGAGGGTGGTGGGGCGATTATTATACACTATAGTTTGAGTAAGATTGTTTGGTAGTTGTAATAGTAGAGGGAGGTGAAGATGGTTTGTTTTGAAAAGGGAAGTAAAAGTCTACCCCACCCTAGGTAGGATATTAGTGTTTGGTTTATGTAAGAGAATAATTTGCGTTTTGTGATGGTTTCATGTATTTTAGGTTGAGTTGATGTTGGGTGGGGAAAATATATGTTTGATGGGGGGTGTATAAATTGTTAGTATAAAAGTAATCTACGACACCTTGGGATGAAAAAATACATTTGTAGAGTAATCTACGACACCCTGGAGTTAGGCTGGGGGAAAAAGATGGTGTAGGCTGTGTCCTGGGATATGGGCCTTGGAAAGGTAAGAAAGAGGATGGGGAATACGATTTGTTATTTAGTATAGTAAAGTGTTGAGTATTCACCCAAAAATCTATGTAGTAGGTTGTTAAAAGTAGTTTAAGTAAGTTAGAAATCTTACCTCACCCTGGTGGAGAATACATTGTTCGTTAAAAAGTATCTGACACACTGGGGAGAATACATGGTAGTAATGTAAGTAAAGTTAAATTTAAGGTAATTCTTCCACACCCTGCTGGTATTACATTCTGTGTAGTAATTGTAGTTAAGGTTTAAGTTGTATAATCTACGGACACCCTTGGAAGTATTTTTATTAGATTTTTTTTTCATTTTTAATTTGTAAAGTGCAAATTTACGATACCCTAGGCCCCTGTTTATTATCCACTAACCTGCCCCTGGTGTTACATTTATTATTATTATTTTATTTGGAAGTTTTATGTTACTTCATTTTAGTTTTTTTTTAGTAAGTCCCCCCCATGTTTTTATACATGGGGGTAATCCCTGCCCCCTGGGTCCCGCCATTGTTTGCCTATTCCTGGGTAAATTTAATGTTAGGAATGCGGTTGACCGTTTATTACATTCCTGTATAAGATTACCACACCTCTATTATATTGAGTATTTCTACGACACACCCTAGGATTATATAGTGATTTTTTTATAATTTATTACTTACAATTTATACACCATGGAATGCATCTATGGTAGGGAGATAATTCTACCCAAAATGTTTATATTTGTTAAATAATCTTGCTAAGTGGAATAGTTTTGTAAGTATTTATCAAGTAGTAAAAGTTTAGTATATCTACGTACACCCTGGTAATTTTAAATTTGTAGTAGTGTTAATTTTTCGACACCATGGTTATTTATGGTATTCCTGGTCCTGGGTTTTTAGGTGGTTTTTCCTCGCGGTTTGGTTTTTTACATTGTGTATTGTTATCTACCACACCCTGTGGAGTATACATTTGTAGTACAGGTAGAGTAGTAATTCTTCGACAACCCTGGGAATGGACATGGAATTAACCTACCACACCCTTATATACATTGTAGTAATCTACGACACCCTGGGTATACATTTGTAGTAATCTACCAATCACCCTGGAATACATTGAAGTAATCTACGACCCTAGGAATACATGTAGTAATTACCACAAAATCCCTGGTATACATTGTAGTAATCTACGACACCTCTGAATACAATAGCAGTAATTCTACCCTGGTATAAACTTGTAGTCTACGACACCCTGGAATACATTGTGTAGTAATCTATCCACACCCATTGGTGGAAATATACATTGTAGTAATCTACGACACACTGGAATACATTGTAGTAATCTACGACACCCTGGTATACATTGTAGTAAATCTACCACATCCCTGGAATACATTGTAGTAATCTTCGACACACTCTACATTGTAGTAGCACACCCTGGTATACATTGTAGTAAACACCCTGGAAACTATCTACGACACCCTGGAATACATTGTAGTAATCTACGACACCCTGGAATACATTGTAGTAATCTACGACACCCTGGTATACCATTGTTAGTATTAATCTACCCACACCCTGGTATACATTGTAGTAACTAAATCTACGGACACCCTGGAATACATTGTAGTAATCTACCGCACCCTGGTATACATTGTATTAATCTACGACACCCTGGAATACATTGTAGTAATCTACCGACACCCTGGAATACATTGTAGTAATCTACGACACCCTGGTATACATTGTAGTAATCTACACACCCTGGTATAACATTGTCGAATCTTACCGACCACCCTGGAATACATTGTAGTAATCTACCGCAACCCTGGAATACATTGTAGTAATCTACGACACCCTGGTATACATTGTAGTATCTCTACCACACCCTGGTATAAAAAAGGTAAAGGAAACCCGTTACACGCCCATTGAGGCATATTGGGAATATGGTGTTAGGCCCATATTATCTTGACCGTCGGCACACGAGGGGTGATGTGGTCGGCATCACGCCGGCCGCCTTAACCTTCCCAGAGTTGCTCTGGTACCCATTTGGGGCTGGGTCGCCCCAGGAGCCGTTTGTGGCCTAAAAAATTCCCGCCTCATCTGGGGATCGAACCATAGACCACTGCGCTAGGAAGCCAGTGCACTAACCACTATGCTACCGCGGCTCCCACCTGGTTCCCTGGTATACATTGTAGTAATCTACGACACCCTGGAATACATTGTAGTAATCTACCACACCCTGGTATACATTGTAGTAATCTACGACACCCTGGAATACATTGTTGTAATCTACCATACCCTGGTATACATTGTGGTAATCTACGACACCCTGGAATACATTGTAGTAATCTACCACACCCTGGTATACATTGTAGTAAACTACGACACCCTGGTATACATTGTAGTAATCTACCACACCCTGGTATACATTGTAGTAATCTACGACACACCTGGAATACAATGTAGTAATCTACCACACCCTGGTATACATTGTAGTAATCTACGACACCCTGGAATACATTTGTAGTAATCTACCACACCATGGAATACATTGTAGTAATCTACGACACCCCGGAATACATTGTAGTAATCTACCACACCCTGGTATACATTGTAGTAATCTACGACACCCTGGAATACATTGTAGTAATCTACCACACCCTGGTATACATTGTAGTAATCTACGACACCCTGGAATACATTGTAGTAATCTACGACACCCTGGTATACATTGTAGTAATCTACGACACCCTGGTATACATTGTAGTAATCTACCACAACCTGGTATACATTGTAGTAATCTACGACACCCTGGAATACATTGTAGTAATCTACCACACCCTGGAATACATTGTAGTAATCTACGACACCCCGGAATACATTGTAGTAATCTACCACACCCTGGTATACATTGTAGTAATCTACGACACCCTGGAATACATTGTAGTAATCTACCACACCCTGGTATACATTGTAGTAATCTACGACACCCTGGAATACATTGTAGTAATCTACGACACCCTGGTATACATTGTAGTAATCTACGACACCCTGGTATACATTGTAGTAATCTACCACACCCTGGTATACATTGTAGTAATCTACGACACCCTAGAATACATTGTAGTAATCTACCACACCCTGGTATACAAGGCCTTTTAACAAAGCACTTTTCAAACACTTCCTCAACACTGATTATCTACCCCCATAGAAACAGTATTTGCCTGTCAACATCTCATCCATAGGTCAACATTTCTTTTCCTCTTCCGCTAATTTTCGTGTGTGAATATTTTGTTTTATATCCATGTAATATCATTATTATATTCACTTAAAAATATTATTATATAATGTAATGTATGTGTGAATGTACCCACATAATACTGTACTTTAGAAATGTGAGTCGTGAGAATGTACCCGCATATCAAAAATACAGATTAATTGTAGACGGATTGACCGCATGAGTGAGTGTCGGTATACAGAATTTATTTATTTTTATTTATTGTTTTATTTATTTTATTTTATTATTACTTTTTTCCCCCATTTACTAGCTTGTTTGTTTCCAAAAAAAAACAAAAAAAAAAAACCCTACTCATTAAAAAAAAAAAATTATGATTCCATACTGTAAATGAATGCTGTTATGGTAACTTTATAATGTTGCATGCCTTTAAATTAATGTTTAAAGCATCATGTGGGAATGAAAGGATATAGTATGCAAGATTAATGAGAGTGGAAGGGCAGAATGTTAGACGGGCCTGCACGCCCAATTCTTTACCCTTCGAAAATAAAGTTCGTTCGTTCGTTCGTTCGTAGTAATCTACGACACCCTGGAATACATTGTAGTAATCTACGACACCCTGGAATACATTGTAGTAATCTACGACACCCTGGAATACATTGTAATAATCTACGACACCCTGGAATACATTGTAGTAATCTACGACACCCTGGAATACATTGTAGTAATCTACGACACCCTGGAATACATTGTAATAATCTACGACACCCTGGAATACATTGTAGTAATCTGCGACACCCTGGAATACATTGTAGTAATCTACGACACCCTGGAATACATTGTAGTAATCTACGACACCCTGGAATACATTGTAGTAATCTACGACACCCTGGAACACATTGTAGTAATCTACCACACCCTGGAATACATTGTAGTAATCTACGACACCCTGGAATATATTGTAGTAATCTACGACACCCTGGAATACATTGTAGTAAGTCTTCTACTACCACACCCTGGTATACATTGTAGTAATCTACGACACCCTGGTATACATTGTATTAATCTACGACACCCTGGAATACATTGTAGTAATCTACCACACCCTTGTATACATTGTAGTAATCTACCACACCCTGGAATACATTGTAGTAATCTACGACACCCTGGTATACATTGTAGTAATCTACCACACCCTGGAATACATTGTAGTAATCTACCACACCCTGGTATACATTGTAGTAATCTACGACACCCTGGAATACATTGTAGTAATCTACGACACCCTGGAATACATTGTAGTAATCTACGACACCCTGGAACACATTGTAGTAATCTACGACACCCTGGTATACATTGTAGTAATCTACGACACCCTGGAATACATTGTAGTAATCTACGACACCCTGGAACACATTGTAGTTATCTACGACACCCTGGAATACATTGTAGTAATCTACGACACCCTGGAATACATTGTAGTAATCTACAACACCCTGGAATACATTGTAGTAATCTACCACACCCTGGTATACATTGTAGTAATCTACGACACCCTGGAATACATTGTAGTAATCTACGACACCCTGGAATACATTGTAGTAATCTACGACACCCTGGTATACATTGTAGTAATCTACGAAAAAGGTCATGCAGTCATTATCATTATTTTCCTTTTCTCTCCATGGAACCACCACTACTTCCGGTTTCCTTGCATGAAGCTTGCACCAAGATGTCACATGCTCTTATTGCGGTGATTTATGTAGCAATTTATTTTACATGATGATGCAGACAGCCTCATTCACAACCTCGTATTAGTCAACTTGTACGACATGCGTAAGGGATGAGTTTTCCTATCCGTTCTTAGTCTACACAGGGCAGTTAACTATAGTACTGTTGGAGGTGAGAGGTGTGGTGGAGGACATGATTGAATTATAGATGTGGTCGTGAGTGGTACAATGAAGAGCATGACTATAGTAGATGTGCTGGAGGTGAGATGTATAATGTAGATGTGCTGGAGGTGAGCTTTATAATGTAGATGTGATGGAGGTGAGATGTATAATGTAGATGTGCTGGAGGTGAGCTTTATAATGTAGATGTGCTGGAGGTGAGATGTATAATGTAGATGTGCTGGAGGTGAGATTTATAATGTAGATGTGCTGGAGGGGAGATGTATAATGTAGATGTGCTGGAGGTGAGATGTATAATGTAGATGTGCTGGAGGTGAGATGTATAATGTAGATGTGCTGGAGGTGAGATGTATAATGTAGATGTGCTGGAGGTGAGATTTATAATGTAGATGTGCTGGAGGTGAGATGTATAATGTAGATGTGCTGGAGGTGAGATTTATAATGTAGATGTGCTGGAGGTGAGATGTACATGTAGATGTGCTGGAGGTGAGATGTATATATGTCATTGGATTAATCCGAGAATTAACCGTGGATGGTTGGTTCTGTTTGCTCAGATAATAATGGTGGCTCAGAAGTAACGTAAACCAGGTGAGATATTTAAAGTTCAGTTTATTTTTTGACTTGGTCAACGCCAGGTCTACCTGCTAGTAATTACTATGATTCCATGAGAAAATCGGACTGTGATCTAAACACAAAACCTGTTTAAAACTCTTGTAAATTGTCTGTAACTTTGACATGTTAGTTACATTCAGTATACATTGCACAGAACGACGCTTCCAGCTTTTATTAAATATATGTTAATATATACAGAGAGGTAAACTGTAATGAACCCATACATATCCTTAATTATCCTCTATCTATACCAATTCATCCTTACTGACTATCTTCCAATCCGATTATCTCTCTAACTCAAATATTTTCATTATCACGCCAAAATTAAGACTGAGAGTCGCCCCACTTAGGTAGTGCTTGCTGGTGACACTAAAGAACGTACACCAAAATGTTGGGGGGGGGGGGGGGGGGGTGGGAAGCAGCTACTAAAGTCGATTCACTAAGTTACCTGTTGGCGTGGGTTATTTGGCGAGTAGCCAGTCCTCTGGTCAAATCGTGCCCTTCGAAAAGGCATCGTTAAGTCTTCTTTGTGATCTGGGTTATACCTGTGGTTCTTTGGCACACGGATGTTGAAAAACTCAACAGGACATGCGGGCCTTTGAGCATCCATGATTTCCTCCACTAGCTGCTGACCTAGATTAGGAAAGCGAGCTGTTAGTATAGTTTCTAAAAGCTTTATGTGCAATAGAAGGTGCAATCAGATCAACATCAATGGGTGCTCTAGAGGTGGCTTTAGGAATCCTACACTTGGAATTACGGAGAAAGGAGTTAAGACTAAATTACATAAACAAAGTTATGTTAAACAAGTCTCATCAAGCATATACATCATTTTACCAAAAGCCAGCTAGCAACTCAAGTCAGTCCAATGAATACTAAAAGATACCCAATAGGAAGTGTGTGGAGGAAATTGTCCATCTGGGTACATTAATTACATCAATTAATAACAGTTTTGAATACAAGCCAGTGATTCCACCCTGAGAGATCAAGAAACCAGACACGGACTACCACCTAGCAGAAATACTTAAGAAAGCAAATAATATAGAAAATATTAAAAACACAGCCAAAAAATATATTCAACAAATATCAAAGGACAGCATTACTGTATATACAGATGGATCCAAGGGAGAAGATGGCAAATTAGGGATAGGAATATATATTCCAATATGGAAAATGGCAAAATAATATAGTATTACGGAAAATACATACATTTTCACTGCAGAGATGATGGCAATACTAAAAGCCCTAGAAATATTCTCTAATAACTCTCCCAAGAGAATAACAATTTTAACTGACTCTCTCTCAACAGTTCAAGCACGAAGAAACTTAAAGAGAATGCAGTAGACCTGATATAGAAGAGGAAATATTTCTGGGATCCCTCCCGTTACACGCCCATTGAGGCATATTGGGAATATGGTATTAGGCCTATATTTTCTTGACCATCGGCACTGTGGTGTAGAGTATTTGTCGAGTTGGACAACAGTAGTGAAATCGACAAGGGATAGTGGACTGACAGAGTTATAGATTACACACACAGAAAGGTGTAATTAGTAGATGGACTTGAGACAACCTGGAAGAAGATTTATCTAAGTGATCTCTCTCTCCAAGCCTCAACTCACTTTTTACTGTCTAAGCATCTCCTGCTCTCACTCTTTTCTCTTATCATACATAGAGATTCTAGTAAAGAGCTAAAACAAGTTAATTATGGATGAAAAGGGTCGGGAACAGCGCATTAATAAATGTGTAAACTTTATTAAAGAAGAAAAGCATGGAATTAATGCATATCATCATACACAGCATAAATTACATCAATAATCAAAATATTCATCAATAGTCATCAATAATCATCAATAATGCAAATACACACCCACAAACACACACACCACCAACACTCATAAAACCCCGTAGAACACGGAGAAAATAACTAAGCTGTCCGACAGAGGGTCCGCTTTCGGGGACCAAAGGCGCTAGCGCCAGGAAGTGTCTTACCGATAAATATCCTTCAAGATGACTGAAGTGAAATACCGAACTTTCCTTGTCGGGCTAAACGTTGGTGACCCCTAATTGCGCGAGGGAACACTGGAAGACGTTGTTTATCTACTGCTGACCAAATAAACAAACTGAGCGACAGTCCGTCCGCTTTTCGTGGGGCCAAATGTGATAGCTCCAGAAAGTGTTATTACTTGTAGATCCTTCATGAGGGACTAGCCTACAAAACTTTCCTTGTTGGTGCTAAACATTGGTGACCGCTACTTGCGTGAGGGGGCTGGAACTCTGTCCATAGATGGCTGCTCATACTTGCGAGGTTTTAAGTATCCAGAAAATACACCAGAAGAAGTCACTTGAGGACAGAGAGTCCCAGGCGCGCTTATCCGGCGCTAGGCTCTGCTTGGCTGTAAATCCTGTTTAAACTGGTTTGGCTGTGGTTTGCTGAGTGCCCCGTTTAGGCACAAAAAGGCGGTGATATGGAATTCTGCTATAGGCATGCAGGGCGGTTTTGATATTCTGGAAGCCGCAATGCTCTGGCTGGTAATCCAATAGGCGAGTAGAGAACTACTACTACATTTGGTGATTCCAGATTTAGCGTTGGCTCCGTTGCACTGCGTGAGCTTAACTTGGCGTTGACAAAAAGGGGTTTTGATTCAGGAACGGGGTTGATGATTCGTTGCTAGATGTATACAGAAACCCTCTAGATCGAAGATTATATGACTTTCTACGCCTGACTGGAGTCTGCTCTAGCGATTCGGTCTCCTTGAAACCCGAAAATGACTAGAACATAGGCAAACACATTCTAGTACTGTGTTAAAGTTTGCCTTATCTCATGATGGTCATCTACGGGCCAGGAATATGTCACGAATGTCTTTGTCTATTAAACCCATCACTTTTATAGATTACAAAGGACGCTCCCCCCGGACACCTGACCTGCATATTTCTTCAGAGGTATCGGCGTAATCGTAATACAGGGTAAGACAAGGTTTCAGAAGCAACAACTTGCGAAAATTCCCCCAGAGAGACAATCATAATATTATGTGCTTGTTGGGTTGGTTCTACTACTGGTACAGAGCTTCAATACGCGAATGGTTGCAAAGAAACAAAAATGTCAATAAATGTCCTCCAGAACGAACTCCAACAAGTAGTGTTTAACTGGTCACTTATTGGCAGCACACAAGTCTGTGATGACTGTACATATATTTTATTTAACGTGACACATACGGAGTGGAACAAGACGATCATAGTTACAGATGCAAAAGTTCATACGTCAAACAAAATGTTGATAATTACTTTTCAAGTTCATGAAGATTCTCTAACAATTAAGTCCTCTTCTTCAAGTGACTAAGGATCACTTCCTCTACCATATAATATGTTCTGCAGTCAAGTCCGTTGACCTTCTTTCAAGGACGTATCTTATGGCAAACGGATTCATTCTCAAGGAGCAATACTTCATGTCATATGTATAAAATATTCCACACTTTTTTTCCATACGATTTTTCCTTGGTAGCATATAGAATTCAAATAAAGTCATCTATGACAATACAACAGGGTTAGAGTTTTATGTTGACTAACCTCTCTATATCCATGCCACGACTTTGGCATTGACGAAAAAACGGCATATAAAGCATGTGAAGCATACAAATCAATTAACTTCGTTTACTCGTAGGTATCCTTCCTCTACGGTAATTCAAACAAGGCAATCGACTCCGTCTGTCCATTCTAGGAATGACATACTACGATGAATTCCCGCTAGACCAAAACTAGGATCGGCCTGATACTTTAATTTAACTCAATAAACATTCGAGGTGACATGGGGCGACACTTACTTGATACTTCCACTATTGGCTTCATCATGAATACCAGTAGATATTATTACAAAAATAATGGCTTCTTCAAACTTGCCAGAAAATCCAAGAAAATATATATCGGACATAAACATGGTCCGAACTGCCCCGTTCAAAACCTGACGTCACAATCTTCCAAACTAGGTTACCCGTGCGTCCAAAGCAACTCACACTGCATTGTGCACGTCAGTGCGTGAATCAATCGAACGCACAAATAATATAACTGTTTTAAGACTGGTGCGTACATTTGGCAGGACCGAAGACTACCCCCTTAGGTAATAAATGTACGTAACAGCTCCCTTATTACCTCCCCTTAAAAAAATTAATTCTATTAATTTTTTTGAACTTAGTACCCGAGAGAGGTGAGTCAAAACTACAACAAGATATGAAATGCATAAAGTTATATCATATTAAGAAAAGAATATTAAACGGAAATCAATATAACTAAATGACAGTATGCATTAAAGCACACATCCACAATCGACCTACTTTGGAACGATGTGGTAATATTTGAAGTAAAAACAAGTAGAGAATGAAAAATGAAAAAACCATAAAAAAAAGATGATAATAAAATTCAACTAAGTTTTCAAAAAAAAATTTGAAACATATGATTTCAAAAATGAAAATGAACAGCAACACTGATGATAATCAATGACAAGAGAATCAATGAAACAGAAAAATTGAAAATACAATGTGCAAAAATGAAGAAATGCAAAATTAAACACTTGAAGAATCAACAACCTTAATGTTTTCTAACACTAGTACGGTTGACTAGTGATCTAACAGTGAGATATCATAACTAAGACCCGTGAATGCAGGTATTACGTGACAACTAAAAAGTTAGTATGTGTGTGATCCATAATTAATTAAATAGATTAAATTGAATTATTCTACTTAATATATTTCTCAATTACCAACAAATACCCAGTTACTAATATATTCTAAGTAATTCTAATATCACTCATTGTCAATGTTCAGTTATAACTAGTTAGAAATCGACGAGACGATGTTCTCAATGTTCCATACACGATAAATATATTCTCGAACACGATATGTAGTGTAATATGTTCCATAGGAATAACAAATGTATATTTGTCGTTCTTAACAATGTTTACATACTAATAAAAAGTTACTGTAGTACCAATGTTCCCGTACTAATAAAATGTTACTCTAATACCACTGTTCCCGTTCTAATAAAACGTTACTATAGTATCAATGTTCCCGTACTAATAAAACGTTACTACACAAGAAGTAATGTTATAATCTATAAGTAGGTATATCCTGAAAGTTATACTTATACGAATACTTCAGTTATATAAACAGTCTTTATAGATGTACAATCAATGATAATGTACAAAGTTATTCATGTTATCGGTGAGGATGTTTCAACATCTGGAAGCGGTTTAGTTTCGACAAGTTCGCTTGGGCATCTTGACAAACAGTCTGCGAACACATTCTTCACTCCAGGAATAGCTCGTATTTCAAAATTGAATGGTTGAAGCGCTATAGCGTAACGAGCTGACTTGGATGATTTAACGTTCTTTGTATTCAGTGCGGTAAGAGCTTTCTGGTCAGATTCCACCACAAAGTGTGAGCCGAGGAGATAACGTTCCAGTTTTGTGATTGCCCACACTAATGCGAGGAGCTCTTTATCCAGAACGGAGTATTTGAGTTCGCTCTCCGTAAGTTTTCTGGACACGTACATCAAAACTGCAGCAATAGCGTAAGAAGATGCATCACTGCGAATAGTGAAAGTGAGATCTTTGTTAGGCAACCTCAAAAAAGGTTCATTTGAAAAAAATCGTTTTATATAGTCTAACGCCGTTTGGTGATCCTGCGACCACTTTATTACATTAGATGTGCCTTTCTTCAGTAGAGACGAAAAAGGTGCAGTTATAGTAGACAAATGAGGGATGAATTTTGAATAGAACTGTATTAGTCCTAAAAGAGATCTAACTTGTTTTTTTGTCTTAGGTGCTGAGATGTTTAAAATTTTAGAGACGTTACTGTCTTCTGTATACATGAAGCCATGACCTATGCGGTGACCCAGAAATGAGATGTCATGAAAGCCGACAAAAGCCTTTGAAGGTTTCGCTGTTAAGTTATAATCCCTTAAGGTAGAAAGTAAAGCTTTTAATCCATGAATATGTTCATCCCAAGAGTCACTGAAAAGACAGATGTCATCTATATAAGTAATGACATCGGGACGATGAGACAATATACGGCGCATCATGCGTACAAAGGTAGCTGGCGCATTCATTAGTCCGAATGGCATAAAATTCCATTGAAAAAGACCCCGTGGCGTCGAGAAAGCGGTGAATGGCTTTGCTTTAGGAGTGAGTGGCACTTGCCAATAGCCCTTTGAAAGGTCAAATTTCGAAAAGAATGTGGCATGAGATAATTTCTCCAATAAGTCGTCTAAAAGAGGTAACGGTTCCGCATCGAATTTTGTAACTTTGTTTAATTTCCTGTAATCTACGCAAAGACGTATATTGTTGTCCTTCTTCCTAATGATTACCATAGAAGAAGAATATGGTGATGAAGATGGTTCAATTATATTTAATTGAAGCATCTCATCCAATTCCTTATCAACCTTATCACGAAAGTGTAAAGGGATAGGATGTGGGCGAACTCGAATAGGCGTATCGTCAGTCAGAATAATGTCATGTTGGATGACTGACGTATGACCTGGGATGTCAGTGAGGACATCCTCATACGAGTGTAGAATATTAGAGACTTGCTGACGTTGATCAGCCGAAAGAGTAGATGAGATCGTAACATCATTCCATTTCTCAGTGGAATGGAGTGGTACAACTGGTATTGGTAGTTGTACATCATCGAAAGAAGATTCTTCTTCTTGGATGACTGATAAACTAGAATAGTGTTGAATAGGAGGTGTAGGATCGTCAGTTGCCTGGAACACTGACTGTAGATAATCCGGACGTGAGTAATACTCCTTCAACATGTTAATGTGGAAGGTTTTATGTTTACCATTAACATCAACGATGTAGTCGACATCGGATATTCTTGAGATGATCCTGAAAGGACCTCTCCAGGTAATTAAAAGACGATTGTTATGCGCAGGGAGTAATACAAAAGCTTCGTCACCAGGAATAAGCTGGCGAAGACGTCTATACTTGTTTGCAAATAGACGAGCTTTTTCTTTGGCTTGTTCGGATGATGCAGTAGCTAGTCTACAAGCATCTATGATTCTCTTTCTCAGAGAGATCACATACTCATAAGAGGATTGAGTTTCCTCTTCAATATTCTCGTCAACCAATAAGTCGTGGATTAACGACATCGGACCGCGTGGTTGCATGCCAAAAACTAGCTGGAATGGAGAAAACCCCGTGGCTTGATTTTGTACTTCGCGATACGCGAACAGAGCAGCGGGTATGACCCGATCCCAGTCTTGGGGATGGTCTTGGGTCATCTTACCCAACAACTGCTTGAGTGTCCTATTGAGACGCTCAATTAACCCATTTGACATCGGATGATAAATAGAACTAAGAGATCTGTCTATACCTAATGTCTTCATGACTTGAGACATGGATTCAGAAATGAACTGAACCCCATGATCCGACAAGATTTTCCGTGGAAAACCAATGCGTGAGAAGATTAACATCAATGCCTCTGCTACACTGGCAGATGAAGTGTTCTTGAGAGGGATGGCCTCAGGCCAACGAGTGCACATGTCAATGCACGTCAGAATATGCGTATGCCCTCTAGCAGATGGAAGCATCGGGCCAATAATGTCTATAGCCATTTTATCAAATGGTCTAATCGGGATGTCCGCAGCTTGAATAGGAGCCGCATGAAATGGACCCCGCACCTTAACTTCCTGACACATCAAACAGGACCGACAATAGAGGGTGATGTCCCTATGGACGCCTGGCCAATAGAATGCCGAAAGCACTCTGGATTTGGTACGCGAAAAACCCATATGGCCCGCACATTGCGAGTCATGCGCATGTCGTAATATACGAGATCTTATAGAGGATGGGACTAAGATCTGATAACATAAGGATGAATCTTTTTCCCGTATTACTCTAACCAAAATCCCATTTTTAAGTATAAAGTCATGTCTAGATTTTGCAAGTTTGTTGCTGGTATTCTTTTTGTTCACATACTGAAAATTTTTTTTTAATGAATCATCATTCTTTTGCAATGTTGCAAACAACTCCCGTGAAATAGGAGCATCATCATCAGAAGTGGTATGAACTGTAGGTTCAATAGGTGTATCATGCGACATATTAGTAGCTTGCGCTCTAGTCACTACTGCATTTGCAGTTTGAATATGTCGCTCTTCCCATTCAGCAATTTGCTGTGGTGTACACTCTTTAATACCATGTATGCGACCAAGTATGACATCGCAAATTGGATTAGGAAGGAGACATGCCTGGATCTTTCCTGAAAAAAATGGGGTATTAAGGTCAATAATAGCTGTGGGAAATGTTTCGACGGTGCCACCAAATGTCACACACTTGACAACCCTGCCCGTGGCACAACTTGGGTTGATCAGCGAAGTCCGGACGCCCACAGTACTACAACCTGAGTCAAATAGGAGAGAGCATGAAATGTTGTTGACAAATCCCTTGTTAAACTTAAGAGAGCCCTGTCCCTGGTGTACTGACGCAGCAGTGGCCGTACAGACTGCAGGTAGACTAGGCAAGGTATGTCCGCACCGCAGCGTCGTGATCGCCTGAGGCTGGAAAAGAGTCGAGCATTCTGGACAGTCTTTCACCTGGGTACAATCAAGAGAACAAGACATAGCATTGTGAGTTTCAGCTACTTTACCCTGTTCAATGTTAGCCTGCGTATCACTTAAAGCGACATTAGAATGTCTACCTGTATTACTCGACGATCTATCTCTACGACGCGATCGATTTTGATTATTTGCATTAAAATTGCCATAATTGTCGTTTCTGTTTGAGTTACAATTTGGATGAGTCCGATAATTTGTATAATTAAAGTTATGATGTTCTTTAAAATTTTTATTCCAAGAACCTTGTCTGTTTTGCGGACCCTGAGATTTCGATCTCCAGTTTTGTTTATTATAATGTCCTTGATTATTTTTAAAATTATTGTTACCAAAATCTCGCGATCTGTGAGCTTGGTTCCAAGAAACATTAAATGGAGCAGATTGTTGAAATTGCTTCCCCTTGTAAAAGTTATCATTGTTAAAATTGTAATTATTTCCCTTATTGACATACCTGTCAGCACTAAAGGAACGATTGCGTGAAAAATTGTTTTGTTGTGCTGCAAAAGCAACAGGCAATTCACTCTTAATCTGTGCATTACTTAGATCCATGGTTGGGTGAGCAGTGCAGAAATTTTTAGCATGTTCTTCTAAGTCTTTCATAGATAAAGGTTTCCGTTCGTGTAAAAATGCGAGAAATGTAGGATTTACAGACGATAGTACCTTATCGCGCATCAGTAAATCGAAGAGACCTTCATACGACTTTTCAATTTTGGATAATTCGATCCATCTTTCTAGGGTTAGTCGTATTTGTGACAGAAAATCACTGAAATTTCTGCTTGATTGCGGTAGCAATGTACGAAATCTTAATCGGTATTCATCTTCTGTCATTTGAAATTTCTTCAGAAGTGCGGCTCTAAGAGCATTATAATCATTCTTCTCATTAATACTGGTAGTATGATAAACTGCTAAAGCATCCCCAGTAAGTAACCTGGATAAATATGTGCAATACAGTGTTTTATCCACGTTATAAGACCTACAAGTAGCCTCAAATCTATCTAGGAAAAATATTACGTCATCCGACGGGGGATTAAATTTAGGTAATTTAAGGCGAATTTCCTTAAAATGATCATGTCTGGATGAAGTTTGGCTTTCAAAAGTTCTCTGAGAATTAGCTTCATGAGTTAACCTAAGTCTCTCATATTCTGACTCTGCTAATTTTAGTTCATGCTGTCTTTTTTTATCATTCTCTTCCATCTCAAGCTGAAGTCGTTTTGTATTTTGTTCAGCTATTAATCGTCTTTCTTCCATTTCCTTTTGTTTAACTTCCATTTCCTTTTGTTTAACTTCCATTTCCTTTTGTTTAACTTCCATTTCCTTTTGTTTATTTTCCATCTCAATCTTAAGTCTTTCTTCAGCCTCCCTTTGCTTCTGTTCTGCCTCTCGCTGAAATCGTTTCTCTTCTAATTCAGCGGCTAATCTCATTTTTTTCTCTTCTTCCTCAGCCTGAAATCTCATCTTCTTTTCACATTCCTCAGCGGCTAATCTCATTTTTTCTCCTCTTCCTCAGCCTGAAATCTCATCTTCTTTTCACTTTCCTCAGCGGCTAATCTCATTTTTTTCTCATTCTCCTCCGCCTCAGATTTCAAATTTTGTAATCTTAAAGTTTCTAGCTTTCTCTGTTCAGCTTCTATTTCTTGAGCTTTCTTATATTCTGCAAGTGCAAATGCTCTAATCTCTTCCTGAGGTATATTAAGCGCCTTAGCCTGCTTAATAAAATAGTCTAAGGTAGACATTATTCAATATTATTATGTAATAATACTACTTAAAAGTGTTACTAAAACTAGTGGTCTTCGTTCCTGTCCTAGAACGGTAAAATCAAGTTATATAATAGGCAATAATATTAATAATCAATAATGTAATTTATAACATGAAATGGTGTGAAAGCAATAACGTGACAGACAATAGCACAATACTGACATGACACGATAATCAAGACAAATGACTACAGTCGTAGAAATCAAATAAAATAAAAATGTGGAACTAAAATAGAATGTCGTAAAAAATTACGATGACATCTACGATCCAATAATGCACAAGACAATTGACAACACAGTGTAAAAACATAGGTTTTGTAAAAAACTGAACGACAGGAAGATTAGAAGGACGCATAATACAAACAAAATTCATTATAAAACTAAAATACGAGTAAAAATAACTGCCAAAAACAACAAGTAAACGTGACGAAACAGCTAAACAGATACTATCATAAGGAACAATTAGCGATCGGAACTTCGGCAAGGTTTCTAGCCTTGGACCGGAATTATCGCTCAATTGAAACTTACAAGTTGAGCCTTACAGAACGTCTGACGAAGAGCCCGAATTGGCTTCGAGATGGATCTCGTTCGTCAGATCAGCCTCCCTACCTCCCACGACGAATGTAAAACATATAACATATAACCTGGACAACGTAAAGATGGACATAACTATAGAAGGCACAGCTAAAAGTAATAAAATGTACAACGAAAACACGTTATACTCATCTCGCGTGTGCCGTGAAAAAACAATGTGCCTCGTCTCCGTGGATGTACGTTTGAGGATAAAATACTTCGCTCTGCGTATATAACAACAGCTCGCACACAATAATGACGAAGAGGTGATCCCAAGGCAGTCAGTCACTGTAAAACTTGACGTGGAGGTTGATTGATGACCTTGAGCATTTGGTAACCGTAAGTTGATTCTGATTCACCATCACACTAGGTTCCAAGTTTAAGATGTTGTCGCCTTGAAAGTTCAAATCGTCTTTTCAACCGATACTTGGATTGAGTACGTTCCTGTGAAATAATTTATTTCCAGACCACACTGGCACACCATTTACTGTTGGGTTGGTTCTACTACTGGTACAGAGCTTCAATACGCGAATGGTTGCAAAGAAACAAAAATGTCAATAAATGTCCTCCAGAACGAACTCCAACAAGTAGTGTTTAACTGGTCACTTATTGGCAGCACACAAGTCTGTGATGACTGTACATATATTTTATTTAACGTGACACATACGGAGTGGAACAAGACGATCATAGTTACAGATGCAAAAGTTCATACGTCAAACAAAATGTTGATAATTACTTTTCAAGTTCATGAAGATTCTCTAACAATTAAGTCCTCTTCTTCAAGTGACTAAGGATCACTTCCTCTACCATATAATATGTATTGCAGTCAAGTCCGTTGACCTTCTTTCAAGGACGTATCTTATGGCAAACGGATTCATTCTCAAGGAGCAATACTTCATGTCATATGTATAAAATATTCCACACTTTTTTCCATACGATTTTTTCTTGGTAGCATATAGAATTCAAATAAAGTCATCTATGACAATACAACAGGGTTAGAGTTTTATGTTGACTAACCTCTCTATATCCATGCCACGACTTTGGCATTGACGAAAAAACGGCATATAAAGCATGTGAAGCATACAAATCAATTAACTTCGTTTACTCGTAGGTATCCTTCCTCTACGGTAATTCAAACAAGGCAATCGACTCCGTCTGTCCATTCTAGGAATGACATACTACGATGAATTCCCGCTAGACCAAAACTAGGATCGGCCTGATACTTTAATTTAACTCAATAAACATTCGAGGTGACATGGGGCGACACTTACTTGATACTTCCACTATTGGCTTCATCATGAATACCAGTAGATATTATTACAAAAATAATGGCTTCTTCAAACTTGCCAGAAAATCCAAGAAAATATATATCGGACATAACAGTAAATTAATATGAAATTAATATGAAACAAATATAAAGGTATGTTATCAGGCACTCGCAGGAAATAAAGAAGTAGAACACCAGACAACAGAAAAACAACAGACATGAGTGGCTTACCCAGGATTTGAACACTGGACCTTCCGTGCGACAACCCCGCCTAGCCATGCAAGCGAATCACACTATCCGCTCTGCCATCTACGCATCATCAAAAAATGATGTTTCAATGGCAGGTCAATAGTGCGAACCACAATACACGACACCAGAAGTCCTCCATGGGCAGTTCAGCCTATTAATGACGCAATCACTTCTGTTGTATTTCTATCAAGCAGTATAGGCCAAATCCAACAAGACCCTTAGGACCTTAATACTGTGTCCAGTAAATGATAGTAGACTAGAACAGTGAGAACAGGATAGTGGGTAGGTTTGGTATTGTACAAACATTTATACCAAACCTACCCACTATCCTGTTCTCACTGTTCTAGTCTACTATCATTTACTGGACACAGTATTAAGGTCCTAAGGGTCTTGTTGGATTTGGCCTATACTGCTTGATAGAAATACAACAGAAGTGATTGCGTCATTAATAGGCTGAACTGCCCATGGAGGACTTCTGGTGTCGTGTATTGTGGTTCGCACTATTGACCTGCCATTGAAACATCATTTTTTGATGATGCGTAGATGGCAGAGCGGATAGTGTGATTCGCTTGCATGGCTAGGCGGGGTTGTCGCACGGAAGGTCCAGTGTTCAAATCCTGGGTAAGCCACTCATGTCTGTTGTTTTTCTGTTGTCTGGTGTTCTACTTCTTTATTTCCTGCGAGTGCCTGATAACATACCTTTATATTTGTTTCATATTAATTTCATATTAATATCGGACATAAACATGGTCCGAACTGCCCCGTTCAAAACCTGACGTCACAATCTTCCAAACTAGGTTACCCGTGCGTCCAAAGCAACTCACACTGCATTGTGCACGTCAGTGCGTGAATCAATCGAACGCACAAATAATATAACTATTTTAAGACTGGTGCGTACATTTGGCAGGACCGAAGACTACCCCCTTAGGTAATAAATGTACGTAACAGTGCTCTTTGCTCATCTAAGGGCAAACAACCCACTAGCAGCGGTTGTTATCTCCCCCTGAAACAGATCAAACTCGCTACCCAGGCCTCAAAGAGTACTAGCCGCTCGTGATCAAACGTTTTAAAGCGACCAGAGAAATTCCCCTGGACGGACCAGGTGCGTGTTGTAATATTGCCGCTACGCTGACCGTTTTGACCAGTGGGGGATTTCTACTGAAAGTCAGAACGTAACCAACCTCGGGTGGGGTTTGAGAGGGTGAGAAAGTTTGGCCACGAAGGTAGAAAATGAAAGAAAAAGAAAATACAAAATGTCCAGGAAAACAGAACATTTAAAGGAGTAATCAAATTATGGACAAGATGGAAAAATTAATTATCGGTCACGTGACAAGTGCCCCCCCTTTTAAAGTTCGAGGAATACGGACAAAAAGGACAGTAATTTATCTTTTCCATCGATGTCCGTTACCTATCATTGGAACATCCTATACTCATAACCCAAATACGTTTCCAATTTCTGTCAGTACTGTATGACTAGCTCCGAGTTCATTTCTTTTCTTCCCTCTGTCTAATAGACGTTCAACGAATGGGATTTTGCGAGGCCAGTCGGCGCTGACGCCCTTCGTTTCCGTGTGAACCTGACCTTGCTTCCGCAATTCGCTGTGCCTGTTTATGGTCCGGAAAATTATCCGCACCTGTTGTGGTTTTCGGCCCTGCCTGAACTCACTGGCCACTGCGTAGATAATCCGCCTGCTATGCGCGGTGTAATCATTGTTGGGCTCAGGCTGCTTATGTATATATTTACCTTTCACGGGCGTGGCCTTGAATAACCCTCTATAGCTGCAGTCTATCGGAATTTTCCTCGCGCGTGTAACCCTAGTTGGCAAATAAAGCCGTTCGTTGGCCGAAGAAATGCTAGCATTTTTCTTCTGCCTCTCCACACCTACTCCCCTGTTTCGGTGGGAGCATTGATCAATCTTCAGACCTGTGCCGTCTAAAGGTGGATCTGGAGCTTTCCTTGCCTTGCCAGTCACAACTCTGGCTTGGTCAACGGAAATGATCAAGTTGCTCTGTAATGGCCTGGCGGAGGCGACTACTTTGCTGTCCATCAGTGGGGTTGAGACCACTGGAATAATGCGATTTGAATGAGAGAACTCAGCTGCCTGAAGCAGAGAGTAATCGATCGCATTCTGGGGTTCTACTAAATCATAACAGATCTCCGTAGCTTCTATCCGTATAGAAAGATAGGTAATATCTGCGAGTTGCAGAGTTTGTTGAGTCGCTTTACCGGTACTAGCATGACGTGAGCCAAGGCTCTCAACAATGGCTCCTTGTACAGTAGTAAGGCAGCTTTTCTCACTGTCTTCTGCCCTGAGAAGTGTGAAAGACTCAAATGGAATACCAGGGATCCCTTCGCATGGAACCCTGTGTCCACTATAAACGTCAACTTTGCCCTCCCCTGAGGAAGTTACTGGCGTCAGTTGAACTTTGTCCTGCAATGCGAGATCCACTTCCTGGTTGACAGGCCCCGCAGACTGCATGCAAAGGACTGGACGGTTTGAGATCCCGGTAGATCGCGAAGTGCCCGAGAAAAAACTCTCGGTGTGTTTTTCCAAAGTTCCTTGGAACGGTTTGGAAAGTTTAACCCTTTTAGCAGGCGACTTATTCTTGCACCTTTTAAGCTCAGGGTGATAAGAGGAGCGGCGCCTCCATTCTACGATCGCTGAGTTGGAGGGATACGCCTCTGCATATGGTTTTTCGCTGTCCGGCCGGGAATCTTGCGAAATATAACGTGAAAGGGTGTGGCTCCCTTTTCTCGACGTCACGTGTCGGTTAGGTGCTGCTCGGTCTGGAGCGTGAGAGGCTCGGGGTTCGCCGCTTGCCAGACGGGAACAATCCGTATTACAATGCTTGTTAGCACCTCTCTCACCTTTGTGCATTTTCCATGCCTGGGAACGTTGCGTAATTTTCCCCGTGGCCTTAGGTCTGCTATCCCGACGTAAATTCTTTCCTTGTTTGGGCTTCGGATCCAAGTCCAAAGGAAAGTCAATTTTCTGGAGTTGGGGTTCGGTTTTAGCAGGCAAGTTTTCTTTCATGGGCGCAAGGTTTGCAGGGGCATTGACCGTTAAGGGCACAGTAGAAGGGGAAGTAGAGTGACTACATTTAGTATCTGTTTCCGTCCTCCGAATTTGGCTATCCAGTTCATTCGTTCTGATTTGGTGTAGCCTGCTCCTTTCTTGGCTTTCTCTGTCCCTTTCTTGGCGCTCCATTTCCAATTGCTTGTCCCGTTCTTGTCTTTGCTTTTCCCTTTGCTTCTCATCTTCTATCACTTCTTCTACATACTGTCGGGTGAATGCTTCACTCTCCCCAGTTTGTTTACAGGACCATGCCAAGATTAAACGGCTGTCAAACCGATTGTCTACCTCGTATTGATCCTGCAGGCTTACTGCAAATTCTAGAAAGGGCTGGATTTCGCTATCCGTGTACTCCATGTACTTAGCTACCTCGAAGGCAATCCTATGCACTTTATCTAGATCGGCCATTATATCAGGGTGAGCAAACACTATAGAAGAATAGAACCTAGAGATCTTAGTTACCTAGTCCACTAGGTGCTGATTAACTTAATAATCAATAAAATCTAGGCTAGCCTGGGAACTTTAAAAAAACAAGAACGTTTGTAGCTACTCTGATCGACAAGCACAAACCCCAAAAAACTCCAAGAAATGTAAGTGATGTAAAACTTATTACTATCACTTCACCCCAGTTCTGTCAGTACTAAGCTATTGAGAGGATTGGTTACTATCATCCGAATGAACACCCTCCCTTGGTACAGATGCAAGCTAGTAACTGACTATCTGTAGCTTCTTATCTCAGATTAAAGAGCTACTCCTGAAAAATTATTAACCCTTAAAAAATTTTTTTCTGACTTTTACAACAATAGTCGTCAGATTTGTCAACCAAAAACTCAGCAGTGATACCATCAACCTTTACCAGCTGTCTCATGTGTAGCATGAACAATAAATGTAACTTAATATTTATGATTGCTGTGGAGAAAAAAACGCTGTTCCGACTTCCACCCAAAAGAAATAGTTCGAAATGTCTAGGGGAAAGAAATTCCTATAATCTGCCGAACACTAAACTCTAAGAATCAAGATAGAATCTTGTGAGAGATTCATCTTCCAGACTGCAACCTCATCTGTTGCGATTGCTGCAGATGTAGTTCAAATTCCGCGGCGAGACCCCATTAATTGTGGTGGTTGAGTAAAGTGTAGAGTATTTGTCGAGTTGGACAACAGTAGTGAAATCGACAAGGGATAGTGGACTGACAGAGTTATAGATTACACACACAGAAAGGTGTAATTAGGAGATGGACTTGAGACAACCTGGAAGAAGATTTATGTAAGTGATCTCTCTCTCCAAGCCTCAACTCACTTTTTACTGTCTAAGCATCTCCTGCTCTCACTCTTTTCTCTTATCATACATAGAGATTCTAGTAAAGAGCTAAAACAAGTTAATTATGGATGAAAAGGGTCGGGAACAGCGCATTAATAAATGTGTAAACTTTATTAAAGAAGAAAAGCATGGAATTAATGCATATCATCATACACAGCATAAATTACATCAATAATCAAAATATTCATCAATAGTCATCAATAATCATCAATAATGCAAATACACACCCACAAACACACACACCACCAACACTCATAAAACCCTGTAGAACACGGAGAAAATAACTAAGCTGTCCGACAGAGGGTCCGCTTTCGGGGACCAAAGGCGCTAGCTCCAGGAAGTGTCTTACCGATAAATATCCTTCAAGATGACTGAAGTGAAATACCGAACTTTCCTTGTCGAGCTAAACGTTGGTGACCCCTAATTGAGCGAGGGAACACTGGAAGACGTTGTTTATCTCCTGCTGACCAAATAAACAAACTGAGCGACAGTCCGTCCGCTTTTCGTGGGACCAAATGTGATAGCTCCAGAAAGTGTTATTACTTGTAGATCCTTCATGAGGGACTAGCCTACAAAACTTTCCTTGTTGATGCTAAACATTGGTGACCGCTACTTGCGTGAGGGGGCTGGAACTCTGTCCATAGATGGCTGCTCATACGTGCGAGGTTTTAAGTATCCAGAAAATACACCAGAAGAAGTCACTTGAGGACAGAGAGTCCCAGGCGCGCTTATCCGGCGCTAGGCTCTGCTTGGCTGTAAATCCTGTTTAAACTGGTTTGGCTGTGGTTTGCTGAGTGCCCCGTTTAGGCACAAAAAGGCGGGTGATATGGAATTCTGCTATAGGCATGCAGGGCGGTTTTGATATTCTGGAAGCCGCAATGCTCTGGCTGGTAATCCAATAGGCGAGTAGAGAACTACTACTACATTTGGTGATTCCAGATTTAGCGTTGGCTCCGTTGCATTGCGTGAGCTTAACTTGGCGTTGACAAAAAGGGGTTTTGATTCAGGAACGGGGTTGATGATTCGTTGCTAGATGTATACAGAAACCCTCTAGATCGAAGATTATATGACTTTCTTCGCCTGACTGGAGTCTGCTCTAGCGATTCGGTCTCCCTGAAACCCGAAAATGACTAGAACATAGGCAAACACATTCTAGTACTGTGTTAAAGTTTGCCTTATCTCATGATGGTCATCTACGGGCCAGGAATATGTCACGAATGTCTTTGTCTATTAAACCCATCACTCTTATAGATTACAAAGGACGCTCCCCCCGGACACCTGGCCTGCATATTTCTTCAGAGGTATCGGCGTAATCGTAATACCAGGTAAGACAAGGTTTCAGAAGCAACAACTTGCGAAAATTCCCCCAGAGAGACAATCATAATATTATG
Source organism: Oreohelix idahoensis (assembly GCA_024509875.1). Classification (NCBI taxonomy): domain Eukaryota; kingdom Metazoa; phylum Mollusca; class Gastropoda; order Stylommatophora; family Oreohelicidae; genus Oreohelix; species Oreohelix idahoensis. The sequence goes on from JAMPIV010022868.1 coordinate 48,203, forward strand.
TGCTCTTTGCTCATCTAAGGGCAAACAACCCACTAGCAGCGGTTGTTATCTCCCCCTGAAACAGATCAAACTCGCTACCCAGGCCTCAAAGAGTACTAGCCGCTCGTGATCAAACGTTTTAAAGCGACCAGAGAAATTCCCCTGGACGGACCAGGTGCGTGTTGTAATATTGCCGCTACGCTGACCGTTTTGACCAGTGGGGGATTTCTACTGAAAGTCAGAACGTAACCAACCTCGGGTGGGGTTTGAGAGGGTGAGAAAGTTTGGCCACGAAGGTAGAAAATGAAAGAAAAAGAAAATACAAAATGTCCAGGAAAACAGAACATTTAAAGGAGTAATCAAATTATGGACAAGATGGAAAAATTAATTATCGGTCACGTGACAGGCACACTAGGGATGATGTGGTCAGCATCACGCGCGGTCACCGTAACATTCCCAGAGTTACAATGGTGTCCAGTTCATGATGCAGGGTCGACCCCTGAGCCGTTTGCAGTCTAAAAAATCCTACCGCAACTGGGGATCGAACCATGGACCACCGAGCTAGGAAGCCAGTACACTAACCACAGCGCTACCGCATAATTATATTCCAGAGGATGTTCAGTCATAATAGCTTGGATACCTGTACACATGTTTGCATAGAGGGAAATGGTAAGATAACATAAAGAATCCAAGAAAGGTAGATTTGATACAAATCTAATAAATGTAGGCATGAGTAAATCAGAGATTAAAAGCTTAATTAAAGAAATAATAACAGATGAATTCGAAGATAAAAATCTGAAAGGAAGACATGCATATAAGATGTTCAAGGCTCCAACAAGAAAATATCAGATATCTAGGAAATTGAAAATTCCCAGTAATAAGAAATTTTTCAGACTACAGCTGGGAAAAGGCTATTTCAGAATAGAAGAACCTGATCGTGCAGAATGTCACCAAGACAATAATATAGAACATCTATTGTTAAAATGAAAGAGGTATGAACAAATGAGAATACCGTACCAAACCAATTAGATTATTTGCAGGCTTCAAATTTACTTATACATATAGAAGAGGTGTTAAGAATAGACAGACCTATGGAACTGCATAATATAGTCAAACAGTATTTAACAAGAACTAAAGTTAATATATAGTAATTGCGAAGGTGAAGGTATGATGATGTTTTTACAATACATATGACATATAACAAGTGAAAGTCACTTAAATTTCGAAGTAAACACACCAGGTCTTTACACCCTCCCTCTATTTATTATTTTTTGTTTGGGGTTTTTGTTTGCAATTTTTTCGTTTGGTTTTGTTTTATCTCTTTTTTGTTTTGTTTGTTTGGTTAGCTTTTTCTTTTTACAAGCATGCAAATTTGGTAATTTTGGATTTGCTATATTTACAACGTGTTGACAGGAGATGTTTTCCCACTCTAAGGTATCGGCAATTATTCATACTATTTGGAATTGAAAACAACATTTCTCCTAATTATAACCCATCAGATGTCGAACAGGATGTTTCTAATTACACTGACAAACAACATTTTTCTTTCTTATATAAGAATAAGTGTTCTTATGTCAGTTTTTTGCGCTGATTTCAAATTTGAAATCCGTTTATCTCTATCACGTCAGGTTTTTAAGATATTTGTGAATACATATATTTTTGGGAAACCGTTATGTGCTCCGTTTCATTTTTACTACATAACTTATTAAAAATTAATAAAATGCAAAATAATTCCACTTTTTTATACTGCTAAAAGATGCATGACATATGTTACGCTATTTTTCCAATAGTTACTGTATTTTGAAATAATTCTGAGCGAAATATGGCTTCTAGAAGTTGTAGAAATTCAGCTGATCTGTTCTGTTACGTGTGCGGATATTTTACCGATCGTGTTCACCAGAAAAACTTTACACCATTACTAAAGAAAGCATATGAACTTTATTTCGATTCGAAAGTTGATGATGCAAATAAATCTTGGAAGCCAAATGCAGTTTGTTCGACTTTGTGCAAATACATTGGCAGGTTGGTTACGAAAATCGCCGAAGCATAAGTCGATGCCTTTTGGAGTGCCAGTAATATGGCATGAACAAGACAAATCACGCTACTGATTGTTACTTCTGCTTGACAAATATCCATGGTTTCACTTTTAAAACTAGTTTATCCAAAAGTCTGTCGAAACCAGTGTCTTGATCCAAATAGTTCCACCAGAACAAATCGACGTTTCGATAACCTGCTTCAGTGTCTCGTGTTCACTTAATTAACCTTTCAATCATTCAATACTTTGAGATGGATGATGACATTTGCTATTGCAAAATTCCAGTCGCCTACTCTGTTCATATGAAAGAAACTTATGACAATATGGCTATACTTTTGGCAAAAAATAAAGTACAATGACTACCAATGGCGGATTTGTGGAGACCTAAAGGTCATTGCAATTCTCACGGGCATGCAGACTGGGTATACTAAATTTTGTTGCTTCCTATGTGAATGGGACAGCCGCAACAGACAGGAACATTATGCAAGAAAGGTGTGGCCTATCAGGGATCGTATGCAGCTCGGGCATAAAAATGTAATACACGAGCCATTAGTTAACAAAGACAGCATCATTTTAACACCGTTACATATAAAGTTGGGGCTCATGAAGAATTTCGTAAAAGCATTAGATAAAATGAGCAAAGCTTTCACTTATCTTCGAGAAAAGTTTCCGCAAGTTAGCGATGCAAAGATAAAGGAAGGTATCTTTGTAGGACCTCATATTAGGAAAGTTATTGCAGACAAACAATTCGAGAACTTGTTACATGGTAGTGAACTTCACGCATGGATGGCATTCAAATCGATCGTCGATAACTTTCTGGGAAATCACAAATCTGTCGACTATGTGCATATTGTTAAGCAGTGCATAGATGCATACAGAATTATGGGCTGTAACATGTCCCTCAAAATCCATTTGCTCGATTCGCATCTTGACTTTTTCCCTGACAACCTTGGCGAAGTCAGCGATGAACATGGAGAACGATTCCATCAAGATATCGCCGTAATGGAGTCACGTTATCAAGGACGGTGGAGTGTGACCATGCTTGCCGATTATTGTTGGATGTTTCATCGCGATGTACCACATGCCATTCACCGACGAAAGTCGACTGCAAAGAAATTCAAGCCTACATAACTGTTATACTTCTTGTACGAATGATGTTATAATACTGTATGCGTTGTTAAAAAACTTCAATTGCGTATTTCTCGAGATCCCGACCTGATAGAGAAAAAACGGTTTGCAGATTTAAAAACAGCGCATTAAAATTGACCAGAAAAACATAGAAATGTTAGAGAAAGAAAAAAAAAATTTTTTTTTGTTAGCCAGTGTTATCAAATTAAAAAGAAAGCTTGCATGGGAGTTCACTTCCTTAATTTGTCTCTGCGGTTTGTTAAAGTCATGTGCTATGTGAATACACTCGCTTGAGTTAATTTTTATAATATACTAACGTGTGGTATCACTCTTGGGAATGTGAAGTGTGACAGATGTTTTCTCTAGTTATCACAGTCACTTTAGGGCACACAGGAAATGAGAACAATTATCCAATCAGAGGCTTGGAATCATGAGTCAACTGCAGCGATTACCATCTAGATCAGCGGTTCTCAACATTTATACGATCACGAGCCACATTTCACAGTTGATGAAGTACGTGCCGCTTAAAACTTCGAGTAAAGGTTGCGTAAGGAACGCGATCAATATCAGTGTTTCCCACGGCTCAAGATTGGGTCGCGACCCATAGTCTGAGAATCACTAATCTAGAATGTCAGGAATCGGAACTGATTATACTAGCTAACTTCACCATCGAGTGCCCTGCCATGTGGCTTTGGTGATCCTGTTTCTACATTTTCATTGTGGACTCATGGCTCTTTGAATTACCGTAGCTGTATTCTGAATTTCTTACGACGCCTTGTGGTTACTTTATTAATATATTTCTTAGTTTCTGTCTTTCTCTTTTTCTTTGTTTGAGGTTGCTGACTTTCACCACGGAGTCTAAACTTATTTTCTTCTAGTGAATTATCCAGGGGCATAGAAAAGGCTCCAACGGATCACGCAATTTAGCTAATAACTAAAGGGAAAACATGCCCTTGTTTTTGAGCCATATACATCTCAGAAGACTATCTACACTTTTTGGCTATGTCCAAGAAACTTTTATTGTACGTCTATTGCTAAATTTTTCAAAGAATAACGGATGTAGCGACGATTAGGTGTGTTTTACAGCTGAATATAATGTCTCAAGAATTGGCAGCTGCAGATTGAAATTAATTACAAATCACAGATTGGACAAAGAGATGTGTTTCTATGTGCTTGAATAATATCGGAATATAATGGCGTGTTAGGAATAACGAATATATGAGAAAAACAGCCTGACAGCATGAGCATCATGCCTTCCCAACTCCTTTTAGGAAGGTGTTGCATGATAATGAGAGAAGCTAGTGATCTATATGTTATGAAAGAGATGCACGTAAAAGCGAACGTAGTAAAAAAGATGACATAGAAGTATTACAAAGAATTTTAATAAATTAACTAGTGTTCCTGTTGACGAGAAGGTAAGACAAATTCTAAATGTGACTCAAATAACTTTACTCTCTTTCCTCGGAAACTTAATATAACTCTTATTTGAAATGAGTCATTAAATACCACATATTTTCTACATTCCATTCTACATTTAATTTCCTCATTACTATCATCATCATCATCATCATCATTCCTTTCCGTTCCCCGTGGAACATGGGGCTGAAACAGTTGCTCTCCATCGATTTCTATTCTATGCAGGTCTTTTTTCAGCTGTGCCCAAGTCATTCCAATTTCCCTAGCCTCCTCTTCCACAGTTCTTCTCCAAGTTCCCCTTGCCCCCCCCCCCCCCCCCCCCCACTCTTCTTTTCCGTTGTGGGTTCCAGTCAAGGGCACCTCTTTCTATGCTTGATTGTTCTCTTCTGAGTGTATGTCCTATCCTTCCCCACTTTCTTACCTTAATTTCCATTTGTATTGACTGTTGCCCGCACCTTTTCCTTAGCTCTACATTTGGTATTGTATCTGGCCATCTTATACGGTGGATCCATCGGAAACATCTATTTACAAATATCTGCAATTTGGAGGTGATACTCTTTGAGACATGCCATGTCTCTGAGCCATACAACAAGACTGACTTTACATTTGAGTTAAAGATTCTGATTTTGTTCACTCTGGATATAGCTGAGGAGTTCCATATTGGTCGAAGGGCATTAAAAGCTCATCTGGCTATATTTATCTTAGAACAGACGTCACCGTCCGTCCCCCCTGCTTTGTCAAAGTTACTCCCCAGATATGTAAAGCTTTCTACTTCTTCAATAACTTGACCATTGATCTTCATAGAGTCCATCTGCCTATTATTTATCCCCATTTCCTTTGTTTTATTTACATTTATGTGTAGTCCCATCTTTGCTGCTTCTGTCACTAATATGTTTTCTCCTGCATATCTTGCTGTCTATGTGATAGAAGGCACAAATCATCTGCAAAGTCAAGATCCTCCAGCTGTTTGTTGAATGTCAACTGTATTTCTGTCTTCTCTCCTTCTGTTGTTTGCCTCATAACCCAGTCTATGACCATGAGAAAAATTGTTGGTGATAGCACACACACCTGTCTGACCCCGCTGTGTACTGTGAAGAGCTTTGATAGTCTTCCTTTGCGCACTACTTTGCATGAGGCCTCCTGGTTGTCGTGAAATGACGTCTGTTTCACATCACGAATTCTAATAACTCTGACCATACGGTGCGCCATATATTGTAGAAAGATATGATACACTAACCAATGAAAACGCTTTCTTGGTCTTGTGTTTACAACTGCTGGGAAAATAAAGATGGCAAAACCCTATTTGTGTAACATGGTTAACTTCGGAATTTTACTACAGCAGTATAGAAGAAGTACCACTTGGCAGAAGTTATCAAAACAGTATTAGGGATGTTACTCTACCAGTAAGTAGTAATACTTTTACTAATAATATTATAGAACGGGAGAAATCTTAGGTTAAATGCATTCGAAGCTTCAGGGTGGCCAAAATTTAGCGGTTTAAACAATGCACAACAGAAAATGCAAGTAGTAACCAAAAAGAGTATTACATAGATATGTAAAGCCTAATTCTAAGTATAATGTAAGCTTTAAATGACTAAAATCGCTTCAGGAATAACGGAAATAATTAAAAAAGCAGTTTTCCTACATTGTACGATAGGCTAAAAGGTACCCACATTTTCTGATTTTGATTACATTCCTAGGAGGTTCCATTTCGTACGTCCGAGGTCAAACTATAAATAGACTGGCCTAATGAACTAGGTTTAGTCACTATTATTTGAAAGCACAGAAAGCGGGGGAAAGCAGTGCACATGTTAATGCCAGCGTTTGCCTTCTGCACTTGTTAGCAGACCTTAATCAACCATTGAGGGCTAGTCTGTGTGTGCCTGAGGGTAAGAACGAATATATATATATATATATATATATATATATTTATATATATATATATATATATATATATATATATATATATATATATATATATATATATATATATATATATTTATGTGGAATTATATTGATTAATCCGACTGTGCGATACGACTTGTATAAGATGTGTTAGGAATGGACAGTGTGTACTGATGAAACTTACAGACTCATGTGTAATTCAAGAGGCAAAGCCGCCTTCGGAAATATTAATATATTGAGAAAGATGGTCAATTGTGTCTCTAAGTTTGGCATTGTATTTAAAGAAGTATTTCTTGAATGGAATGAGACACCTACCAGGATCATAAAGAAGGATGAAAGGGATTGATTTACAGTATCGTTTGGCATATTACTTAATAGTTTTACCCACAACCAAATTATTGTATGGAGGCGAATCATGGGAAACTATTGATAATTAATAATTTAGCAGAAAATTATGATCACATTGAATTAAAATGATTGATGCTACTATACTATACCTTGTGCATCTGCTAGTACGCTATTCTGAAACTGTCTATCGTCCCCATCTGTGTCATAGAGGGATATGGATAGACAAATACAGGGATTGCGTTTGAATTCATTGCAGGTTTAATCCTTTAACCTAAAGTCTACAAATAAGAAGAGGCTTCTCTTACAAAAATGGCAACGAATGCAGTGCCAGTCGGTGATAGCAGGCCAGTCATAGCGTTTGTAGCTACTGGAACGATTTCATCTGAATATTATATCCAGCATCAAAGGGAGCCATCTGCAGTGACTCAGTTAATTTGCATAGGGCAACTGTGTAGCTTATCCATCCTCACCAAACTAAAAACGCATCCAGTTTGTGATGACCAAAACAAGTATAGAGTATCAATAAACTTGTAATAATCATAATTCTTCAAGTGAATGATCAAGCCGGCTATTTTGTCTACAAGATGATAGACATTGTAACCCAAGAGAAAGACATTTTTGTTGAACTGTTCTTATTTATTTAATGTTGTAAAATATTTGATATTAATACTTTTCAAACAGAAAAGAGTAACTGTTCAATTAAATTGTAAATATTCACCAGCAGACTTTCTTAAATTCTTTAAGTTGAATTACAGTTCTTGTTGGTGAATTTAGATATAATTAAAGTCAATAACTAAATTAAATACCATAATCACAGAGGCGGATCAGGAGAGGTAGCAGTTAGGGACTCAGAGTACTACATCATCATCTTCTCTGGGAACTTACATAGCTTGACCCTACCTTTGTGTCTATACACCCTTACTCTATTCAGAGAAGGGGGTATTACTGATAAGACCAGACTCTTATCTGGCTCTATCCTGGTATCATCTGATACACCTTTATGTCAAGGATATCTTCTTATTTTTAATAACATCTGAACCTCTCGCGACACTGGTATAAATCTTGGATGATTTTAATGAACTTTTCTGGGATTCCATAATGTCTCAGGATTTCCCATATCACAGTACAGTCTATACTATCAAAAGCTTTTTGGAAGTCCACAAAATTTATATATAAGGGGGCTGCCATTCGTTTGATCGTTCTATGATGATTCTGAGTGTTGCTATCTGGTCTGTACATGATCTTCCTGCACCAAATCCTACCTGTTCTTCTCTGAGTTTGTCATCCACCGCTCTCTTAACACGGTCCAACAAAACTCTGGTCAACATTTTTCCAGCCACTGCTAGCAGTGTTATACCACTCCAGTTGCCACATACAGTCAAGTTTCCTTTTTTGGCAGCTTTTTGTGGCCTTCCTTCCAACTGTTTGGGATCGCCTCTTTTTGCCAGATTTTCTTGAAGAGCTGGTGTAGTGTATGGTATATCTGCCTTCATGGCTTCTGGTGGTATTCCATCTGGTCCTGCAGCCTTCCAATTTTTTAGCTGTTTTATCTCTTGTTTAGTGTGTGGGTTCACGTTGCACTGTAGTGGCTCTTCTGCTGGTTCTATGATGGTTTGCTTTATTGGTTGGTTTCAGTTTAGGATTTCCTTAAAATATTCAGCCTATCTGGCCCTTTGTTTCTCTTCATTGGTAATGTTTTGTCCTTCTCTGTTCTTCACTGTTGTATTGTGGTTTAGCTGTTTCTTAGATAAAGTTCTAGTGATATTATATAATGTTTTCAAGTCTCCTTTTTTATCGCAATCTCGGCTTCCTCTGTAAGTTTTTCAATAAATTCTCTTTTATCTTGCCTGGCACTCTTTTTCACTTTCCTGTTGAGCTCCCAATATATTGCGAGCAGTCGTGTTTTCTGTTCTGCATCTTTACAGTTGTTTACTTGTTGTTTGATGTCTCTTCTTTCTCTTATGAGGTTCCATGTGTTTTCTATTAACCATTCTTTCTGTTGTTTAATTCTTTTGCCAAGAACTTCTTCACCATACATTTTCAACATTTCATTCCACATTTAATCTCCTCATTACTACAATGGTCCATAATGGTTTTTGATATCCCAGACAACATGTGATATAATGAATATAATTGGTTAGAATGGAACTCAATGTCATGTTGGCTATAGATTGGGTTATGAAAACATTGACCTCAACCAATGCAATGTTGTTTCAGAACAGACCAAGCAATCAAGTACAGGTAATGGAGTGACAAAAGATGATACTTAAACCACGAGCCATTAAAGCACAAACAATGAATATTGGCTGAATTAGCACGTAAAAAGAGTGATAGATAATACCGCCGAAGAGGAGTGAAGACCAAAAAAAAAAAAAAATAGAGAAAGAGAGAGAATAAACGTATTTCGTGACGCTTAGAATAGAAGGATTGAAGTAGTTTGACAAGATCATTAATGTCAAACATGACCGGAACTAGAAAAGCGACAGTGGGACGAGAGATGGAAAGAAGACGCTGGAGAAAGCTAGGGCACACATTGAGGAAACCTATTAATAGCATTACCAGGCAGTTCTTGTTCTAGAATCAATAGAATAATAGGAACAGTAGAAGACAGAAGAACACATGGAGAAGAGAACTGGAGGAAGACATGAAGGGGATGAAAAGGACATGGAAAGACCTCGAGCCGTGGCAAACGTTTGTTGAGAGCCCATGCTCCTTGGAAAATTAAAAGGTGATGAATGAACAAATTAATGAATGAATCTGTGATGAATTTACCATGATACAACGTTAAAATATCTCCAAAATTAACGATAAAATGTAGGGATAAAGATAATGCGTAAGATACTAGGAGACATGCTCGCCCACGCCCGAATTTCCTACCCGCCATTTAAAACTAACGAGTTAGACGTGCAGACGAAACGTTTACCCTTTGTAGACGGGAGAGAAACGGAGAACACAAAATGAAAAATATGACTGAACACGTGTTTGAATATCGAGGGGCTAAAGGACGCGATTGGTGGTAAAAGAAAAAAAATTCACGTCACTAGTTGACACAAGGTAAGGAAATGGACAAAAAACGACTTTAGCTCGTGTCAGAAACAGTCATTTCTTGGACTTTTACGATACTTGATTGTGATTTGAATTCAGCGGCAAACGCCGTGGAGAAGGTTCTCGAACATATTTCAAAAAAAACAACTAACCTTGAAAAAGTAGCTTTTTCTTAATAATAATGTTATGAATATAAAACCTAGCTAGTTTGATAGCCCGTCTTGAGCAGAGAAATAATATACTTTAAATTATACAGATGGATAGATAATAAGGAAGATATTGACAAAAGACTGTGTTGTTCATATCAGACGAGCGACTGCACTGTTAACCAATGTCACTAAAGTTTCAAAATTTTCGGCCTTGAGACACCCAAGTGCTAAAATCGAGCTGTAATTAAAGAGAGGGGAAAAGGTGGAGAATTGTGGCTAAAATAACTTCGGAGGCAGAAGTGTGTAGGGTATTGCATTGGCGTTGGTCCAAGAACCAAGCGTGTTTTTTGTATGAAAAAACAAGTAGAGACAGACGGACCAACAGACAGTAATACATACTTGACTGAGAGCTGACTGAAATTTGACTTTTGGTTGTAGATTTGAAAGTTAGGGGGGGGAGTCGGTGATTGGATGAATGAAATCATATTGGCAGGACAGAGATGCGCATTTTTGCCATTCGTTACAAGACTGTCCAGAGACACAGTGGTTTAGTACCTGTGGTGTTGTTTCCAGAAGATAATACATAATTTTTAGTGGGACGCCATCAGATAGCCAGCAGCTCAGCTGAGTTTTGCTAGCATTTAACTGTGTTCTCAATTCTGAATTCTGGTAAGAATGAAAGCAATTCTTTTGTACATTTTAATATTTCGAGTGATTGATACTGCCATATCATATAAAATGATTACGACAAGTAAGTGTTCGCTCTAGGTCCCCAGCCCAAGTTCAGGGTCTAGAGACAAACAAAATATATGGATGCCTACTAAAACTATGGAAGGCGGATCTATTGTTGAGATCAGTGGAACATATCACCTATCTTATTGAATAGAAGGAAACTATTGAACATATCTCAGATGCAAGGTAGTCTTGGGGAACTAGTACTATATGAAAACAACTGGGTAAGATGTACTGTGTGGTCAGAGAGATCTGACCCAGTCTGTGTGGTGTTGTTGTGTAGTGTTGTGTGCAGAAGTGGCTCAGTAGGTAGAGTTCTGACGCATGCCACAAAACTTTTATTTCAGAATTGTGAGTTTCTGTTTGGCACCGAAGAGGTGCCAAATGCTGTTGTGAATTACACAAGCGTGGACCAGTGCAGTCTAACATTGTGTCAGAGCAGCTGTTTATATTGTACTCCAGCACGGAGAGGAGCGGACACCAGACTCTTGTACAAGATTGACGCAGTCGAGATAAGTGAGATCTGGCCTGCTGGACATTCACCAACCGATTTATCAACGAATTTATCAACTAATCCATCAACTAATCCACCATCTAATAAAGACATACCATTGTGGGAAAATAAACCATGTATTCATCCCATAAGTCAATGGACACTGTTTGGTAGTCATAGACTGGGCGTGATGATACCACCCCAACAGTACATTCAGTAATAGTTCTCATGGGACAATCTAATATAATTAATATTAACCAGACTTATAACATACCTTTGTAATCACATTCCATTTTATTATGTCATATAATTATGCATTCCATTTATAACTCCATAATATTTCATATGTTCTGACCAACAAACATTTGGTTCAGAACAAATAAATTTAACAAAAGATTTAATATTTAAAACTAAAACAGCCTGAGTTAGTTAAGTGTGTTATAATTTTATTATTATTAGACTTATTAAGTATCTGTGTGTGTGTGGGTAATCGACTACAACACATTACATTTCAGTACCCTAGACGTTTAACGTAGCTACATTCATATTAGTAGAGAAAAAAAAGATATGTTTGAGGTCGTAAGTGGTAGTAAGAAGGGCCTTCTGTAATTCGCATCAACATTTATCTCAGGAGCCTTCACAGCTGACCTCATTCATTACACTAGGTAACATCTCAACCATACAATACCATCAAAACCACTACAGAATCAATGATTGAATGGAACTGAGGGTTCTTGTGTGATTATTCACCGGGAAATTATATTTGTGGCAATTTATAACCAAAACCGAGCACCGTACTTTTTCTTGACTGACTTTTTCTTGACTGAAAAAGGGAGGGCAAGTTAAAAACAAAAAGTGCGTTCATTCTTAATTGACACGAATCGTGCGTACGGGTTTTACCCTTCGTCAGCCCTCACCCCTCCCCAGCCACAATTACAAACAGGTACATTTATTTTAACTCAATTAAGGGTTAACAATAAGGGTAGTCACGTAGCATATTCTGCCGTAGGGAGTGAAGTGTTATAGACTTCGATGTACTGGGTCCCAGCTTTATGAGGTGGGGTGGCCTGTTCCCTTCCTCGCTGCCGTTGCCTTCTCTAACTGAAGATCAGAGTCAGGTACTCTTTTACAGCTGGTTAGACTGACGCGAACTCCGCCAAGGCCGGTCCTAAGCCCGGCTGAAAAAGGAGGAAGGCGGCCTGCATAGAGGCCGTAAGGAGGCAGCCCCTCCACCATGCAAAGGCACAACAGGCCAATCACCTGTTTGCTTTAAACTAAGATTACGCATAATATAACAGAGAAAACCGGACTGATTCTAAAGGCGACGAACTGGAACGGACTATGAACTACGACTTATGGAACTTGGAACACAAGAAGTATAAATGGGAAAGAAGAGGAGCTGGTGGAAGAGATGAGGAAAGCAAAACTAGAAATCCTGGCTATTACGGAAACAAAGAAAAAGGGACAAGGAGTCATGGATCTCGATGGCAACACGCTGCTATACAGTGGTGTACCCACATCTGAAAGAGCTAAAGGGGGCGTGGGTTGTACTGTGGCCAAAAACCAGAAAGATAGTATCAAGGAATGGAACTTTGTTTCGGAGCGCATTATGGTTGTAAAACTAAAAGAAGGAGAAACCATAGTCAACCTGGTCATAGTGTATGGGCCAAATGAGAATGAGAGAGCAGAGGTGAATTCTTCGAGCTGCTTCAAAGAACAATGGATGACTGCCTAGATGAAGTTATCATGCTCGGAGATTTTAATGCCAGAGTTGGAAATGACCATGCTAGATGGGGTGGAGTTATCGGAAGATATGGAGAAGATACTCTCAATGACAATGGAAAGCGACTCCTTAGATTCTGCAGTGAGCAGAATCTGATCATTACAAACACAAAGTTCCCCCATAAGCGCATGCATGCATACACTAGATGTGAACCAACCAAGAATGAGAAGTCAGTGATCGACTATGCCATTGTAAGGAGAAGCTCATTCAAATATGTCCGGGATGCTAGAGTCTGGAGAGGGCCAGAGATTGGAAGTGGTCACTACCTGCTTACAATCAAACGAACAACTGAAAGAGTTGCTCAGCAAAGGAACTGCCCAACATCACGCAAGAAACCAAGTAAACAAACGGGAGAAATGAGCATTAAGACCAACAAGCTGAGAGAAAGCCAGAAATTAAGACCAGATATCAGGGGCTTATTGCTGCAGCGGTGAGCAACACAGAAGAACGACCTGATGACTTGGAAACTCTCTGGATTAAATTCATGGATATCGTAAAGACCGCTTCTGCAGAAGCATGCGGTGAAGTCCGACTTGGGAACAAGAGAAAGAGGACACCTTGGGGGACAGAGGAAGTCAAAGAGAAAATAAGATAGAAGAAAATGGCATGGAAACAATACTTAGGAGCTAAAAACACAACAGGACAAATTGAAAATATAAAGAATATGTGATACTCAGAACAGAAGTAAAGAACAAGGTGCTAACAGCAAAACAGAAGTCCTGGGAAGAATTTGGAGAAAAGCTTGAAAAAGATGCACAAGAAAACCAGAAATTGTTCTATAAGACCCTAAAGAACATGAGGAAGGAAAAACAATTCCCTCTCAAATTTATAAAGGACGAGCAAGGCAAATCGCTTACTGCCCCGAAGGAAGTAATGGAAAGATGGAAAGAATATTTCTCAGAACTCCTAGATGTTGAGCATGGTGAAGCATCAGAAATGATAACCACTAGCACAGAAGAGAAAATCAATGATGATGAAGATGACATAAAGATGGAAGAACTGAAGGCAGCACTGGAGAAAATCAGTCTAACCAGCTGTAAAAGGGTACCTGACTCTGATAGGGACTTGAAAGATGAAGATGATGAGGATGATGATGATGATGATGACTAGCAATTCCCTAGACTTAAAGGTCTTTTATATTTGGACATGCTCCCTAATATAACCGACTAGGTTGAACGGGACGCGCCTTGCCAAAACGAGATAAAACCTTAAAAAAAAAAATATTCGAGGACGGGGTGGGTAAGAGATTTGTGACATCCCGTAAAGGGGTGGCAAAAATGTGAACACTCCACGGCCTAGACATTGCGATTGGATTTGCCGATTTTTCGCGGTACTTTTTCTTACATTTTTTTTTCTTACATTTTTTTTCCTTAAATTCTGTGTCTTGGCGCGGCTTTCGAGCGGCAAATCTTATCGTGCCATTTGTCATTTGATAGCGGTGTCCAGAGACGTGGAAGATGAATTTCCTGGAGGTGTCAGATTTTACACGTAACAAAGAGAACTGTGTGAAGTTTTTGCAGAATCGGGGCATTCTACACACCGTCCGACTGTGTGCTAACAATCACCAGATGAGTTTGTCCTTGACAGTTCGCCAAGATCGTTAGAGATGTCACATATGTAAGCAGGATATACCTCTTCGTTCTGGCACATGGTTACAGGGCGCACGACTGTCCTTCAGGCAGATTATTCTGTTCATTTACTGTTGGAGTAAAGAGATGACTAGCATTGATTTCTGTAAATCAGAGCTAGGAATTGCCAATCAAGCTGCCATTAAATGGAACAGCAACCTCCGTGAGGTTTGTGCAAATGTACTAATTGCAAATCCCGCTGTAACTGGCGGGCCCAATACAACGGTAGAAATTGATGAAAGTGTTTTCACACGCAGAAAAAATAATGTCGGTCGTGTATTTCCACAGCAGTGGGTATTTGGTGGCCTATGTCGTGAAACAAGTGAGTGTTTCATGGTTCCAGTGCCCGACCGCTCAGTGGCTACACTTATGCCCCTTATCATAGCCAACATTCGTCCTGGTACGACAGTTGTGTCTGATCAATGGCGCGCATATAGTACCATTCAGAATTTGCCAGGTTTAACTCCCCAAACGGTGAACCATTCTGCAAATTTTGTCGACCCAAATACAGGGGCAAATACTCAACGAATAGAGAGGTTGTGGAAATCTGCGAAAGAACGCAACAAACGTCAGAACGGAACACACAGACACATGTTAGATTCCTACATGTGTGAATTTTTTGTGGCGACATCGGAATAAAGTTCGTCAGTCAGACCCGTTCGACAATATCCTGCTTGACATAGCAGACTTTTGGCCTCCTCTGTAAATTATGCAGCTACGAACGAACATGTGTATGTCCTGATATATGCCAAGCTTCAGCGATCCTTGGTGATCTGTTCCCCTCACGGTCCTTTTCAGGGCCCACAAAACCCACAAAACTGCACTTACCACGGTCCTTTTCAGAGCCCACAAAACCCACAAAACTGCACCTACCACGGTCCTTTTCAGGGCCTACAAAACCCACAAAACTGCACCTACCACGGTCCTTTTCAGGGCCCACAAAACCCACAAAACTACACCCACCACGGTCCTTGTCAGGGCCCACAAAACTGCACCACGGTCCTGTTTAGGGCCCACAAAACCAACAAAACTGTACCCTGGCAAGAAATCCTTTATTTGTTTTCACCGCTGGGTGTGGAGGGCTGGGTGGAGAGGGCTGGGTGGGGAGTTGGTCC
The DNA here is from genome assembly GCA_024509875.1 of Oreohelix idahoensis. Classification (NCBI taxonomy): domain Eukaryota; kingdom Metazoa; phylum Mollusca; class Gastropoda; order Stylommatophora; family Oreohelicidae; genus Oreohelix; species Oreohelix idahoensis. Next base: position 63,959 of record JAMPIV010022868.1, read on the forward strand.
CCTCCCTCACTATGCACTGATCCTTGTCAAATATTTACATAATCAGAGCCGGATTAAAGTAGTAGCAAAAGTAGCATATGCTACGAGCCCCGCGCTTTTAGGGCCCCGCGCCAATAAATATGTACATCATTTTTTGGTCATCTTCTAATACGAGCGTTAAGCCAATGATCTTGTGATGTATGCCATCTTTAGCGCCTTTTCATTTGATGTCACGAAATTGTGAGAGAAAGAGCATAACAGGGTGACTTAGTGTGACTCTTTATTACTTTTATCTGAACTGTTTGCGGACAGAAGCAGTCATTTTCTTTGGATTTGTTGAAAGACTGTACATCTTCTTTTCTGCTTCTACCTACCGGTGAGGTCTCCTTTCTACTGCATTATGTGCTAGTGGTACTCATAATAAGTCCCATTTGCCCTTTGTGAAAAGACTGTCAGATACCAGGTGGTCCGCTTGGGCAGATGCAACAAAAGCACTTTTACACAGCTTTTCTGCAATAAAACATGTCTTGGATGATATTTCAGATAACAATGATCAGAAGGCAGAGTGTCGTCAACAGGCTCGTTGTCTACTTTCAACCATGATGAAGTTAGAAACTGGAATAATGATCATACTGTGGCATCAAGTATTACACCGTTTTCAAATGACCAGTGCTTCTTTGCAATCTTCTGACCAAGATTTGAACACAGCTTGTGCACTCTATGAATCCCTGCGGGGGTATATTCAAGCTATGCGGTTTACTTTTGCAGACATAGAGCAAAAGGCCAAGGATGTGACTGAGTGTGAACATTATCAAGAACAAACTCGAAGAAAACACAAACGAAATCGAGAGTATGATGATTTCAGTGGTTCCAGCACAATTGATGAATCTCAAACGCCTTCTCAGCATTTTAAAAGCCGAACATTTCTTGTCCTTATTGATAGCTTGCTCTCTACCTTGTCAAAACGCCAGAAAGCTTATCAAAAGTTGAATGATGTATTTGGATTCCTTCGTCAGTCACAGTCGTTTACAAAATACATAGAGAAACATTATCCAAGGAACACCTGGACCCATGCATACACAGATGGATCAGAAACAAATGCAACAGAAAATGGAGGTGGGGGTGTCTTTCTGATCTTAAGCACTGGTGCAGAAAAAAGGCTGTCAGTGGCGACAGGACGATTCTCCAGCAACCTCAGAGCAGAGGCAGAGGCCCTGAAAACTGCAGCAGAGCTTATATTGACAGAAGAAAGGGCAGAGAGATCAGTTGCTTTCTTTACTGATGCACAGTCAGTAATTGCGGCATTGAAAAGCCAAAATAATACAGACCTGGATGATCTCAGAGTAGTGCTATAACCAGCTCCCCTCCTGGCTGCCTTTACCTTTCAGAGCAGAGTCAGGTATCCATCCACTTACAGCTGGGTAGATTGTAGCGTGACGCCACCATGTCTCCAGCCCGCTACCTTTGTCGCGAGAAGCCTGCGCTGAAACCACGGACGCTCTCATCAATGGTTGCTTGTCTAAAATAGAAGGATTGTAGTGGTATGACAAGATCACTAATGTGCAACTGATGATACGAACCAGGCAATTGCCAGAAGAACGAGACATGAGAAGAAGACGCTGAAGATGGATAGGATATACACTGAGCAAACTTGCTTATAGCTTTACCAGGCAGTCCTTGGTCTGGAACCCCCAGGGTAAGAGAGGCAGAAGAAGACCAAGGAATACACGGAGAAGAGAACTGATGACAGACAAGAAGAGGATGAAGAAATTATGGAAAGACCTTGAGCTGATGGCACAGGACAGGAATACTTGGTATAAAGCCGATGCGGTTCTTAATCTAACACTGTCTCCGCGCCCCAAATCTCTCTCTCAGTCCGCCAAGATGTGCGCTCTCTTTTTCACTACGGCAATGTACTTGTGCGCTATCTCTTTCTCCACGGCAATGTACTTGTGCGCTCTCTCTTTCACTACGGCAATGTACTTGTGCGCTATCTCTTTCTCCATGGCAATGTACTTGTGCGCTCTCTCTTTCACTACGGCAATGTACTTGTGCGCTCTCTCTTTCACTACGGCAATTTATCCATCCGGTTGTGTGGCAGGACATCAAAGGGATTATTCGTCTGGTTGGGTGATGTTGGTGGTAAGAGTCTCTCTTCTGTGGATTGAAGTGACGTCGATTTGTAGCAATGTAATTTATATGGTCCTGTGTAGGGAATGAAACAGCTCGATCGTTCTGTGATCTACATCGATTCGAAGTGTATGGAATGGAATTTTCCGAAGGTTGCTTACTCTACATCTTTGCAACCTGGGTTGATCATGTATAACTAGGTTTACAGTGTTCCTCGTGGGGCTACGTTTTTCCTTAGGAGACTGTGTATTCCGATAGGCTTCTAAAATGATCTCTTGATCAACCATATCTGGGTATTTAAACTGATAATCGATTTCTGGTTGTCTTCGTGTTCGATATTTGCGGGTGTTCTGATAATATTCTGTGCCATCCGTGTATACCATTTCTCTTTTCGGTGCTTCCAGGTATCCTCCGGTCAATTGTTTAGCTTGTTTTGAACTCTCCGTATTTCTCCATGAGGGTATCAGTAAAAAATATGTTGGCCTTGTAAAAAGACACAGTACCTTACTAAAGACCATAATACGAGTAGAAGGCGGAGTTAAAGGCAAACGTGCAAGAGGAAGACAGTGCTATTAGTGGAAATGTAACATCAAGAGATGGACAAGAAATATTCCATCACAATATCAAGAGTAAAAACAGAACACGCCTGAGATCCATTTCAGCCGATCTAAGATATTGATATGTCTGATGATGATGAATATTATTGTTGTCTCTCTCTGCCCCCACCAAAAAAAAAAAAAAAATTATTGACAATCATCTTAACAAGACAATTTCGAGAACTACACGTTAAATCGTTGAAAGTATTCAAAAAGAGACATGAAAATAGGTCGTATATCTTTATCATCACTGCCCTACAAATCGCAAAGGAACATGATGATGATGATGAAAAAAAGGTAAAGGTAGTCGCATAGCAGATACTGCCGTAAGGGAGTGAAGTGTTAGAGACTTCACTATACTAGGTCCAGCATCGAGAGGTGGGGTGACCAGTTCCCTTCCTCGGTGCCTTTTCCTTCCCTAACTGAATGGCAAAGTCAGGTACCCATTCACAGCTGGGACGACTGGAGCACGATGATACCGTGAATCGAACCCGGTACCTTAGCCGCAAGAGACGAGCGCTCTAACCACTCTGTCATTGGGACACTTATTAAAAAAACATGATAACGGATACAAACAGAATGTTAAAAATATGAAGGGGAAAGGGGAGAGGAAGAGATTTGTGACGTCTCGTAAGGGGGTGGCAAAATTCTTTTTATTGCGTAAAAAGTACGATGCTCCGTTTACCCTCAACATTTCAAAAATTTTCATCGCCGGTGAATTATCACACAAGAACCGAACTGAGTACTTATTTACTATGGTTTGCTTCAGCGGAGTCGTAGCACATTTCAGAAAATTGTTTGTCGTGCTACAAAAAGCAAAAAAAAAATAAATAAATAAAAATAAATAAAATAAGAAAAAGGAAACCAAAAAACTTGGTTCATACTTCCCAACCACCAGTGCCCGTTCACCAAATTTTGATAATCACAAGGTTTATATGAAACACTTACAATTGTTTATCTATCTATACGTGTATGTATGTTTATATTACCAAAAAATACCAGCAGGGCATTTCTGTTTCTCGATGAACCTAAACTGTCGTTGCCTTTGAAGGCGATGTCACTGATGTCGAAAGGGTTGGGTCTGCTCGAACCTGCTGGTTGGTATACACCATCACTGTAGCTGCTCAAACTACGACGAAGTAAGTGCGTATCTAAGGAAAAAGTCAGGATAATAGACTGAGTACGTGTCTTGTTATGGGCATATTAAAAGAAGGTCACATGTCATAGCTAGGCAATGTCAAGTGAGATATCCCATCCTCTACGAAAGGCACTTATCCTTAAACTCTAGACCAGCGTGTCTCAACCTTTTTACCCTGGCAGAACCCTTGAACTAATTGTTCAGTTCTCATGGAATCCCTGCATAAAAATTATTATATCTTTAGCTTAAGGTAATTTTAAATAATGTTATTTACAACATGAAAATTTATTGACAATGTCGTATGGTAAAGCTACTAAAAACATAAACCCAAGCAACACGAATTAAAATATAGCCTAAGACACAGTTTTATAAAAGACTGTGAAAAAACTCAATTTTTTTTTTCAATCACGATCTTTCGCGGAACCCCTAATGACCTCTCGCGGAATCCTAAAGTTTCGCGGAACCCTGGTTGAGAAACGCTGCTCTAGACTGACACAGCAATAACTAGGCGTGCTGTAGTATTTATATGCTTGTCACGCTAACTGTTGTGAATAATGTGCTAATAATGTTTGCATACCATATTTTGGACAATAATAACTAATCGATGAAGATGATATGCCAATCTTCATCGTCGTTATCATCACCATCATCATTTTTGTCTGGTCAGAAGCTGACCACCAGACGTTTGCACTGTACGAAGATTCTGTGCATTATGTGAATACCATATTCTCCGGCAGACAACACGCACGAACACATACGTAAATCCATCATGCACATACACACAAACATTCACAACTACAACTTCCCTTACACACATACACCGAAACATGACAGCACATACAATTCCCTCCGCACATATAGGCGCACACACACAAATAGCAGAAACCCACACATGTTCACCCTATCCCTTTATATTAACACACACACCAAAAAAAAAAAAACTTATCACCAGGGATAACAGTGAAATGAAAAATGAACACCTTGTCCCATTTGAGAATCATTTCTGAAAACAAAAATTCTTAGACAAACAAGGAAGAGAAGAAACTGAAGCAAAGAGAGAAACAAAATAAAGTAAGAGCAATGAGAAAATATGAGGTGACCTGTTGATAAACATCACATGACAGTGCTTGTTCTGGAACCACCAGGGTAAGAGAGTTGGAGGAAGACCACAGAACACATGGAGGAGAGAGCTGAAGACAGACATGAAGGGGATGAAGAAAATCATGGACAGACTGTGACCCGATGGCACGGGACAGGAAGTCTTGGCATAAGTTTGTTGAAGGCTTATGTTCCTGGGGGAGCTGAAAGATGTAAAGAAGAAGCAGAAGAATGACGAGTGGCTAATAACAACATGTATTACCTATAGCCCCCCAGTCTGGATGTAGTAGATTATTGTACCAGCCATCATTGGGATGTCGCTCTTTGTCGTCGCTCCATACAGAGGGCAACATCATGGCTTCAGGTGGATGAAGATAAAAATAGGAGGCGTTCGTGTTATCAACAACGTTTGATATTTTGGCTTAATAAGATATGAGTTGTTGAATATAAAAATATGATGTCATCAACGACTCCTGACATGTTAGCATTATATGATATGAGCATGTGGCATTTGCATGAATATAGGGTCATAGTTAATCCTTTAATGATAGTGATCAGTAAAATAATGATAAGTCATGAAGAAGTAATGAAACTACATCCTTTTTTATCAGGGCTTCTTAAACTGTGGTCCACGGACTGAATGAATTATAGGGGCTCCGTGTACATAATATAAAGTTTAAAATGTAAACTTTTAGATATTGCGTTTATGTACATTTTTTTCTGAGAAGGGGTTTGTATCCTTCCCTTAACAATCAGAGAAGTCCGTAGCACAAAAAAAAGTTAAGAAGCCATGTTTTAGACGCTGTGCATTGGGACTTCAGGTTACTGTTTATACTTGTATTTTGGAGTTGTTTATATTAACAGTCCATGACAAACAGTAATCACGCTGTTAATAAAGAGCAAATCGAATAACAAATGAATCAAAACTAGGTTAATCTGTGCTCCAAAAATGTTACCGGTGCCAGACTGTTCGTTATCTATTCTCATGTATGTGTTAAGGAACTTTCCTTCTGGCTCCAGTATGTTGAATGATGTCTAGGGATATTGTATTAATGTTCTGAAATGTAGTCACCAAAATTCTGGCCACAGTTTTTCTATTCGTAATCGAACTGTTCTTTGTGTTCTAAGTCTTTTCATCTGACTAACTGTCATCAAATATTAACTGGTTATATCTCTACAAACTCATGCTTCCAACTGGAAATCATTTCTCGAAAACTTCTGTGTTTAAACGACTTTCACTTTATTCAACACAGGAACTTATATGAGCGACACATTGCTCTTAATACAATTTGACAGTTTCATTTAAATCATCGATTCTGGCATTTCATAAATTATTTCTGCATAAGTCCATGCTTCTTCAAAATTCTTTAGGCTATCAAGACTTATCTTTCTTTTAGTGCTTCCATAGCATAATTATTATTTCCTTCATATATTTTATTCTTAGGAATTCCACTGGATATATTTTGTCTTCCTTCCATATACATAATATTTCACTTCGGTGCCTTCCTGCACATCTTCTTTTAGTCGGCAGTCATACATATTTTCTTTGGGCGTCCATACCCTTCCATGACGGTTACGATGCCCTTGAACTGTTCAAATATCTCTGGTGGCTATACTAGCCTAAATCTTACCCGAATCTCCTAACTCCTGACGAGGTGGATTTATCCCCAATTGAATTCGAATCACACTAGATTTCTGCTTGAAATCTACATCTAATATAAACACTTTAAAAGTAGAATCAACTACACTGCTATAAGTGGACCTTGCCACACAAGCCGACGCTATGGAATCCTGTCACTATGTCTTTCTACGTTACTTCGTAGTCATAGTTAATGATCGCATTTATTTTGTGTTTGGTGAGTGTACAACATGGTGCAAAGCGATCTCTCTCCAACTCCACTTTAACATAATCGCTATGCCCCATGATGCGCACTCAACAGTATGATAGGAAACTCTTTACAGAGCGATACAACAGGAAGCAATCTGATCATCAGAAGTAGTCCCCCCGTCCGACAAATGTTTCGGCCCGGTATACTCCTTTACACTCTAAGGGGGGCGGGCCCACTTGGGTCATGACTCCCAAGCGTCTCAGCCTCCTGTTGTCTTGTATCGAAAATGAACCCATTTCACTTATGGTAGTAACTTTAAAATCCACAACTTCGCCAGCCGTGGAGGCAATTGTGAAAGTAACAAAGAGAAGACAAATTATTCCGTTCGTTCCGTCACACATCACAACTAAGGACACACACTGAGACACCAGCGCGAAGCCGACGATTCTAGCCACTGAAATGCTGTGCCTGACACCACTTATAATATATGCCGCCTGTTGCCCCTCAGTCACAGCCCTTTCAATAGTACACCAAAAAACTCAGCGTATATTGTGGACTTAGAAAAATTTTGGTGTTTTCTGTACCGCAGCGTTTATTGTCACGATTTCCATTGCCCATTGCGGTTGTTCCACAGCCAGCCTGATGCCTTTTCGGCAGTTTCACTAAGCCTTTTCAGTGCCCTTGTTCTCGACTGTCCCTTCAGCCCCAACAGTTTCAACAAATCATACACTGATGCAGCCACAAGCCCTCTTGCGCCCACTTCAACAGCCATGACCCTTGCAGTGAACCCATCGTGTCTCAGATCCGCGGCCAGATCACTATACTTGGCCGCTTTGAACGAATGTTGCTCGTCTAATCTGGATTCAAATGCCACGGTCAGTTCAATCAGTCTGACCTGAAGCGTTGCTGAAGAATGAAGCACTATATCCGGCCGTCTCCGCGATTTTCTGATACTCTCTGGATATGCCCCTCGTCCAGGTAGGTCTACCGCCATCTCCCAGTCGTTTGCACAGTCAAGAAGCGATGGTAAACTGCTACCAGGTTTACTCGGTTTGGGGTGTGCTGACTTTCCTGCCCTCAGAAAGTATGTATTTGCGGTGCTCGGCCTGGGTTTGCTATTCGCCTTCATCCTTGCCAGATCTATTGTCGCAGCAAGCTCATTTAGCACTTTGTTATGGCGCCAAGTGTATCGCCCTTGCCCCAATGACACCTTACACGCTGAGAGCACGTGTTCAAGTGTCTGCCTCCCCTGGCACAGGAGGCACTGCTTATCATCCGACATTCCCCATTTCACAAGGTTGGTGGCCGACGGCAGCAGGTCATACATTGATCTAACAACGAAGCTGAGCCTAAGAGGTGCCATATGCCATATATCATTCCATTTCAAGGACCTCTGCAGGGCTCCTTCCCATGTAGTCCATTGGTATTGTTGGACCTGCTGCACTGCTTTTTGCAACCTCTTACAATTCTCAGCTCCTCGTATCTCCTGAACTACCATGTCTCTGCGCTCCCTGCTTGATGCCTTAAACCATCAGCGGATGTCTCCATGACCAAATCCCCGTCTATTCGTTTGTGAGTATCCGATTACCTCCCTCAGTTTGAGTGACTCTTGGGCAGCATCAACAGCTTCTTCCACTCTCCACTTCCTTCCCGTTTTCAGTGTGGGCTGAATGGACTTAACCACGTCATCAGCTGACTCGCGTTGCATCACTGCAAGCCTTGCCTTTCCAACTTTGTACTCTTCAACAACTGACTTGAAAGGAAGCAGAAGTTTTGACTTTTTGCAGTACAGTGCTACATCTGACAGACCTGGTGGTACCCCTAGCCATTTTCTCATGAACTTGTTGACCTTCTGCTCTATAGCTTCCACTGTAGTTGTGCTTATTTCATATATAAGCAGTGGCCACAGCAACTTCGGTATCAACATGAACTGGAGGCACCACAGTTTGAACTTTCCCAGGAGTCTGCATTGGTCTATGATCTGTAGTCCTCTGTCTGCCATTTCTATTGTCTGTTGCACTGCCTTTGAGTCTTTTAATGAGGCATCGTACACCCTGCCAAGGCTTTTAACAGGTTCCTCAATGACAGTAGGGATTCTTTAGTTGGAAACCATGAATATGACCTCTGCTATCTTCCCTTTCCTGACTGATAGGCTTCCCGACTTCTTGGGTTTGAAGCTCATTCTGCACCAGCTGACTAGTTCATCCAGGCGTGCTAACATCCCCCGGGCCTGATGTTCATCTGTTGTCAGAATTGTTGTGTCATCCATGAATTCTTTGAGCGATGGCATGTGACACATTCCACCGAGCTTTGGGCCTATAGCCATTCCTTCAGCCGCATTGAGGATTACCTGCATAGCCATCACGAATAGCATCGGAGAGATGGTACATCTCATCGCAATTCCAACTTTAAGGCCAATCCACTTCGTTATTTACTCTCTGGTTGAAAATCTGACACAAAACCCTGCGAAATACAGCTTCAGCATTGCTACAATCTCTTGTGGAACATGATACATTTCTAGGGCCTGCCACAACATCTGGTGTGGAACGGATCCATAAGCATTTGCTAGATCCAACCAGATTACATGGAGGTTTGTTCTGTCAGACTTTGCCTTTTGGATTGCTTCCCAGATCATTGTGGCATGCTCTAGACATCCTGGTGTACCTGGGATACCTCCTTTCTGAATGGTAGTGTCAATGTACCCATTTTTGCCAGGAGGTATGTAGTGAGTCTTTTCGCCATCACTGAGAAGAACATCTTCCCTTCCACATTGAGTAGTGAGATTGGCCTGAACTGACTGATGTCTGTAGAATTTTGTTCCTTCGGGATGTAGACTCCGTTCGCCTTTCTCCATTCCTTGCTTACAAGCTGGGTTTTCCACGCATTCTTCAGTAAACGGAGCAGTCGTTTGAGCACCTCAGGGCATCTCTTTACACCACATATGGAACACCATTAGGACCTGGAGCTGACTTGCACCTAGCTTTCTGGACAATGCTTTCTACCTCTTGTACCGTGGGGGCTTAGTGTTAAATTTAGCTCCTGGCTTACTCGGCCATTTAAGGCCTGCCATGCTGCTGAGCGGCTCATCTTTGCGACCATCTGAATATGTCATTCTAAGGTGTTCTTCCAGGTCTTCTTTCCTGATGTTTAGCGTACCCGACCGTGGCTGCTCAAACAGTTCTTTGGCAAACTTGAAGGGCTCCCTAAAGAATCTTTCCCTATCCCTTCGAGTCTTCCTTCTCTTCCTGCACAACCTTTCTGCTCTACAAGGGGCATTATGTTGGCCTTTCAGGTGCTCCCAAACTTGTCGTAACCCTTCCTTCTCTGTGGCAACTGCGTTCTTGAACAGTTTTCGCGCATGCTTCTTCTGTTTCCTGATTTCTTCTATTTTAATTTGTCTTCTACTTTTTTGTGGTGGGTTACTTTCCCTTGCCTCCCTCACTCCGAACACTTTGCGACAGTGCAGATATATTATGTCGTCGAAGATTTCCAGCTTCTTCTCCAAATTTAGCTGCTTCAGGTTGTTATCCAACTCTTTTGCCAAGGCTTCGTCCAGCTGTTCCCAAAGCTCTTTTGCACTGGCAGGTGGAAACTTGATTGCATCTCTCTTCCCGTCCAAGAAGTATGTGAGATCATCATCTGGCAGATCAACTTGAATGTACTCAGCACTGTGGATTGACTCCTGGCTGCGTTCTTCTAACTACTTATCTACACAGCAAAGAAAATAAACTCCGAATGTCTCTTTGTTTTTAACTTGATGATGAGAAATATCCCATTCAATCTCTGACGGGTTATAATTAGGAAATATATTGTTTTTTATTCCAGATAATATGAACAACTGCCGAAATGGGAAAGTGGCTTCACACCTGTCAAATCATTGCAAATAGGGCTAATCAAAGTTACCAATTCTGCGTGTATGACAAAAAACCAAACGAACAAAAACGAGATAAAACAAAACCAAACAAAAATAATATTCAGGAGGAGGGTATAAAGGCCTGTTTTTTCCCAGCTAGAAATTTAATTGATTTTCACTCGCTATTAGACATATGTAATGTAAGAACATCATCAGACCTTCGCCTTCCCAATTACTATTTTTTAAGTTTTGTTCTTATTAAATACTGTTTGACTATATTATGCAGTTCTCTGGGTCTGTCTATTCTTAACACCTCTTCTATATTTATAGGTAAATTTGATGCCTGTGTCGTAGATTTTTGATAGGGGATTAACTAAGACATAGTTTGGTCCCTTCTGAATAGAACTAGAACAGGTGGTGACTCAGTGAGAGATAAGATAAGAAATAGCTTTTTCACTAGTGAAAAATTAGGTAGAGTCTGTCCCTGGACTCGAGAAGATCCTCTAGTTCAGCCTATCTCTACAACAGAACTTTGTTTGTCAGACAGTATACCTAAATATATATATATATATATATATATATATATATATATATATATATATATATATATATATATATATATATATATAGATATATATATATATATATATATATATATATATATGTATATATATATATATATATATATATATCAACCACTCACATTCACACACCCATAAGTGACGATAGTTAGACGCACAAACGTGAAAAACTACATCAATGGAATATGGATATGTGGGGACGAGCTGACCAACACATGTAAATAAAGTGTTTATGTTAATTTTATTTACTATAAAGAAACTCTACAACAGCAATATGTTGAATATCAATCAAATACAAATAAACATAGGTTAATGAATTAATAAAGAAATAGACTCATAGGTGTAATCCTCCCTGCCTCTGTTGAGACAAGATCCCGTTAGAAGAAAGTTATTAACCCCCAAAAGATAAAAAAAAAAAAAAGATTTCGCTATGGTCTAGAAGTTCCCTATACAGTATAGAACAGAGTTTATACGTTAATCTATTCTGAAAAAAGGACAGTATTAGCAAAACTTACTAAAAAAAATAACCACCATGAGTACATGGATTCTACAATATATATATATATATATATATATATATATATATATATATATATATATATAAATATATAATATATATATATATATATATATATATATATATATATATATATATGTATATATATATAGATATGAGAATTTTTCATTCATCCTTCTTCTCTCCGCAGACAATTGTAGCCACGTTCACCGGTTCTTACCGAATCATCTTGTGTTTAACAGTCTCTGGAACTTCGTTTACATAGGTCACACAGCAAATCCAGGGTTATTTTGGCGAAGTAAACCCCTGCTCTTCAAAGGTTGATTAAATCCTCTTTCTTCGGGGAACATTTAATTCGTTACTTTTTATTAGGATTTCTGTCTATGTCCTATTAATTTTTGTCCAGGTAAGAACATTAACAATGCTCACATGTGCCAATAGCTTGAGATTCCAGCACATAACGGAATGTCATGAAAGTAACTTCTCTCAATATAAAAATGCCTTGTCACACCACAAATGATCGATAGTCGGGAAATGTCAAAAGTTTGATTATGTCAAATGTTTGATTTTGTCGCCACCACGGGCTGAATGTATATGAAAATTGCAAAAAGAACTCTGGATAGCTCTAAGTCCAGTTAACATTTTATTTTCTTAATAGTATTTGGGTTGGTACTCTGTGTCTCTTTCTGGGTGTAAACCAAAAGCCAGACTGGTCCACCTTGAAGACCCAATATTTGCTATAAGAATGTTCTGTTTTAACTGTCGAACTTAAGTCCGTTATTTTCAGAGTCAGGTTTTAGGGCATAGGCTTAGACCGCTGGTAGGTTTTTGGGGTTTGAGACCCAGTACTGAAATATGGGAAGGAAAAAAAACAACACCCATATAATCACACTAACCACTACACCACTATTCTATCTTAATTAACCCGCGCAGAAATAAATAATATATTATCATACACTCAGTTATTTAACTTTGAATAGAACTACACGTGTATCTCATATTGAATCGTTTAATAAAAGTCTCCGTGAAATAAGCGCTAGTCATTTATAATTTTAATCCTCATGAATTAGAAATAAATATATATTTCGTCAGTACTCATAATGAATAGTGCGTTTACTATACCATGATTAAAAAATAACTCTTACTGGTTAATATCAGTTAGTTAGATTTACGCTACAGCCGGAACAATTTAGCTATAGATAATATTAATTCGCTAGTCACTTTGCACAAAACTCCTAGTGAAATAAAATGACGGACTTAACAATTAAATCATTCTACACAGAAAAGTCTTAGTGAATAAAAATGACGGACTCAACCATTAAATCACTCTACACAGAAAAATCTTACTGAAATAATAATTACCGCAAACACAGAATTAGGACTACTCCAACGAAAAACTAAGTAATTCCAAATGGTATATTAAATCTAGAAATCGCAGCTAGTAGTCTCTAGGACCAAAACGGGCTGATCACCCGTTTGCCAGTCACTTCGATTACGGAAACAACAGCAAATGGATTGATTTACCGTTGCCCTAAAGACGCCAATAGGCGTGATGGGAAACAATGGCAAAGAAAACTTATCTGCTGTTGCCCTAAGACGCCACTAGGCGTAATGGCCACTGACTGCTTTGATGGTCGGTGGCTAAGGACGGAAGAAGAAGAAGAAGTCTCTAGGACGTCTGTGGGTACTGAATACATGAGTCTGCAAGAGGAGACATATACAGTAGAACCTCCATAGTTGACCACCTCCCTACATTGACCACCTCCCGAAGTTGACCACCTTTTCGTACACCGGACACGCACCACATGTACTCAATGGAAGACGACCTCTATAGGTTGACCACCTCTGTAAGTTGTATCTTGACCACTTGTACTATGACACACAATAGTAATTTACCCTCTATTACTTGACCAGTTTTAAAAAAATCAGTGTCTTTGAATTTTGTCGGCACAGGCTTTCTGACCTCTTTTCGAATGATGCTTGCCGACAAAGAAAATTAACCTAACCTCTTTGATTTTTTCGCAAACATGCAGTATAAAAAGTCCAACTTCTAAGCAAAATCTTCATTCTTGCTATGACTGCCCTGCCGGTTGATATAGTAATTCAACTACTAAACTGTAAGTTCTCTCTCAGACTGTGTTTTATACATTTTATCGTTGACAAAATTAACCTAACCTTTTTGATGGCCCAAAGGAAAGAACTCAAGGAGCTGACAATGAAGGAAAAGGTTGATCTTCTACATTTTCTGGAAAGCAGCAGCCAAAGAAAGACGGCAGAACATTTTTGGGTTAGCAACATCCAAAAACGTAAACATGAGTACTTGGAGAGATGTGGTAAGGAAAGCGGAGATCTACAGCGGAAAGAAAGGAAAACTCCCCTAGATGAAGTCAATGAAGCCACATTAAACTGGTTCAAACAAATGAGGGCAGTTAACGCCAGAATCTCCGGGCCGATGATTCAAGAAGTTGCTAAAAAATTCGCAAGGGAATTCGGGGTGGCTGAAGATTTCCAAGCATCAAGTGTTGGCTCGAGAAAACTTTTTAAACTGCGACACGGGATCTCCCAGAAAGTGTTTGTGGTGAATCCAATGAAGTTCCAGTAGAAGCTGTGGAAAAGTTCATCAAAAAGTTTTCGTACTTCGTCAGAGGCTTCAAAGACGACGACATCTTTAATGCTGACGAGTGCGGACTCTTTTTCAAGGCGATGCCTGACAGGAGCCTCGCCATGAAGGGTGATAAATGTAAGAGCAGAAAACTTTCCACAGAACGTTTCACAGTTATGCTTTGCGCTAGCTCAACCGGAGAGAAACTAAAGCCTATGGTGATTGGTAAATGGGCAAAGCCACGCGCATTCAAGAACCTGAAGCCCGAAGACTTCCCCGTCACTTGGAGATCAAACAAATCCACATGGATAACTGGCGCCCTATTTGAGGAGTGGGTAAGGGGCATCGACCGAGAATTGAAGAAGAAGAAACGGTCTATTCTACTGACAGTAGACAACTGTCCTGGCCAACCACAAGTGGAACATCTCACAAACATGACACTGAAATTTCTGCCTCCAAACACGACCTCAAAAACCCAGCCTCTTGACCAAGGCATCATCAAAACATTTCAAAACAAAAATGCACTACCGGGCCCAGCTTCTGCAGTGGGTCATTACTAAAACACAGATCTGTGGTCCGCATGTGGAAGCAACTTCATCCGCTGCATCAGTTAACGCTCTGGATGCTGTCCTCTGGATCAGTTCTGCTTGGAATAAAGTTCAGCCGGAAACGATACAGAAGTGATTCAAGAAATGTGGATTTGTCACAACCCAAGAGCATGACGTTTTAACCCCATCGGACAGTCCATCGCCAATGGCAGAATTCGAAGGAGTAGATTTTGAAGGTTTTGTTGCAATGGATGATGAGGTGGCAACCTGTAATGAACCTGACCCAGAAGGAATTTTCCAAGCGATATTGACCGAAGTACAGACAAGCATAACAGTGCATGAAGCAGCTGGTGAAGTTGAAGAAGCAAGTGACGATGACACAGAAATTGCAGAGACTCCAAAAGAAGAGGCTGTCAGGCATCTGATAATGCAGTTGAAGTCATTTGCTGTGGAAAAAATGCCCAGGTATGTTGAGTGGTGTAGCCAGCGTTGAGAGTGCTTTCTCCACTTATGTTTGTAATAAGAATAAGACACAGACCAAGATTGACTCCTTTTTTTCAGAAAGAATGATTAAACCATGATAAAACAGATGTTGATGATTTGATTTGATGTTGTGATTATGTATGATTTCGTATGATACTGTATTCTCCAATATAGCTGTTCAAGGAAGTAAAGTATCAGTACAATAGGCCTCGTTCCGTATGTTGACCACCTCCGTATGTTGACCGGTTTGCTACAGTCCCTTGGGTGGTCAACTTATAGAGGTTCTACTGTATATGATTTAAGCAGAAAGTCGCTCTTCTTTGCAAGATTTGACACCTTCGGGGATTTTTCTGCTCAAATTTTGAATGAAACGAAATATTCACACCATTTCACCGCCCTCTCGACTCTGGCAACCAGCGAACGGTCTTTGATCTTCGTCGATCTGCAGCTTAATTACGTTTCACGAACGAACGGATAAGGGGGAGTGGGGAGAATAGAAATTGTCTCCACTTGGTTCCAAATTATCTTCTCCTTCTACTCAAATTATTTCCCCTGATCACTGTCTACCGAAAATACGTTTCAACTACATTAGATTATCTCCCCCTGAGCCAAAAGTACGACTTTTTTTTTGAAATAGTCGCCCCTATGTTCTATCCAAAACAACCACTCCGTCCCCTCTCTTCGCGTTGCGTCTACCTGTCTGATCCTATTACAGCGATTTCCAATCGCTTGCATTATAATTACAGGTAACCAGCTCAAAGTTACCTAAATAGTTCTGTTGGTAAACATTCCTAAATAGAGAAAAGAAATATAAACTAGGCTTGCTAAATTAAGAAAAAGACAGATATCTGAGTATAGGAGGGTTTTATGTTAACAAACCGTGCATAGGTGAAAGCCAGGTGAAAGAAAAATGTAGATAATTAAATAGATATATGAAAGCTATTATCATAATATGTCACAGTAATCTAATTTTGGTATTCTCATTTGTTCATACCTCTTACATTTTAACAAGAAATGTTCTATATTATTGTCTTGAAGACATCCTGCACAGTAAGGTTCTTCTATTCTTAAATAGTCTTTTTCCCAGCTGTAATCTGAGAAATTTCCTATTACTGGGAATTTTAAATTCCCTAGATGTATGACATTTTCTTGCTGGAGCCTTGAACATCTTACATGCATGTCTTCCTTTCAGATTTTTATCCCACTCTGCTTTCCATTCATCTGTTATTATTTCTTTAATTAAGCTCTTAATCTCTGATTTACTCGTCCCTACATTTATTAGATTTTTATCAGATCTACCTTTCTTGGCTTCTTTGTCTGCCTTTTCTATTCGCTATATGCCAACATGTCTCAATGTGTAACTCCCTGTGTGAAGTGCAGTTTGTCTACCCATCTACTCACCACCTCTATACCTACCTACCTACCTACCTACCTACCTACCTACCTACCTACCTACCTACCTACCTACCTACCTACCTACCTACCTACCTACCTACCTACCTACCTACCTACCTACCTACCTACCTACCTACATACCTATCTAACTACCTACCTACATAATACCTACCTACCTAGCTAGTTACCTAGCTAGCTAGCTACCTTCCTGCCTGCCAACCTACCTATCTACCTACCTACCCACCTACCAACCTATGTAATTATCTATCTATCTATCTATCTATCTATCTATCTATCTATCTATCTATCTATCTATCTATCTATCTATCTATCTATCTATCTATCTATCTATCTATCTATCTATCTATCTATCTGTCTGTCTGTCTGTCTGTCTGTCTGTCTGTCTGTCTGTCTGTCTGTCTGTCTGTCTGTCTGTCTGTCTATCTATCTATCTATCTATCTATCTATCTATCTATCTATCTATCTATCTATCTATCTATCTATCTATCTGCCTGTTTGTCTGTCTGTCTGTTTGTGTATTTGCCATTAATTTCTTTGTGTAAATTTGTCTGTCGTGATTTATATTTTACACTAATTATGTCATCTTAAAGAAATAATTTAATGGCTGAACTAGCATATTTTTTTCCTTACAATTCTTTTTTAAATAAGTAATTAATAGTAGTTACATGTTATCGCTTCTATCACATCAGTATGTTTCCATGGTAACAAAGCAAGAAATGTGACATATACCCACAAAGTGTGGCTTATGTCGGTATCCTCACGTGTATCGATATTGATACTTAAAGAACGATCATTCAAAGGTTTTCAAATTGATCAATAATTCTTTTCTGTTCTTTCATATTAAACAAAAAAATGTTAATATTGTGAAGCGGCGTAGATAGGGTGATTATTAGTTTCCCCTTGATTATCAGCCCCTTGTCGTCCCCAGAGTCTCTTGTGAAACAAAGAAAGAATATGACTACTGATGCCTCAAGCATGTCTTACAAGGCGACTAATGTGAGGCTATGCATGAGGGCTGGCAACCCCATCAATTCAAATAAATTACCACCGCATTATGGGTATGTCAATGTTTTGTGCCAGCTACAGTAGTCCCGTGCTCCATAGGAAGCCAAGAGGACAGTGGTGACGCTGGATGAATGTCTCACAAGTTTTTGTCATGAATAGAAAAATATTTTAAAAAATATTTTACACTGGCTTTTAATGCACTAAAAAGCGACACATAATTTTTTCAAGGAGTTTATAGTTTGCAGTAACAAAATGTAACATTAAATTGACAAAAAGCATGATAATTTTATTGTCATGGGAGAATACACAATGCCTAGTTTCAGAGTTATTGCTCATCTGGAAGTGATTGAAAAATCGATTGCAAGATTTGAAGGTGACAAGAGAGTGACATACGTTGCAAGTTAAAGAAAAGCCTGTAAAAATAACGGCAATGTTAAACTAATGTGGATTATTGTACTTTGTTTTCTTTGTGTTTGTTTATTTGTGTTTAAAATTTTACTGAACTGGCGTTATGCAAATATTGTATCTGTGCACTCTTCCAGTTCTAACTGTTTATTATTTATTTACTTAGACGTTGCTCTTCTACCCTGGGGTGTAGAGGTTTGCCACACACACACACAATGAGAGAGAGAGAGAGAGAGAGAGAGAGAGAGAGAGAGAGAGAGAGCACCATACTATGATATCGGAAATATTCCTCCTGCCCCTGCCCTGATTGCAATCTAGTTCTCGGTCCTTCAGAGATTGTCTAATGTTGTCCTCCTAGCGAACTCTGGATTGTTCTGGAGGTCTGGATCCCTGATTCGCGGTTTCTCATATCTGTCGTGATAGCCGATCTTCTCCCATGCTGTAGACATAGCTAAACCATTTCAGTTCTAATTGTACTTGGCTAAATTGTTGGTTTTTCTGGTGATCTTTTTAGTTATTCTATGCAATATTTGGACTAACATGACAGAGAGAAATTCCTTGCAAGCAAGAGGCTGTATAATAATACATGTTTTAAAAGCTCTTTTACAAAATTATTTTGCGCATGGTATTGCTTATGTCTACTTTAACGAACCACATGTCTTCTGTCTAATATATTTAGTCATTGAGTGCTGAAAAATTTCGTTGCTGTTTGTTGTTGAAGCGAATCAAACAGAAATCACGCACAGTTAACTAAAAGGAAATATGAAACAAGCATGTCGTACAAGGCAACTAATATGAGGTTGTGCATGGGCTGGCGACCTCATCAGGACAAATAAATAGCCGCAGAAACTACCGTATGTGAATTTTGGTGGATGATTCCTACATGGGGACCAGCCACTGTGGTGGCATTGTGCTTAGTAGGGAGTTGAAATAAAAATGATAATGTCTGAAAATAAACACAAGTAATCGCACTATTAGAAATGGAAAAAGTGAGAAGAAAATAACACAGTACCTGCCCAGCAAACATAGACACATGTGTTACAAGCTCCATGAAACATTGTATGTGTCCTCGTGTGCAGATTTTTGTATGAAGCTTGCGACGGATAAATTCAGCTGCAAATTTAGTCACAGTCAAAAAGACTGATGACGTCTTTACGAAGTTCCTTCAATACAACTGTTGACAGTGACTTGATGTGTGAGTATCACAGATGAGTAGCTGTGTATACACACAATCTATCTTAGCAGCAATATGTAGAAAGGTCAAGTGGTACGCCACTACAAATGATGTAAACCAGGAAGTGAGCAAAGATTGACAATAATGAGTCCAACTAACGCCGAATATTTGCTTTATTTAAACGAAGGATGTAGAACCGGAGACGACAAATTCACGTTTCTAGGACTGTTAACTGGTAACACGTGTTTGGTTGATGTTTCAAGTGACATTCAACATTTATTATATTCCCTGTCCCGCCCCAAGAATACAATATTTACTGATACACCACGAACTGCGAAGATACCTTCGTGTCTGTTTTTGTTTGTTTGTTGCTTTTTTGTTTTGTTTTTGGTTTTGAGGACTATCTTCACTACACACGGACAACTCCACCAGTGCGCCGATTTCCTACCTTAGATCACACAAGGAGGATCTCAGCAGAGTGCATGAACTTCGTAGCACCGATTAGAATCCCAGTGTGTGTATATAGGAATCAGACATTCTATAAATATTTTTGTAGTGGGTAGGTTTCTAATTTTTTTAAATTTTGCCAGGGCAGCGGCCGTATGGCCTACTCTTTACGATTTTCAACTGCTGTGGAATTTTTAACGTGCGCGACTTGCTCAGGGAACCTCAAATTTTTGCGCCCTGTCGTAGATTTTTTCCATAGGAATTTAAGATCAATTATGGTCCGGTCTGAGTAGAACTAGAACTGGTGATAGCTCAGTGGGAGATAAGGTAAAGAAATAGATTTTCACGAGTGAAATGGTGAAAGGTAAAGTCTGTCCCTGGATTTAGAGATAATCTATCCAGCCTATCGGTTACGACTGAGATTCTTAAATCAGACAGTTTCCTCCTTCAACCACTCACCTCTACACACACACAGATACGTGACGACAATTAGACGCACAGGCGTGAAAACTATAGCTATGGAATAGGGATCTTTTGGAACAAGCTGACCAACACACGTAAATAAAGTTTATGTAAATTTTATTTATCATAAGAAAACTTCACAACAGACATATATTGAATATCAAATCAAATACAATTAAACATAGGTTAATGAATTAATAAAGAAGTTAGACTCATAGGTGTAATCCTCCCTCCCTCTGTTGAGACAAGATCCCGTTAGAAGAGAAGTTATTAACCCCCAAAGAGTCAAAGGTGTATACGCTATGGTTTAGGATTTCCCTCTACAATAAAGAACAGAGTTTATACGTTAAACTATTCTGAAAGGGACAGCATTAGCAAAACTTGCATAAAAAATACAAAGTTAGTACATGGGTTATACAATGAAAGAATTATTCATCCCGGCTTTCACTCGCTCTGACAGACCTGTGATCACAACCAGTCACTCTTACCTAATAGGTGCTTTCACAACATCTGTAACAATCGTAAGGTACACACAGCCTATCCAAGGTTTGGTTATTGGCAAATCAAGCCCCAGTTTCTCCAAAGACTAATTAAATCAAATGATGGGAAACGCTTGATTCGCTCCTGGTAGTAGGATGCTAATTATGTCACTTCAATTTTTGTCCAGGTATTAAAATAATTAAGAGATCTAATGTTCACAGTGTACAGTAGATTGGAATCTTCAATCGTTAAATCGAGTGTCAGGTAACTAAATCTGTTCAGGATAAATCTTCTTCACAACACTGGGGTTGTTATTCAGGTAATGTCAATGTTAGATTATGTCGCCACCACAGTATATGAACTTGGGAAAAGAAATCTGAATATTCTATAAGTCCAGTTACAATTCATTCTTAATATTCTTTGGGTTGGTACTCTGTCTCTTTCTGGGCGTAAAACACGAGGCCAGACCGGTCACCTTGAAAACCCGATATTTATATCAGAATGTTCTTTTGTAAACGTTATTTTCAGAGTCATATGGAAGCCGCTGGTAAGGTTTAGGGTTTGACCCAAATACTGTGTAAAGAGAAAAGATACAATTACTTAACATAATATATTATACACAATCCTATCCTTACCCCGCGTAACATAGAATATATTTATCCACTTCGGTTATTTAACTTTAAATTTTAAACTACAAGCTTAGAGCTTGTCTTATCGTTATAAACTTCCGTGAAATAAATTCTAGTCATTTAACAAACAAACAAAAAAATCGTCATGAATTAGAAATAAATACATATTTCGTCAATACTCATGATGAATCAGTGCATTTACTTAGTTGGTTAAAATATTCTCTGACTGGTTACTAGCAGTTAATAAAATTTATATTATAACTGGAAGGGTTTAGCTAGAAATTATATCTGTTCTGCCAGCCACTGTAAAACCTAGAGAAATGTAATTGACGATTTAACTCTTTAAATCACTCAAACTACTAATATAATAATAAACACAATCCAGAAATGAAACGATCTCCAATCGAAAAACTAAATGATACTTCTATTATAAGAGATCTTTAGAATCGAAAGCTAGATGTTCTCTGAAATTCTGGCGGTACAGGATAAATTTGTTAGACTGCTGGGGTTTATATATATATATATATATATATATATATATATATATATATATATATATCTATATATATATATATATATATATATATATATATATATATATATATATATATATATATATATATATATATATATATATATATATATATATATATATATATATATCTGAAATCAAAGGGAATGTACACTATAGACCAAAAACAAGACTCTCTACCAGATGTTCGCACCTACGGGGAAATCTCTGCTGGAATTCTGGATTACAGAAATCTACACCCTTTTCCCCTGCACTTTCTTTAGATCAGATGTAACGTAATTGACCAGACCGTGCGAGATTTCTTCGATCGTAAAAATCACACTGTTTACCGCCCTGCAGACGTGGTCATTGAACGAAATCGAGCTAGCTTGTTCTTTGATCTGGCGATCTGCCGTGTTTAATTACTTTACTAGCGAACGGATTACAAGGGAGGTAATAAAAAATTGGTCTACCTCGCTTCAAAATTATCCGCTCTTAATCGCTATCTGATCCTATCCAACGATTGTCAATCGCTGGGCGTTAAGAATAAATTACAGATACACCGCTCAGCGTTAGCTAATTAAATCTGCTCGAGAAATAGCAAACAGCAATAGAATGCGTGCTAAATTTGAAAAAGGGACAGATCTCTGAGTGTTAGAATGGTTTATATTATCGAAACAGGCGTAGGTGAAAGTCTGGTAAAAGAAAAGTGTAGATAAAGAAATAGATAGATGAAAGCTATTTTCATAATATGTCACACGCCCTTATCCGAGAAGGCTAGGCATCCGACCAGGGGGAAGTATGACACCATCAGGACCACAGGTTCTGAAAAAAATTGTCATAAATTATATTCCCTCAAATATGAATCGAACCCGGTAGCTTTAGAATTCGAGGCCGACGCCATACCTTTTAGCCACTACGACCCCTTTCTTGTCTGTTGGTTTAGTAAAAGGGGAATCAAAGCCTCATTATTTTGCGAATTTGCATGCATTTTAGTGGGGAAAAAACCATAACTTTTTATATTTCCTTTCCAGGTCCAACTTTCTCAATTGTTATTGTTTCCGATCCCCAGGATTTCGAATTATTCACTCTTTTACCATTGCGGCAATTTAAGAATGTCGTTTTGGGCTGTCTTTCAACCCCAGAGAAAAACATCCTACATTATTAGAGACAAGAATTCTTCTCTCACGTTCCAAGCACTCTTACCTTTCTCACCCATATTAAAGTTTTATCGAGGAATACTTTATTGAGTTTCTTTTTGTCTGCGTGAAGACAGATTGCTAGAGAGTAATGGCGGGTGTTGAGAAGAAAGAGGGGGGTAGAAAATATTAGACACTAACCGTAAATCACTTTGCAGAAACAGACAATCTGTAATTTTAGGTCAGCGAATATCGACTCCGAGAATATCGTCTCTGTGAATGCGGGCTAAATCGTGTTCCTAGACATTGCTTCCATAATATCTATGAATATCGTGTGTAGAGTGAATATCGTCTGCAAGAAATCGTGTGCTTGATGTCGTGAAGTGGAGAATAGCTTCTGATACTGCAAACTGCTACTGAATGTCCCGCAGGACAGACCTTGTTATTTCTGCATACAGTGGACGTTGTCTTCTCGCCATAGTAAAATTGTTCTGGAAACAGGTTTGGCGAATGATTGAAAGACGCAGACACAGAGTACTGTATATTTTCTAAAACACTATTTCGACGCCATTTTGATCCGCCTGTGTCATCATTATCATTTGCATTCCATTCCCTAAGGATTATAGAGCAACCACTCCAACTAGTGTCCTTTTGTACTTTAGTTAACTTTCTTAGCTGAAAGCGAGTTATATTTTAAACTGGTGACACTGATGTATTTATTTGTACTTTAGCTAGCTATCCTAGGTGAGAGGGAATATATTTTAATTCGGCGTAGGCCTACTGATATATTTTGTTTGTTCTTTAGGCTGACTGCCTCTGTTACATGAGTTCTATGTGCGTTAGACAACCGTTCCTCCGTCTTCCTTTCTTTTTATATACTTGTGTTCTATAATATAAGCTGAACTGTTTCTCACATTATAGATCGCACTGATTCAAGTTATATAGGCGTTTGTAAACAATATGTAGAGCTAGAAAACATGGCTGTCTGCCCCCAAAAAAGCCGAACTGAGATGGCAGTTCAAATTAGCCGACTTTTGTCATTTTGCTACAGTGTTTCCCTTAAACACGGTAAATGACATTGTTGGGTATCTGGTGGGGTTTTTCTTTTGGGTTTTCAGATTCCATAAAGTGTTCTCTTACTTTGGTGCGTGTCTGGCACGATATAGTCGAGACTGAACCCACTGAAAGGTGAACTGAAACTCATCGCTGAGGATGCAGCATCAAGACAAGGCTCAGAACTCTAACTTTCAATGTAGACACGACACCTATTAGTCACCCTAACCAAACTGCAGGCTTAGGAGACGTTTCCCTAGTTTTTATTGAAAACTCTACGAGATTCTTGTAGGAGAATCTGTTTTCTACGCATAATATGTTTATGAGAAACTTTTCCTCATGGCATACACAATATGTCCTACCTTGGGAGTCTGCTTATTTTGAGGACTTCCTTACCCACTTTAGTACAACCGTGACTTTTTGAAAATTAAATGATATTAAGATAATGCAACCATAGTTTCCCACTTATTTGGTTGTTTTGTGTGTAGTTTACTTCTTTCAGACTTTAGAAAGACTTACATGGAATAAATATTGGGAGAGGAGAGAAAAGGTTAAAGGTCATCTGTCATGCCGAGTGAGCAGTGTATATTTATACTGCCCTGTAACAACTGAGTATATCTCTCAACAACGTTAACTGCAAAAAAGGTGAAAAGATTATGTTATGTGCACAAAAACCCTCAAATTTTCGGTATTTTAAAAATTTATATCAAGCATAGTTCTACCGTTAATTATGAAGAAACTCCATGTTTCGTTTCCATTTCCATTGCTTTATTTTTAGTCTATCAGAAGCAGAATAATTAGGAAAACCTTGAAAGATTCGAACAACACGTAAATTCAAAGCAAAATAAACACACAGCGAGAGAATGGCACATTTCACGTCAGACAACTACCAAAAAAAAAAAAAAAAAAAAAACCTCATTGAAATGACTGATTGTTAGAAAATTTCAGAAATACGTTAAGAATTTACATTTTCAGCTGTGTTGTTTTCAGCGTATTTGTTGTTGTTGTTGTTGTTTGTTTTGTTTTGTTTAAAATAAATATGTACCCATGAGCCGCCTTGAAACTCATCGTGTAGGGAACGAGAATTTATTTGCTGTAGCCAGGCTTATTTTATGAGATACTTTTCGCCAGTTCATAAACTACTCACGATTTACACTCGCGTAGCCTTCTGTCCTCCCTCACTGTTGTCCTTGTCAGTGCATTAGAAACCATTAGTTTCGCATCCTCTATCCTTGTTATTCAACGTTTCGGTCCTTGGTTTCAATTTTCTCTGTATCGATCTCAAGGCAATTTATAGTCTGTTCTCTGAGAAGATTCTTTGCTTCCCTGAACTTTCTTCAATAACAGCACCATTTCACATTTACAGATATCTGGACATATATCGTGTTCGTCATCTGACTTATCTGAGTACGTTTTGAAAGGAAAAAAAAACCCCATTTATTGTAGAGTTATGACAAGGAAGAAGACGCTAAGAAGCAACAATATCATGGAATTTGAAAATAGCTAAGATACATCTTAAGTAGAATATTTCCATTTATCGCCACACAAGCGTTGACTTGGAATTCACAGGGGAACGCGAGGAAGAGCAATCAGAACATGGCAAGTAACCCTTAACTCGCATCTTTCGGAAAGAAGCTACCTAGAACGAAACACCCTCCCGTAGACAATTAACAGGTCCATGAAAAGAAAGAAAGAAAGAAAGAAACGAAGGAAAGAACTTATTTTCAAAAGGTTGAGAATAGGACCCACAGACCCGTCTAACCATTCTGCCCTGTTTCATTGTCTACCCTGGCTCTCACTTAGGCCTTTGAACTACAACAAAATCTATTTGTACATTTTTACGTTCATAAGCAATACTAAATGATATAAAAATATTCGTGCATGTGTCAGAATAGTCTTAAAAAAATACCTTTGTGCACACTTTTGCAACACAATGGCGAATTTTAAAAAAAATTGTGTTTTAAAAAGGTATATCCTCTCAATTGTGAATTCATCTTCACATTAAAATAATAATTAAAAAATACCGTCTTACCTACTTCTGAATTATAACAACATATTGTTAAATCGTCACTTAGAGATGTCATAACATAATTCTATTTATTGTGGGGCTTCTTAACTAATCTTCTTCTCTCTCTTTCTTCTTCCGTCCTTAGCCACCGACCGTCAAAGCAGTCAGTGGCCATCACGCCTAGTGGCGTCTTAGGGCAACAGCAGATAGGTTTTCTTTGCCATTGTTTCCCATCACGCCTAGTGGCGTCTTTAGGGCAACGGCAAATCAACCCATTTGCTGTTGTTTCCGTAATCGAAGTGACTGGCAAACGGGTGATCAGCCCGTTGGTTTAACTAATCTTAGGAGTCCGTAAATGAGTTCTAGGGAATCTGTGTTCATAACCTAAAAATTGGAATTATTGTAAATATGTAACAATTTTAAATTATGCGTTAATGTATATTTTTTCTGTGTAGCCTTCATTGGACTATTAATAGGTTCATGGCATAAAGAAAAAAAAAAAAGCCCTGAATCAGAGGTAATAAAAATTATATACGCAGAAAAGCAAGAACATCTAGGTGGAGAAAGGGAAGATAAAAAGAGAAGTTGATATACATGACTGAGTTGAAGCATATTTTCCATCTGTCTATCCGCACGAAATTGTTTGACCACTTCTAAGCTACCTAGAAGTCTGAAATTTGGCATGCTGACAAGTCTTAAGATTTGATGCCCTTGAAAAAAAAATCCGAAAAACGAAAATTAAATACCGCGATGCTGTAATTAAGTAAGACACATTGTGCACCAAGGGAAATAATTGTATAATAATTTTTGATTTTAAAGGGAATTTAGCAGCTTATTATAAAATTAAAGATTGTATTTGATATAAAAATGTAAACACACTATTTAAGATTATATATTGCAAATATTAATATTATTGTATAATTATAAAGTAGTTCACTTTAGAAAGCGGAATTTCATTATGCATAAAAATTACAAGTATGCTTTTTAGTGTATATCTCTACCTGAAACAAAAGGTATTTATTTAATAAATGTATACAGGGCATGTACACATTTAAAATGCTTCGAATTGCTATGAGGTCGCTGTAAACATGAGTGTTTGCCGCACGGTAAAAGGGACATTTTCAAAAATTGCAGATAATGTCAAGCGTAGCAGTGAAAAGTGGACTGCACAGAAGAAATTGATGCCATTTGAAATTTGACAACTGATGGATGCAGGACCGAAAACTAAGCAAGACAGGTAAAAATACGACAGGCTAAATAATAGGCAAATGTAAAAGGGCAAAAGAAGCTTGGCTCAAACAGAAGGGCAAAGACTGGAACTACAGCACACAAAAAAGACACAACACCAATTAGTGAAGAACAATGTGATTATGTAGACGGTAAAGATACAAACAGCGGCAAAAATATTATAAGAAAGTGAATTAGAGAGTACAACCCACAAAAGCCAGATCCAAACCTCAGAAATGAGGTATCTGAGGAAAGTGGTTGAAGTAACAAGAAGAGACATGGTCCGCAACCAGACGATCCGTCAAGGCCTAAAATCCCATCCGCTGCAGACCCAAATAGAACAGTCCCAACTAAGATGGTTTGGCCATGTCTGCAGAATGGGAGAAGATCGGCTACCACGACAAGCATGGGAAACAAAAGCCAGGGATCCAGACCTCCAGGACGACCCAGAGTCCGCTGGGAGGACAACATTAGACAATCTTTGAAGGACCGAGGACTAGAATGGAACCAGGCCAGGAAGAAGACAGCTGATAGAATGGTCTGGCGCTCTCTTTCAAACCTCTACACCTCACGGTAGAAAGGGAACGACTAAGTAAAGTAAAGTAGAATTAGAGAGGACCACAGAAGTAAAAACAGATTTACATTTTGAGTTTTATAGACTACACTTATGCATTTGACAAAGTGAATCACGAGCAAATTATCAAAATGTTATCATACATAAATATCTATGGTTAAGACCTGAGAATAATAAAGTACATTTGTTGGCAACAAACAACAGCTATAAGAATTAACAGTCAAATAGGAACATTTCAACAAGTAAAAAAAAGTGTTAGACAGGGAAGTGTGCTTTCACCAAATCTTTTCAATTTGCACTTGTGAAAAAACAAAAAAAATGAAATCCACAGAGGACATGCCAGAAATATCAGTGGGTGTACATGATATAAATAACTTGAGGCACGCTGATGAGACAGTCTTAATAACAAATAGTGAAAATGAGTTGTAGGAAATGATTGACACAGGAGTGACAGAAAGTTAAAATAAAGTCCTTAGCCTTAATAGCAAAAAACGACAAAAGCTATAGTCATCTCGAAAAAAACGACTTTTTCGGGGTGGTCTTTTTTTTTTCAAAGTAAATTGAACGGTTTAAAAAATGGTAATAGATTGAAATACCTGGGCACATTAATAAAATCGAATGGAAGTTGTATCTCAAATGTGATGTGTAGAACCGACCAAGTAAAAAAGCAACATTCTATATAAAAGGAAAAGCATTTTATGCATTAACTCTTTGTTCGGTGGAAGTAAGAAAGAGAGCTCTTCAGAGTTATATAGGAACAATCCTAATATACGGAAGAGGGTTATGGACAATTAGTAAACAAGTAGGAAAAACACTATATGCCACAGAGATGATGTTTTAACAGAAAAATGTTAACATTGGCAGCCACAATGATGAAAGATGTCTTGAAAGATGACAATGTGCAATGAATTTTATTCATTAGGTTAGAAAGAAGCAATCCACTTTCTTTTGATCATCTTATGAGAAGAAGGAAGCTGGAGTATACTGGGACAAAAGGAAAGATAGAAAGAAAAAGAGACTGGGGACGACAGAGAGAAAAGATTATGGAGAGTTTGAAATCATCGCATGGAAATAAGTCAACAACAGACAATCAAAAGTACTGTAGCTAGGAAGTTCTGTTATATTGTGACAATTCGGCTAGTTTCCTTTTTCGTTATTTCCTCTCATCGCCTATAGTATCCATTATTTCGGCATATATAAAGCACATAATTTCGTGCCTATTCTCTACTCAGAATTGTTACCCCTTTTCCCTACTGTCATTGTTCACGTTTCACGCTTCGATCCCTGACAGGGCCAAACAAGCGTATTGCCTATCCCTGAGAGATTAATTGAATCACTAAACGTGATAATACCACATTGACTCCAGGTAAATGCGAGCATGAAGTATTTTTTAAGAGTGCATAATCACTTCCAACTCAACGGCAGAATTGGCTGGCAATACGGGGTTAATTGTATAGACCACGATTTGTCTAGACAGGCAGTAGGATTAGCGACAAGTCTTATGATACAAGAGATCGGCAGAGTCTGATAAACTAAGTAATCAGACTTCTGAATTACTTGGGAAAGGTGATTATAGATAATCGCAATCTTGGAAGACATTTTGAATAGTGAGCAAGAAGTGTGATGTAAGTAAACTTTGACAACATTTTACGGATATCACAACTCCATATATGGACGATGACTGTTTGAATTTTTCAAACACATGAGTAATGGAACATATACATGAGGAAAAGTTGTCATAACATGTTCTTGAATGTTTTGGCTGGCATTTGAGGCGTGAATGAGCAATCGCTATGACTGAGAGTTTGTCGAAAACGTCAGGTGGAAGCGTGAGCTGGGAACCTACGATATAACGTAGAAGAAGTTTGATATACGGCATTGCATTCCAGAAATCGTCAACGAAGACAGCTCGGACCTTCCCACAGAAAAGAATAGAGTTGGATTCCGAATTTAAACGACCGGACAAAACGTATTAAGAGCATCTCTGTACATCAGTAGAAAACTCGCCAATATTAATACAGAACCCGGAATTCTACATGACCACTCACACGTCACAGAGGGATTCTGAAATAGAAATAATAACCCAGATGTGTGTTCGAGGCATCTGTGTTAAGTTTCCAGACTATTCTACTGAGCAAGAAATCTGTCTTCCCTATTGGGGTAAGTTGTGAACATAAATTTTGTACAGTGAATTTGGCATATTTATACTTGCTAGTGGTGTTAAAGATTCATACTAGGCTGGCAACCTCAGCATGTGAAAAAGATACATTCATGAACCACCACAGCAAGCGCTGTTGATTGCATCATGCTAGTTCTCAAGAAAGATCCAAAAGCAGAGGTAACCCCAGACTCCGAATGGAGTAGGGAGTGAGTGATGATTACATCAACCTGTGCATAGTTGTATATTATCATTTGGTGAATGGATGTAAACTTAATATGTTCCTTCAGGCACAAGCCACTGCCGCTGTCCAGTCACGAATTTCGCCTTAAATTAACTAAAAATACTGGTGATTTTTCATCACATGCCTTGAGTGATATGATATATGCTCAGGGAGAGTAATAAAATCTGAGAAAACAAACGGGTGACGGACAGCGAGAAAAGCCGCCTGATTAATATCAGGCAAACAGATATTTAGCAGCGGAATTTGCTCCTTTATTCCCTATAAAGTTTGTGGTAACAGTACAAGGCGACCCGACTACTTGCGGTACAACCCGGAGAGACCATTTGCTGTGGTTCGAAGCTTGAGATCGACACCTGAAGTTTCTTGCCTTGGCCAGGAGAGGTTACTTCGTGAACTGATCTGGAAACGTGCCACTCATCACATAATTTACGGAAAAGCAGGATCGGCACTTCAGCATTTTGGCAAGTCCCATTTTTAACAGGCCAAACACAAACGAACTCTATTTTGCTAGATTCATCAAGCCTAAAGACTTTTCGGTGAAGAAACCTAATTATTCTTCATAATCACAAGTCGTATTTATTTACAAGTGTTAAAGTAATTGATAATTAAATGTGTATATGTTGATTTTGACAAATTCATAGTTGAATTAATCATTACAGAGAGAAAGGCATATGTATGACTCAGAACCTCTAGTGTATATGCATATATATATATATATATATATGTATATGTATATATATATATATATATATATATATATATATATCTATATATATATATATATATATATATATATATATAGCTAATAAGAGGAATTTCGCTGAATTAAATCAGCCGGGGGCTTCAACGAGCTAAATCAAACAACATACATCTTCACAAAAGGCGGCGGGTCAAATAAAAAGTTAACGTGCTCAGATTCATTCAGCATTGTTCTTGACTTCTGAAATATCTTGTGAATACTCTCTCGAGGTAGAAGCATCGTTATTCTTCTATCTACAACTCTGCCAAGAGTAATCTTGTGCGAAGGTAGACACCTTTGAAGACCCACATTAGATACTCTAGGTTTTGGCCACTGGTGGAACACTGCCATGGAATTTATAACGGTCGCAACTAGCACACGAGACCTCCTAATTCTTTCGAACTTATCCGAGGAGGCTACATTTTGCCTCGTGTTGTCGAGGCGAACCTCATTCAACCCAGACACAAGGTCCCTCGGTCGAAGCAGGGTGCATGTCCAAATATAAAAGACCGTATGTTCTATGTTGTGTATCCTATGACAACTGGTGGATTAATCAGTGTTTGTCTAGGCAAGGAGTTCAGTCTCTGTGGTGAAAGCAAGGCAACCATTGCTTAGTGTGGAACCTTAGCCCTGATGTGTTTGAATATGTGAGGTGAAGACTCGTAGTTTGGTGTCTGGACCTACGGAGTATATAATTTTATCCAGCTGGTAAGTCTTTAAAGCTAAATATTTAGTTAAGTACAGCACACTGTGGTGTATGTTAAGTGCTGGTTAGCCATAAAGACTAGACCTTTTTGTTCTGCACTGTGTTGAACTGGAAATGAAGAAATGACGACGGTATCAACCTATTTTCTAGTGAAGCCAATGTGTTCAGGTGGGAATGAAGAAAATGGGCACGATATATAGTATTCTATTCTTTATCTTTGTTTCTCCTTTTCAATGTTGACGTGTAGTAATTAGTGAAAGTGTTGCACGATCTTCCATGTTTTTGGTAACAATATTGTCGTTACGCCTTGGTTTAATGTTTGTTAGCTGATACGTTGTAAACGTTATTATTTATATAATAAGTTTATTTTTTAAGGCTCACGACAAAAGTTAAGACTGCTGGAGTTTGGCATTAAACGTGAGACAAGCAGATATTGGTAACTGAGAGGATGGATGAGGGGTGTACACAACCAGCGCACTTTATAAACAGTCAGCATATTTATCTTTCGCCATTAGACTGGGCACCTATATGACTTTCAGGTGGGGTGATATCGATTCTGAACAACAATAGCAATAAAAATTAGGGCTCATTACAAATTTGCGGTCTTGCGATACACAATGATCAAGGCTTTATTCGCCCCTTATGTAGCATGGAACCACCATTGTAGCTGGCTCCACTGAGGAAGCATACGCCACAGCACACACTCTTGTAGTGGTGGTTTCTGTAGTGAGTTATTTTACATTATGAGGTTTCCAGCCTTACTTACTACCTCATAGTAGTTGCATTCGACAATATGCTCGAACCCCGGGCAACTACACAGGACTGCATTATAGAATACTGTACTCTTAATGATTTCATTCATCCTTCGGTATTTTCATTTAGCTATATTTTCTCATATTGTTTGTTTTAGTTATGTTCTTTCCTATCTGGTTTCCTATCTCACATTTTTCTTTTGCCAAGTTTTCCACTTCTGTAATTGCTTTGCTTATATACACTACGTAGTTGGATGTGTATTACATTATTGGCGTATATGCATCACGTATTCCTTAGTCATACGTTTGGAATTCATTAATTACGTTTTATTTTTTTCTAGAACTATAATCCATACAGATTAGTTAATCTGTAGTTTCGATCTATTAATACACGTGTAATCGTCATAATTATTGCAAAATAAAATATTGTAAAACACCAGTCTTATCTTCAGTCACTGTGATCGGTGACTTATTGCAAGGTATGAGCTCTGAGTTAAGGTGAGATGTAGAATTCCGGAGTCATGAAGCAAGCTCCTGAGCTCAGTACGAAATTATTTATCAAGTCATTCGTTATTCCAGTACAAGTGCTAGCGGCGCCGTGAGAAAGCCCGCTGTGGAGACACTCATCCTGGCTGGTGATTGACGGCCAGCCCTGGACAGTTCAATACCAAGTCGTAAACGGAGTCTCAAATATTCAAGTCGCCCTCCTTTTCTATCGGAAGTTAACGCATTTTCGGCCACAGGTTTACATTTAATGACTATTAACGTTTCATTATATCATTGTTTTAGTGGTAATAATTACTACAGGGATGTGTTTTTGAAGGTACATTATATTGTAGAGTTCTTAGGATTTATTTTTTATTTTACAAGACATATTAGTCATTAAAAAAAAAAATTAAAAATTCATGTCTAATCAGTGTGAAATAATTGTATATATCAAAATATTTGCTGACATTTGTGAATTTGTTAATGCTTTAAAAGACGTACACAATATTGGCTGGTGGGACTTCAAAGTTTGTAATTCCAAAATAAGGTTCAACTGTTGAGTAGTTAATGAGCTTTTAAAAGCAGAAGTAAAAAATGCATTTGATCATTATTTTACATTGTTGTAGTCGATGAAACCAAAAACTAAATAATCAATACAGTTTGTAGAAGTCAGTAAGTCATTACGAGAAGTGATTAATACAACTTTTTAGAAAATGGTAAATTTGCAAAATAAATACTGTACCTAATACAATTTAAAATATTAAGTGGCTTACACCCTTAACTCTTATATAACTTAACAATTTTCTAGACTGTTTGAACTGTCCTAGATAACATTAAAACTGCTCGAGAATTACCAGTCTTGTGGCATTTAGTGACAACGTTTATTCTCCTACTCAGCTAGGCTTGAAACATGAAATCATGCATAGGGCTTCAAATGGGGACAACGACATAGATGAACTAGGTCTGCAAGCCCGTTAATTACTGTTCTTAGATTTTTAGAGGTATTTTTTTTAAATGCTGACGAAGGAGATAGGTGTAACGGCATCAACATTGCTGGCTGTGCTGTATAAAGTCATTTCATTAGAATATCTCTCAGAGATGAATGTAATGACGTCTTCATGGAGCGGCGTACGTTGTACTGTTTCGTTAGGCCTGTGGCCAAGTACATCCGATTTCAACGGGCATTTATGTCGGGTTGCCTTCCTTAGCCTTTGACTGTCCCCAGCCTACCTCCTACCTGCAAGGCAGCAATGTGGCCTCACTGTCTGACTGGATTCTAAAAAAACATGTAGAAAATCACTATCGTCAAAAGTTAAATCGCCATATTGGCAAGAGGAGATCCACGGGAAAAGTGGAAAAGCTTTACACGCTGACGATAAATTTCGTGGAAAAGCTTTACGGGGATTCAAATAGCCTCAAACTGACTACTGCTTTCTTTGAGAATATTCAAGTGGACGTCTGAGAGTGTACGAAAAAGAAGAATGTAATACTATATATTTATCAAAACGCTGATAATTTTTCAATGTACTAATTTATACACGTTATATGCTTTGTCACATAAGAGTACCTTCACCTTGTATTGTCCTGAGCTTTTTGCCGTTTTGTTCCACATTTGGCCTGCACGGGGAAAAAACATGTTATTCTTTGTATTAGTAACACGTGGTAAATTATACTCCCGTGACGTAGCAAGGACTTGGTGAATTTTTTGTTTTAAAACACGTTTTTTTCTCGTTTCCGATATTCTAGAGCAGTGTTTCTCAAGCGGTGTGCTACATGAAGTATATTTTTAGTGATCATGTAAAATAAAACTGAAACTGAGCTTACAGCTTTAATTCATTCAATAATAATTAGAGCTATTAACTGCTTTGAACAAAAATAGATATACTTCAAAATTATTTAAAACAATTAAAAGAAAATCAAATTAAGAGTTTTCTTTATTCTAAAGTACGCACAAATTAGAGTATTTAATTTAGTATATATCACTGTAATTTTGTATTCGGGCGTGGGATCAGATAGGTATGCCGCAAATTTTTAGAAAATTGAAAAGTGTGCCGTGAACACAAAAAGGTTAAGAAACACTGTTCTAGTGTAACCAAATAGCCACAAAAGGATCATATTCCCGGACCAATCTTTTATTTTAATTTGTTCTTTACTTTTTTTTTTTATTCGTAAATATTTCCCGTTCTCATGAAGCGATACAGCAAATATCATTTATTATTTATCGTCAGCATGTATTTCTTTTGCGCACCATGGATATATACAGAAATTGAACGGTTCCAACAGACACGTTTGGTCAAAATAATTGGAGTATCTCGCATGTGTATTCACGCGCCAGAACGCCTGTATAATAATAGAATGATAAACGAAGTTCATCCATGTTGCAAACAAAGCGTCGTTACATTTGTAAAATTGAGAAATAAAAAACAGTTTTTTTTATTTTTCCACGTATTGATATTTATATACACCATACTTGATAAAAATTCAGAGGTTGTAGCACTTTGCTTTTCGATGCAATATTTCCGGCTTTGAAGCCAGGTAGCATCACACTCCTGTCTACCGAGCTGTAAAAGGGTACCTGAATCTACCCTTGAGGTGGACCAGGGAAAAGCAGTGAAGAAGGGAACCGGTCAACCCACCTCATAAAGCTGAGACCTAGAATAGTGAGGTCTCTAACACTTAATTCTCTGTGGTAGTGTCTGATATGGGACTACCGTTACCGTTTAGCATTTATAAGCAGACTTCGGAACAGAATTTGGCATGTATGTATGTTTATCTGTGTATGTAAGGATGCTTTTCAGAGCAAGAAGCATATAGCCAGACGTACTCATAAAAATTATACTCTATATGCAGATATTAATGTGTTTTGTTTGTTGTTGTTGTTATTGTCCCGATTAGAATTTTACTAATCTTAGCTGGTTAGTGAAAATACACACCGATGTTTAATAATAATATTGCATGTGGTAAAATTATTGTGCAAAAATCGCTGTTATTTGTAGGACAAATATTGTACATTCCGTTATTAAAGAGTTAACGTATCGGTAACGTAATGTCCCATTTTTTTCCCTGCAAAGTTTAAATCTTTTCAGGGCACCTTCCACCCTGAAAACTAAATTGCACGCCTGTTGAGACAACGCTCATTTCTTCTCGTACTTCATAGCGCGGGATGTTGTTTTAGAAATATTTCTGCCTGTGTTGCTTTTCGGTGAAAAACGTTTCCCCATTTATATTAAGCAGTTCGGGTAAGCATGAATAAGCATCTCCATCATATATTGAGCCAGTGAAGTATCATTGCTCATTATAGATGAAGCTTCTGTGCTGTCGTGCACTGTCTCCATGTTTTCGTACTTCTGAAGTAGAATGGACACGAATGAAAAGGCCACAGGATAATTTAGTGCCTTTATGATGGCAGACGACAGGCAGAGCACAACATAACTATTTCCAGCCAGTTTTTGACGGGTGACTTACTCATGTTTATGATAATTTTCCGGCTAACGTAACATAACGATCTGGTGAAAATCATATTTAGTGGCAAATGTTAAGTGAAGGGGACTGTGAATTTACCACTTAGCACGTATCAAACATGAGTGAAAAGTCATTGATCAATAATTTGAAATAAATGATAAAGTTAAAGTCAAAGCGATGTAGTTTACCCATCATACTAAAACGAACGCCATCATCTACTCGGACTTTGTCTAATATAATGTTGTGACTGAATTAACATCAGCGGTTGTGAAAGCAGTTGTGTGAGTCTGAAGTCATACAAGGTTAGATTTACAATATCCAAGAACTGACATTGGGGTCAATATGATACAGACAGTGGCGTTGCTCACACCAGGTGACTATCTTCGCATAATGTTGCTGTCCCACGAGACTCTTCC
The DNA here is from genome assembly GCA_024509875.1 of Oreohelix idahoensis. Classification (NCBI taxonomy): domain Eukaryota; kingdom Metazoa; phylum Mollusca; class Gastropoda; order Stylommatophora; family Oreohelicidae; genus Oreohelix; species Oreohelix idahoensis. Next base: position 100,806 of record JAMPIV010022868.1, read on the forward strand.
CGTGTTGCTGGCTTTGGTAATTCAAGCAGGAACAGGTAAGTACAATATGTGACAATGCATTATCCCCCCTGTCTTGCTACAGTAAATAAATAATATACGTAAGGGAGTATATTGCAAGTACTCGTAAAAAATACAGAAGTAGAAAACTAGACACCGGCTGCAGTTTGTGGTATGACCAGAGGCGGATCTAAATTTTGTGGGCCCTAAAGATTGAACTCTTGGAGGGGCCCCTTTTATAAATAAAAAGTGTTGCGGGATGGGAAAGCAACGTATTATAGAGAAAACTAGACTTGGGGGCCCTGAAGCTCAAGCTTCATTAACTTCATAGAAGATCCGATTCTGGGTATGACAAGCTTAACTCGAACGATCAGGTTCAAGATGACTTACAGTACTGTGGCAAGTATAGATATGGCCTCATGTAACTGCCGGGAGTATCTGTACAGACAAAGCAACAATATTACTGCCGACTCCTCAGGTGTGTCGTAAGAGGCAAGTAATAGGAGGTTGTGCATGAGGCCGGGCAACATCACCATGTAACACAAACTGCCACAGAAACAACTGCTGCAAGAAGACATGACTGCTACAATAAAGTGCTTCCAGCAAGGAGACTAGCTGTAGTAATGACTGCTATAATAAAGGCTTCCAGCAAGGAGACTAGCTGTAGTAATGACTGCTATAATAAAGGCTTCCAGCAAGGAGACTAGCTGTAGTAATGACTGCTATAATAAAGGCTTCCAGCAAGGAGACTAGCTGTAGTAATGACTGCTATAATAAAGGCTTCCAGCAAGGCTTCCAGCAAGGAGACTAGCTGTAGTAATGACTGCTATAATAAAGGCTTCCAGCAAGGAGACTAGCTGTAGTAATGACTGCTATAATAAAGGCTTCCAGCAAGGAGACTAGCTGTAGTAATGACTGCTATAATAAAGGCTTCCAGCAAGGAGACTATCTGTAGTAATGACTACATGTTGCATAACACAATGATGATGATGATGATGATACAGGGTAGGGGTTGATTCTAATGACGATAAATGTTAGAAGTTGTTGATGATGTTAAAGGGTAGAGGTTGATTATGATGATGATAAAGGTTAGAAGCTCTTGATGATGATCAAGTGTGTTGGTTGATGCTGATGATGATAAAAGTTAGAAGCTGATAATGATAAAGGGTAGGGGTTGATGCTGATGATGATAAAGGTTAGAAGTTGTTAATGATGATAAAGGGTAGGGGTTGATTCTGATGACGATAAATGTTAGAAGTTGTTGGTGATGATAAAGTGTAGAGGATGTTTCTGATGATGATAAAGGTTAGACGTTGTTGATAATAACAAAGGGTAGAGGTTGATTCTGATGATGATAAAGGTTAGAAGTTGTTGATGATGATCAAGTGTTGAGGTTGATGCTAATGATGATAAAGGTTAGAAGCTGATGATGATAAAGGGTAGGGATTGATGCTGATGATGATAAAGGTTAGAAGTTGTTGATGATGATAAAGGGTACAGGTCGATTCTGATAATGATAAAGGTTAGAAGCTGATGATGATGATAAAGGGTAGAGGTTAGTGTGACGAAATCAGTTATGCCCTTTTCATCAATTTCGTTCTCTCCTACAATATTAACTTATTTCTTCATTTTCCTCACTTATCGTTCTATTATTTGGCATATTTTATGCACCTACATTTTTGCTCTGACCACTCTCTAGACTTGTTTACGTTTCCCCAGGTGAATCGCAGTATTACAAGGTTAATTGACATGTCAGCGGATAATACTTTTATAACTTAAGTCGTCTAGCCACCTTTGATAGAGACGATCTTTGTTGACACAAGGTGGTAGCGCACGATCGATAGAAAGAAAGCCAGATTGGCTGTCTAAGAAATTCGTCTAGAGGTGTACGCCAACACATGTGATACTATGTAATCACTTCCGCTGGACCATCTCTGTAACAATAATACAGATAACCTGTCAGAGGAGACAATGCGGGGGGGGGGGGGAAGGTATTAGTCAGGAAATAAGTTCACCGATGTGTTTGTGAGTTGGTACAAATACAATCGGAAGTATTAATCACATATTTGAAAGAGGTCACGAGTTTAAGTTTTTAAAATTGGTATTTTAAAACACGCGCGGGATAGTAATGATTTAACACAGCGACTCACATAGTTCTAAAGAGCTTACCATTGGTTTAATTTGAGAGCTGGAATAGACTTTGGCTTTCATTCATTGGCAAGTTTGTCGACTTGAACTGAGAAATGGAAATATAATCTAGCGAAATAGGAGACTCAAATCAGACTGCAATACAACGTCAAATTAGCAACTCCCAGGAGCCAGAGAGACATCGGACTAGTATTCCAGAATTATAAGTGACAGATCAAAGTATTTGGGCATCTTTATAACTTAAAAGCGAACCCGCAATTTTAAATGCCAAGACTGGAAACTTAAGGAATCGGAGCACCCGTCATAAGAGGAATACTAAAATTTCCCCGACCAAGGGTTCGAAGCATCTAATCAAAGTCGCTGTGTCCATTCTACTGTGCCAGGAGATTGCATATCCCATTTGGGGTAAGTTGTGAACATATAGTTTAAAATATGAATTTTAACATGTCTGTACTTGCTAAGTTGTTATATACCAGTCATAGGAGGCTGGCAACCTCAACATATGAAAATAGTATGTTCATAAACCACTATAGCAAGCACTGGTGTTTGCTTTATGCTAGTTTGCTCAGGAAAGCGAAAGCAGAAGCGACTCCAGACTCCGAATGGAGCGGGGAGATGATTACCTCACATGTGCCTAGAGTGTATAGTATCATTTGGAGAGATATATGTACCTTGTTAATTGTAATTCAGGCAATCCATTGCACTCGAGATGTCCAGATACATTTTCCCCATTTAAGTGACCAGAAGTCCCTGAGTTATACTGTGCATACTCAAGGAGAATAATTTTATAGAGAGGCTAACATTGGTGGGTGGACAGCGAGACAATGCGCCTGTTAATCTTCAGCCCACAAATGTACTTAGCAGAGGCATTTGTTCTTTTATTTTTCCTAAAGTTCGTGGCTCGAAGGTACAAGACGGTTCTTAGACCAGACCAGTCTGAAGTAAGAATCTTCGCCACTATCTTGTGATTCAAGAAAACTGGGTTCACCACCAACTACCTACATTGGACACGTTGTGAAGACACCTACCTTGACATTAGGAGGGAAGTTCATCTAGACGCCTCTAGAGAAGAGTCCTCATCACAAAAGACCTGACAACGACCCATTGCAGTACTCAACAAGTTAAGTTATTCGTAACAGGCACAAGCAACGGACAATAATAACCATTAGTCCCCAGTTAAGTCTCAGTGAAGTTAATTTTTAAAACCCTCTAAGATCATCTTCATCAATATTTATTTTAACTTGTTAAAGACTAATTGATTATTAAATTTGTTACATGTTATTTTTATAAATCCATAGTTGATTCAGGACCGCACAGGTCACAGCAAGAAGATCATCAATATTAAATATTCTTGGATGCTTACTGTCACATAATATCTATTGTTGCGTCCATGGGCTTTAATGGAATAAACATATCTTTTGGTGCGCACATCAGCTTTAAAGGAAAATGGTGCAAAAGGATGCAATGGAGAGGAGTGAACAGGAAGCCTGACAGAGAAAGATGTCAGTTGGCCGGCTTTAGAAGCCGTATTGCATTTTGATCGTGCTCTATTTAGGGTCGCTGGGTTTTGTACAGTATTGTTTTATATTCCAATGGTAGTAGGACGTGCTGAGCCAGCCATATGGTTATTGCTGACAATTTATTGCTGTTGATATTGAATTCGTACGTGTATCGTCGTTGTTATTAAAAGAAAGGGTGATTGTCAGCACGCCTTTGTGTTACGCTTTGTGAATAGCGGTTACAAGTATTTTGATTGTGTGACCTCTCGCAGTTTGATACGAGCTTAGAGGATAATGTCATGAAGGTGTAATTTAGTTATTATACTGTGACACTTATAATATTATAGGTTCGTATGATCATAAGTTCATATGGCCATAAGAAAACAAGCCGCTAGTACTCAGGTTATATTTTAGGAAAAGAACATATAAACATTTAACCAAATTATCAATATCATATCTAACACGTGTTAAAAATAGGACCTCTACACCACTGTTATAAATTGGATTTAAAACACATGTGTCTAGCTTATCCTATCATTCTGTTAACGCGTGATATGAACACTAGTCATTTAAAAAAAATTACATAAAATGGATAGAAGTAAATAATATATGCCGTCAGTAGACAGTTATTTAATGTATGTACTAGTCAATTAAAAACATCTCTTACTGGAAAAATAGCGAGTAATTAAATTTACTTTACGCTGGAAAGTTAGCTATAAGTTATTTAATTAGCACATAAAATCTCAGTGAAATATATATTGAGAACTTTAAACACACTAAATCACTTCAAATCTAGTATATAAATTACCGCATTCAGAAAAATTAAACACTCCACGGAATCTATTAATTTTCGCTCTGTACGAGAAATCTTAAGATAACGAGCTAGTGAATTCAGATAGATTTCTGGCAACTGATCATGGCTTTCGGAGAGACATGGTATATAATGATATGTTCCGTACTATCGTTCTTTAATGCGAAAGTCACACCGCTGCCAGACCCGAGCCAATTTGCCGTTCGATTTCTTGAATCAAAGGTAATTTTACCACCTCTTGACTTTCATCATCTCCGCCTTGCCGAAAATCAGCTACGCAATTTTCACCTGAAAGTTTTACAATCCAAGGTCCGTCTCACTGAATATCGTGTGTTCCCCTGATCAAAGAATCTATTACGCCATGCTCCGCGCTTCGCTCTCTGTTTCACATTGGGCTTGATTGCCAGATGGCCCCCGTGTTAATTAAACTGGTGAATCCTTCGTTCATGTAGCAACAGTATACTCTAGATGGGGAGTGTCAAAATGGATGATTACTGCTGCGCTATTTTCATCTGTGACACTAGCTATGCAAGCGAATCACACCATCCTCCCTGCCATCTAGGCATAACAAGACATAACACATAACACCGACTATACTGTATAATAGGGGAACGACAGAAGTGATTGCGTCATTAATAGGCTGAACTGCCCATGGTAAATTTCCGGTGTTATGTTTTGCGGTTCGCACTAATGACCCGTCATCGAAGCATCATTTTTTTGTGATGCCTAGATGGCAGGGAGGATGGTGTGATTCGCTTGCATAGCTATGCGGGGTTGTCGCACGGAAGGTCCTGGGTTCAAGTCCTGGGTAAGCCACTCACGTCTGTTGTTTTTCTGTTGTCTAGTGTTCTACTTCTTTATTTCTTACGAGTGCCTGAAAACATACCTTTATGTTTTTTTTTTTTATGTCTACAGAGACTACATTATATCAAGCGGCTCAATTTTATTTATTTACACATTCTAACATTCTCCTGCCCTTTTATATAAACAAATATTATTCCTTTCCTGCAGCTTACGAGAAAGACAGGATAGTCTACGGTGAAATTAATAGACATCACATTCCTAAACATCGAGACCCATTGGGTTTTGTTCCGGACGAGCAGCGGCTGCTGGACCACATCATGAGAGGATATGAGAAGTCTGTCAGGCCGGTCAGAAATTCATCGTCTCCTGTGATCGTTCAGATGGGATTAACTCTGACGCAAGTTCTAGACATGGTAGGTGGCTCCATCATCATCATCATCACCACCACCACCACTACCATCATCATCATCATCACCACCAGCACTACCATCATCACCACCACTACCATCATCATCATCACCACTACCATCATCATCACCACCACCATCATCATCGTCACCACCACCACCATTACCATCAACATCACCATCATCATCACATCATTTTCCGTTGCGCTCTTTACGGAACATGGGACCACCATAGCAGCTGGTTCCTTTAAGGAAGCCTGCACCAGGCATTCACAGGCACTTGCAACAATGGTTTCTGTGACAATTTGTTAACATGATGAGGTCGCCAGATGTGGCTATATACTTCATGCGTAATTTGTTTTGAGTATAACAATCAATATGTGCCCTGTAGTCCTTTTGGACCCTGTTTCGTCTTTGGGCGCACCTGCCACAAGCTGAAAACAGTCTCTAAAGTCTATCGTTTATCATGTTTTTCTATATATTGCTTGTCAATGACATTGTAACGTAGTTTGAAAACAAAGACGTGTAGGCGAGTCATCTTCAATCATCTACGACATTCTTGTTAGATAGTGAATCCATTCTTTGTTCTTGGACTAGTCCAGGTATCAGATTCTATAGTTCAGCAGCATGATGTACGCAAAGAGGAGAGCTGAGTACCCCACCTCCCGAACTGGATTTGGAAACTATCATTTATTTAATCACATTTGCCTGTATATACAACACACATTTTTAACAAAACATACACTTGTGCCCCTGTAACACTGCTAGCTATTATCGTATCACGCAACGCTGATATCACTGACTAACAAAAAAAAACTTTTTTTTTCTTTCTCTAACATTTCTATGTTTTTCTGGTCAATTTTAATGCGCTGTTTTTAAATCTGCAAACCGTTTTTCTCTATCAGGTCGGGATCTCTAGAAATACGCAATTGAAGTTTTTTAACAACGCATACAGTATTACAACATCATTCGTACAAGAAGTATAACAGTTATGTAGGCTTGAATTTCTTTGCAGTCGACTTTCGTCGGTGAATGGCATGTGGTACATCGCGATGAAGCATCCAACAATAATCGGCAAGCATGGTCACACTCCACCATCCTTGATAACGTGACTCCATTACGGCGATATCTTGATGGAATCGTTCTCCATGTTCATCGCTGAATTCGCCAAGGTTGTCAGGGAAAAAGTCAAGATGCGAATCGAGCAAATGGATTTTGAGGGACATGATAAAGCCCATAATTCTGTATGCCTCTATACACTGCTTAACAATATGCAACATAGTCGACAGATTTGTGATTTTCCAGAAAGTTATCGACGATCGATTTGAATGCCATCCATGCGCGAAGTTCACTACCATGTAACAAGTTCTCGAATTGTTTGTCTGCAATAACTTTCCTAATCTGAGGTCCTACAAAGATACCTTCCTTTATCTTTGCATCGCTAACTTGCGGAAACTTTTCTCGAAGTTAAGTGAAAGCTTTGCTCGTTTTATCTAACGCTTTTACAAAATTATTCATGAGCCCCAACTTTATATGTAACAGTGGTAAAATGAAGCTGTCTTTGTTAACTAATGGCTCGCGTATTACATTTTTATGCCCGAGCTGCATACGATCCCGGATAGGCCACACCTTTCTTGCATAATGTTCCTGTCTGTTGCGGCTGTCCCATTCACATCGGAAGCAACAAAATTTAGTATACCCAGTCTGCATGCCCGTGACAATTGCAATGACCTTAAGGTCTCCACAAATCCGCCATTGGTAGTCATTGTACTTTATTTTTTCCAAACGTATAGCCATATTGTCATAAGTTTCTTTCATATGAACAGAGTAGGCGACTGGAATTGATGAAAAAAAATTTCTGTTATGCACTAACACGGCTTTTAGACTAGTCTTGGAAGAATCGATGAAAAATCGCCATTCGTTGACTATGTGCTCATGACCGTTTACATCTTTGCAATAGCAAATGTCATCACCCATCTCAAAGTATTGAACACGTTCTCTGTGTCTATGACGAAATTTAGATATCGGAGTATTGGGCGCTAAAAGATTTCATTCTTTGAGTCGCGAATCAAGTAATTCCGCTTGTCCTTTGGTAAGAGCGAGATCACGTATTAGTTCTGAAAGTTCTGAATGGTTAACTAAGTAAACACCATCATTCACCGGTATGTAATCTGAGTCAGAATTAGTTTCTAAAGCAGGTAAACTAGCACTTTCTGATGGTTCATTTACGTCCAACGGATATTGTTCTGGTGGTACTTGGATCGGACACGTGATTGGATCATGAGGCACTGGTTTCGAGATCGATTCAATATTTGGATAAACCACAGACTTTCTAGTTTTAAAAGTGAAACCATGGATATTTGTCAAGCAGAAGTAACAGTCAGTAGTGTGATTTGTATGTTCACGCCATATTACTGGCACTCCAAAAGGCATCGACTTATGCTTCGGCGATTTTCGTAACCAACCTGCCAATGTTTCGAACAAACTGCATTTGGCTTCCAAGATTTATTTGCATCATCAACTTTCGAATCGAAATAAAGTTCATATGCTTTCTTTAGTAATGGTGTAAAGTTTTTCTGGTCAACACGATCGGTAAAATATCCGCACACGTAACAGAACAGATCAGCCGAATTTCTACAACTTCTAGAAAACATATTTTGCTCAGAATTATTTCAAAATACAGTAACTATTTGAAAAATCGCGTAACATATGTCATGCCTCTTTTAGCAGTATAAAAAGTAGAATTATGTTGCTTTTTATTAATTTTTAATAAGCTATATAGTAAAAATGAAACGGAGCAAATAACGGTTTCCCAAAAATATATTTATTCACAAATATCTTAAGAACCCGACGTGATAGAGATAAACGGATTTCAGATTTGAAATCAGCGCAAGAAACTGACCTAAGAACACTTATTCGTATATAAGAAAGAAAAATGTTGTTTGTCAGTGTATTCATTTAGGCTTGATCGCCTAGGGAGCTTTCATTTGAGAAGTTCCCACGTGTTCATAAAAACATGGTCGAGACTGTGATGTAGTTGTTGCTCATTCAAGTTCAATGGTAGCTGGTGGAAATACACGCCAAATTGTTTATTAGCTGACTTGTTTTGCAAGTACAACTGTGCTGAATTACATGTCCATAATTTCTTCACAATCGGCCCGAATGGAGCTCATAACTTAAGGCTCAGATTTCGCATCTGCTACACAACTGAAAACTCCGGAAACTATTGAACATGTGATTTGTCGTTCATATAGAACAAGCTAATTAATATGTGAAAGACATTTATGTGATATTTAAAGAATTTGCAGAAAGTATGGATGCTGAACACCACTATAATCATCGATAATGCTGAAAACCACTATAATCATCGATAATGCTGAACACCACTGTGGTGAAGTGGGATGTTATAAATATTTATAGGGAACTTAGTGTACTGACTGAGATCAGCTGTGAAGGTATCTATATCTATTAAGAGTAGTGTATTATAGATAACCTTACTTGCTACCACATATCTATATATCTCAGTCAGAATTATTCTGGAATAGTGTGATGCTACGTTATGTGTCTAGGGTATGAGTATGGTGAAGTGTAAGTCACAACAACAGACAGATAAACAATTTAATTTAATCCACTACTCTTAACAACACTGTGACACTCACATACACATAACACTCTATGAGAATATCTTAAAGAAGTCACTCGTAACGTTTCAAATAACAATATGTATTCAGTGCTGTTAATAATGTATTTGTGTCCTGATTCAAATACAAAGGAACCAGGAATCACAATCAATTTTAATTACAAGTTATGTACAGAATGTATTAATATGAATCTGGTAGTGACATATATTATTACAAATATCCTATGTGTGTCAGTTGTGTAATAGTAGTATGAGGTAATACTGGTTTTGTTTTGTTCAAGCTCTGTTGGTAGTTGTCATCATGACTTCAATAGTTTGTCTTAAGGAAACTAGTATTGGAGATGTTCTCAGTTCCTGATATTAAGACAATTAATTTCCCCTCTTAATGTTAATTTTACAAAGTCAGTTCAAGATGAGGGGATATAATGTTGAGCTCAGCTGGCCAAGTTAGCTTATCTGGCGTGATGGCGGCAGGAAAGGACTCCTCTGCTCGAATTCTCCTCTGGGCTCTGGAGACACCTCACTGATAGCTAAAAGGACCAAGGAGTATGCTGTCCGACACTGGATTCAGCAAAGCTCTGACCAGGTGCTGCTCAGTACCATCAAGACCACTGTCCCACAATTCATACGAATAAACACAGATACGTTGATTAGCAATGAATTCTGGCACAAACTGGCACAAATTCCCATCTGCTTATCTTCCAGGCTTTTATTGAGCAAAATATAAGCTGGCTTCAACGCACTGATGCTTTATCAAGCTTATTTAAACAAGTGGTTTCGAACTAACGCTCCCAAGTGTGTATATCAGCGAGTCTGACCAATGAGCCCCGTTTCGACAAGTGTTTGAAAAAAATGTTACCTTTCCCCGTTTCCCCTAACAACCAAGATAGTATTTATAGCCCGACCAATCGTGGTTAGGCTTTCATTTGTTGCGCTCCAATCAATTTGGAGTTTACATGGTAGGCTATTTCTGTAACGTAAATTTTTTTCAAACACGTTAAAAAAAAATCTTATGAGCAGAAATGATTTTATGCTGTCAGGCACCCCCAATATTTTATTTTGGGTATAATTTATTAATTCCTGGACTATTTGCGTAACGTTTTACATATTATTTGTCAGCAAGCCCTAAGGAACCCAAAAATACAAATTTAAAGGAGCTACGTGGCTGCATTCAAAATATGCAATTTCTTCTACCTCCTGTTTCGAAGATGTGCTGTCTGGGTACTGTTATGTTTTCAACCGTAAACCCATCTAATGTTATCTTTTCTAATAAGAGTTTTTTTATGATTTATAAACCTAACTCTGGGAAAGGGTAGTGTATTTTATCACTGTCCGTCTGAAAAAAAATTAGTGCATGTAGACTTACACGCGTGATGGCAGCATTTGTGTATCGCGCGACGCGTGTTGCATGCGTTCCTGATTTTCAGCCCTCCCCTCTCTCTTTATCCTTTTGTCCATCTGTTCGTTCGTTTTGGTAACGCAGTATAATTAATGTTAGGATTAATTTAGGTCATTACGCAGTACGTCTCAATGTTTTTCTTAGAAATGCAGCACACGTTTCATTGAAGAAGGCGGGTAATAATACAGTAAGCTTTTATATCAACGTGAAAGCGTTACAATTTGCAGACGAAGCAGAAAACAAGGGGGATTTCGAGTACATTCTTTGTGACAGCACTGTTATTTTCCCATTGCTCTTCTCTTTATTAATTTTATTTGTTAGGCTTTATATTTACCTAATAATTTATATATGTGGATTAGAATATTTCACGACAACCACTATACTCATCGATAATGCTGAACACCACTATACTCATCGATAATGCTGAACACCACTATACTCATCGATAATGCTGAACACCACTATAATCATCGATAATGCTGAACACCACTATACTCATCGATAATGCTGAACACCACTATACTCATCGATAACGCTGATCACCACTATAATAATCGATATTGCTGATCACCACTATACTCATCGATAATGCTGAACACCACTATAATCATCGATAATGCTGAACACCACTATACTCATCGATAATGCTGAACACCACCATACTCATCGATTATGCTGAACACCACTATACTCATCGATAATGCTGAACACCACTATACTCATCGATAATGCTGAACACCACTATACTCATCGATAATGCTGAACACCACTATAATCATCGATAATGCTGAACACTACTATACTCATCGATAATGCTGAACACCACTATAACCATCGATAATGCTGAACACCACTGTACTCATCGCTAATGCTGAACACCACTATACTCATCGATAATGCTGAACACCACTATACTCATCGATAATGCTGAACACGACTATACTCATCGATAATGCTGAACACCACTATACTCATTGATAATGCTGAACACCATTATACTCATCAATAATGCTGAACACCACTATACTCATCGATAATGCTGAACACCACTATACTCATTGATAATGCTGAACACCATTATACTCATCAATAATGCTGAACACCACTATACTCATCGATAATGCTGAACACCACTATACTCATCGATAATGCTGAACACCACTATAATCATCGATAATGCTGAACACCACTATACTCATCGATAGTGCTGAACACCACTATACTCATCGATAATGCTGAACACCACTGTAATCATCGATAATTCTGAACACCACTATACTCATCGATAATGCTGAACACCACTATACTCATCGATAATGCTGAACACCACTATACCCATCGATAATGCTGAACACCACTATACTCATCGATAATGCTGAACACCACTATACTCATCGATAATGCTGAACACTACTATACTCATCGATTATGCTGAACACCACTATACTCATCGATAATGCTGAACACCACTATAATCATCGATAATGCTGAACACCACTATAATCATCGATAATTCTGAACACCACTATAATCATCGATAATGCTGAACACCACTATACTCATCGATAATGCTGAACACCACTATACTCATCGATAATGTGGTCGGATAAAAAAAAAAGTGTGTGGCTCTGTAGAGAGCAATTGTGTACAATGTTTGGCTTTTCGTATCTCTTCACTTGATGGAGTGAAGACAATAGTAGTAGTGAAGATGGAGTGAAGACAATAGTAGTAGTGAAGATGTAGTGAAGGCTATAGTAATAGTGAAGATGTAGTGAAGACAATAGTAGTAGTGAAGATGTAGTGAAGACAATAGTAGTAGTGAAGATGTAGTGAAGACAATAGTAGTAGTGAAGATGTAGTGAAGACAATAGTAGTAGTGAAGATGTAGTGAAGAAAATAGTAGTAGTGAAGATGTAGTGAAGACAATAGTAGTAGTGAAGATGTAGTGAAGACAATAGTAGTAGTGAAGATGTAGTGAAGACAATAGTAGTAGTGAAGATGTAGTGAAGACAATAGTAGTAGTGAAGATGTAGTGAAGACAATAGTAGTAGTGAAGATGTAGTGAAGACAATAGTAGTAGTGAAGATGTAGTGAAGACAATAGTAGTAGTGAAGATGTAGTGAAGACAATACTAGTAGTGAAGACAATAGTAGTAGTGAAGATTTAGTGAAGACAATAGTAGTAGTGAAGATGTAGTGAAGAAAATACAGAAGCTTTAGTCATTTTGTTTCTGTACATCAGCTACAGATGACCAAAACACGCGACATAACTGTATCATACACATAATAAATATTAATCAAGAATACGATAATGATAAGTTCAGTGCTGATGTGATGGGCGGGCTTGACATTGATAGAAAAAAAAACAGTGATGAATAAATCTGACGCAATAGTGGACACATAGAGCGTTTGAAATACACCATCATTTCCATGCTATTATAACAATAATTATGATTATCCTTATATTATCAGTAACGAGCTCTTTCAGCACTATGAGGAGACTTAAAACATGATACGATCAACCATGGTGGATGATTTTGTTTTCTTTTTTTTTCTTTTAAGTGCTTTGCATGTTGAGCTTTCGTACAGAATATTAATAAAAACAAATTAACAAGTCACACACGTCTATAGCAGTGATGATGATAGCAAAACTAGTACTAAAGCATTTCAAACATCTGGTTAAAATTACCAAAATTATTGTCAATGGGCAGCCGAAAGAACCTTTATTACATTTCTTGCATTCAGTATGTTTGCATCATTTTAGCCAACTGTACTTGTTCTCATCAATACTCTAGACCTAAGGGTCTTTTATGTTTGGACATGCGCCCTAATGTAACCGACTAGGTTGAACGGGACGCGCCTCGCCAAAACGAGGCAAAAGTTTATTTAAAAAAAAAAAAAAAATCATTTTAGCCAGAAAATGTATTCTTTTCTGAACATGCTCTTTGCCACTCCACACTCAAGATAATTAGTAGTGCCAACTTTGTGAAAGTCTGTTTGTACTGAAAACGCAATTAACAGTAACATCAATGTTGGAAAAGAACTATACAAAGCTATATAAATACGCCTGTGGGGCAATTTGAATTGTCACTTTCTGAGGATTTTGTACCCATTTATAAACGGATATTTTGGGATAAGACATCCACCTGTAATTTTAGAAATTTTGGAACAAATATTTACTAAAGATATTCGTGATTGAGCTGATGAGTCGAGTGCTTTTTTGCTGATGTCATGAAAGATGCCAATGAGCAAAGGAAACTTATTTCACAAGTTAGAAAGAAGCAATCCACTTTTTGGGGCATTTTATGAGAAGAGGAAAGCTATTATATCCTGCTATAGACAACTTTAATATGCGTGACATACTGTAACATATATTATTTTAAATTGACTGTTTATACTCAAGGGTAGTTTATTTAGAGGAAAAGACAATTTATCGGTCAGCAGTGCGATACTAAAATATTTTCCGTTTTTGTGAAGCAATGGCTGTTGAAAACTTCAAACCCGTAAGCTTACATAAACCTTAGATGTTTGTGTGCCCTTTCAGACGCTGGTATTTTTATTTTGCACGTGGAAGCTCGCCAGAAGAAAGATGGAGAATAGGTCATTAAAGGAATGTTTCATGAAATGTCAAACAGCCGATACTTAAATCGAACGGAAGACCACATACAAGTATCGTTGATAAAAGACAATGGCTCTGCCGGAAGTGACAGCCCGGAAACAATCGCCTGCTCATGCGCAGATGTCATAAAAATGCGGTACCATTTACAATCAAGAATTTATCGTCTTCTTCGTTTGATTTTGTATCAGAGGTAAAGGTAGTCCCGTTGTAGATACTTCCTAGGAGGAGGGAAGGTAATGTGAAGTGCTAGAGGTCTTACTTATACTAAGTCTGAGCTTGATTAGGTGGTGGTGGTGTGGGGGGGAAACTGAATTGTGACCATTTCTCTTCCTGGCTGCCTGTGTTTTCCCTAACTCAATAGCAAAGGCAGGTACTCATTGAGGATAGCTGGGTGCACTGGAGCGTGACGACCTGATTTCTTTGCGCCTCCCCCCCCCTTTTTTTCTATCGGAGGCTTGAATAGTCCCTTCTATATTTTTAAAAGTTTATTTCTTCACATCTGTCTAACTCAATGGTTATCAACGTGGACTATGCCATATTTCTAGGGGGCCACAGTAAGATGGTCAAGTACCTTTTTTTAGTTAACAGCCACTATGGGAGGGGGGGGGGGGGGAAGGGGGAACCAGAGGTAAATGAGGCTCAGGGGGGGGGGGAAATGAGCAAAAAAAAAAAAAGGTTGAAAACCCTTGGTCTAACTAATATGAAGCAAACGTCACAACAAGGGGAATTGATTATTATTTTATTAAATGAAAGACCATGTTACTAGATTAATGTATGTCCAATAGATACAAGTGTGGATATAAACATTTAAAAATAGGAAGTTACTTTTCACTCTATTGAAGAAATCGCTCTAACCACTCTGCCACATGGATGATGAGCTCTCATATAACCACATCTACTACTCTCATAAAGTTGGCGGCCCGTCTCAGGTTTCTCACATCACTATATAGTTTCTCCCTCAAGATTCTCGGTGAAGGTCATGTCAATTTCCGGCTCTCGTGAAGCAATATCTCGGAGATTACGTTCTACTGTTTGCTTGTCTGTCCCACAAGGACACGTATCTGTCTGTCCGAGTGTTTAATTTATTCAATAGAAGTTAATTATGGCCCCAGTGGCCAGCTCTCAGTCCGAAAACTATCAGCTGGCCTCTTCCTGGTAAAGAGAAGTATGCTTCCGCTAAATCTTGACTCCGGGTATATTAAATACTGTTTTTCTTCGAGGTCATTTTTGTTGCCGTGTTTTCAGATTGCATTTTGATTCTCCCTTCTATGGAAAGTCTATCTTCTGTCTCAGTTAAATATACAAGTATCTTGCAGCAGGCGTGAATCCATCGTCCAACAATTTATTATAAACAAACGTCTAAGCCTTTTAAGTGCCAATCCCAAGTGATCTTACACATAACACGCATATCAATCAATCATTCATTCAATCAATCAATCAATATCCTTTAGCTCCCCAAGGAGCATAGGCTATCAACAAACACAGGGCAAATCCTCCTGTTGCGTGCCATCAACTCAAGCACTTTCCACGTCTTTCTCATAATTGTCACTTCTGTCTCGATTATCTTCTCCATGTCTACATCTGCCTCTCTTATCCTGGGGGTTCCAGAACAAGGACTGCCTTGTAATGCTATTAACCGGTTTCCTAAATGTTTTTCCTATCAATCGCCAGTTTTTATTCTCATCTCTTGTTCTACACTGGCACTTGTTTAGTTCTTGTCATCTCTTGTTCTACACTGGCACTTGTTTAGTTCTTGTCATCTCTTGTTCTACACTGGCACTTGTTTAGTTCTTGTCATCTCTTGTTCTACACTGGCACTTGTTTAGTTCTTGTCATCTCTTGTTCTACACTGGCACTTGTTTAGTTCTTGTCATCTCTTGTTCTACACTGGCACTTGTTTAGTTCTTGTCATCTCTTGTTCTACACTGGCACTTGTTTAGTTCTTGTCATCTCTTGTTCTACACTGGCACTTGTTTAGTTCTTGTCATCTCTTGTTCTACACTGGCACTTGTTTAGTTCTTGTCATCTCTTGTTCTACACTGGCACTTGTTTAGTTCTTGTCATCTCTTGTTCTACGCTGGCACTTGTTTAGTTCTTGTCATCTCTTGTTCTACATTGGCACTTGTTTAGTTCTTGTCATCTCTTGTTCTACACTGGTACTTGTTTAGTTCTTGTCATCTCTTGTTCTATACTGGCACTTGTTTAGTTCTTGTAATCACTTGTTCTACACTGGCACTTGTTTAGTTCTTGTCATCTCTTGTTCTACACTGGCACTTGTTTAGTTCTTGTCATACGTTCCACAGTAGTGATCTTGTCGTGCCATTTTAATCCTTCTTTTCTATGTAAGCATTCATTTCTGAAAGTCTGTAGCTTTTTGGTTGTTATCATTGTTGTTCTCCGTGTTTAAGAACCATACAATAGTACTGACCTGACATTTCAGTTGAAGATTCTTCTTAATGCATATAACAAGAGCAAAAAAATCCACACGAAACAGGGCACGAACTACACGTGTCATAAAAATTAAAACATTCTAAGACAGAACACACACGCTACTGAAGCAATCGCCCTGAGTTACAATTTCGACACAAAAACTCACCACTTTTCTCACACGCTACTGAAGCAATCGCCCTGAGTTACAATTTCTACACAAAAACTCACCACTTTTCTGTTTCCGAAAATAGGCCGTCTGAGAAGCTGGATCCTTTCTTATTCCCAAATAGAAAGTAATGACTGTTGGTTATGCCTTGGGTAAAATACTTTCAGTCACGTGTTTGTTTAAAATCAACTGGTAAGACATAGGGTATCTTTTAAATGAACGGAACAGCCATCGATCAGAGTGAGGTACATTTACATGTTTCGTGTCTGCGGTCGTGACACGTATCATTTTTTATATTCTGCTATCGTCTCCTTTCTTCTCTACACTATTAGTCTCTTTCATTATTTCCAATAAAAAAAACTGCCGCAACTAATTCCAAGTGACGAAGCGAAGAAGTTATAGTATAGAATCACACAGTGGGTAAAGTTGACTCATATGAATCGTTAAGATGTCCGTTCATACTTTCTATAATGGTTTAAATCTAGTGTCTACACGGCATTGATTAGCAGCCATATCAAGTATCATCATCATCATCATCCTCATCATCATCATTTCCTTTTCGCTTCCTACAGAGGCATTGTCGCAGCTAGCCCCCTCTTGTAGATAGCCTACACTAAAACATTGATGTGCTCTTGCAGTAGTTGACTGTTTTAACAATTTGTTGTACATGATGAGGTTGCCGGTTCCATGCCCATTCTCATATTAGTGATCTCTCACTGCATGCCTGACGCAACAGAAATCCTATTCTCTCTTTGTCTTCTCAGAAATTCACGGAGTCTACCTGTGGCCATATCATGTATCTACCTGTGGCCATATCATGTATCTACCTGTGGCCATATCATGTATCCATAGAGATATTTCTTCAAAGTAGCGTTAAAACATTTGTTATATCTACTTTTTGCTTAATACACAGAATCAGAGGAGGGAATAGAAGAGAGATAGAGAGAGGTAGAGGGAGAGAGAGAGAAACCATGTAACAATGTATTTTATCTTCGTCTTCATCGATCATTACCAGACATCTACTTAAATGTTTTCAAAGATAGCAGAGGTCAGCTTGAGGCTAGTTGCATCTCCATAGAAATCTTCCAGGTATGGTACCAGTGACGGCCATATGTGCTTTATCTATTTCTCAGATGTGGGGCATCTTTGAAGCAGATATTCGGCAGTCATTTTTTCGGTGTCACAGTTACACTCACTGGTAGTTCCTATAGTGAATAGATGGTATCTCAAACTATTGTGGCCGGTGCGGCCACTTGTTGTCTTCTGCTGAGCTGGTAAAATGCATAATTTTGCTGTTGTTGTTGTTGATGGTTGGGATGTTTTGCATCCCTTTTGTTCCTGTATCTGCTTCTGATAAAACTCTTTGTCTATTCGAAAGTTTTGCTTCTAGCAGGCTGTTGCTGTCATTTTCGACGGAGTCATCTGTCAAGTTATTTGCTTATGTTTGTATCATAAGTATAATTGTGTCTTTACCTGCGATGTCAGGTTGATTAGGGGTTGTCTTCCCTTGTTTATTCATTCATTGTGTTTGACCTTTAGGGTCAGAGGTTGACAGTTCGGCGTGGGCCTATGGGAAGGTTTTTTAAGCGGGAGTGAGATATACTTCCGGGAAGCCGGGAGGTCCTGTTTTTCTGAAGGGACCAAGAGTCCATTGTTTTTCGGGGAGAATCTTCGAAGTAACTGCTATGGCAGTTTTCCCCAGTGAATCTCTGTGCGTCGGGATGACGACAGAATTCCTTGTGTAGTTCTGAGGATTCATTTACCAGGTAATACCGACCTTTATGCATTATTACGCTTTTCGGTGGCAGAACATGTAAAGGATTACCTAGGGTGAACAGCAGTTCACGGATCCGCCATTTCAGAACTTATATATTTGTGCTCGAGGTAGCCATCCAAGACTGTTAGTCTTATATTGTCCAGAAATCCAGTGACGAGGATATATTGTGGGAGCCGCAGATTGGCGGAACTTCTATCTACAATAAGTATTACTGCAGGGTTGGTGATAACCTATTTAACAGAAGTACACGGCCGACGTTAGGACGAGGCCTGTGCTTCCGGCTATTATACTACAGCCTGATATGTGCAATTGGCAGGGAGTGCCAAGTTGCACCTGTGTGTCAAGGTAACTAAGGCATCTGACGCGTTTAGTCAGAGACGCCAAGGGCGACGCTACGAACTGTCATTATTGAAGAACTTTGCTATTGACCATGCACGTCTATTCTGATGTTTACCTTTTTGAATGCCAAATGTATACCTATCGATGTCAGGTCAGCATGACCTTGTTACACTGACTGTTCCTGTTGATATTATGTGTGTTCCCGTCAATAAATGTCTTGAAACATGCCTGCAGTGTCAAAGCATCCTTGATTACTGCATGTGAGAGTATGGGTTGCAGGATCTACATCTATACGAGCCTAAACACATTCGCGTCTTCATTCGCACCCACACTCAACTCATCATACGCTCGCACTACACATCTAACAACATGTAAACTGTCTTGGGCCAGTGATCACCTCAACAAGAAAAAAAGACAGTTACATTTCTGGTGGACCAGTTACGTGGGCTCTTATGATACATTTCTTGTCGCCAATGTGGCCTAGAAACTTACATTTCTGATGGACCAGATCTGTGGGTTTAAAAAGAACAGAGCGAGCATTTGACATTATTGTTGACATTTATGGATCCAGAAATTTACATTCCTGGTTGGCTGTTACATGTATGATGTCTCCAGTTTTGTCGAGAAAGTTACAAGAAGGACAAGTACACATTACACTTCTGATCTGTGGGTCTAAGCTACACACGGGACAGCCGTAACACACAACGCTAATTCTACACTTGCAAGTTTTGGCTACAACAGGACAGATATAGGTCATCAACGGTTGACACAAATAAACAGTACGAGCATTTATATTATAATGCTACATAAAGCATAACAAGACAAGTACTGAAGTGAACTACTAGGCATTTGCTACGTGGACCATAACTGCATAGAAGGCGGGTTCCTATTGTAAACAGTACTGCGGGTTGTTACACGTTTCATTCAACAACAGACTTTTCTAGGTCAGAGTATTCAAGCTACATTGTTGGAGGTCAAGTGTCTGTAAACAGTACGTGAAATTGTAAACATTCAATGTGCAAGCCCTAATTTGAGAAGGTCATAGTAACTTTGGTTCGTGAATACCACTTTATGTTACAGTGGATTTGACGTTCAGTGCGCGTTTGACATTTCGTTTCTGTGTTCGCAAGGAGCAAGAAATTTATTTTAGTTTCAGCTGTGACTGAACTTGTTCTGCAACACATTGAAATTGATTGCTATATGTTTATGTCACTTCTACTGTTTTGTGTATTTTTCTGCGGGTTTTTCGGTTGGTGGGTCTTACGGTAAATATGCCACTTGATCGAGGCTTACTGTAAGCGGTCTGTAGGTGCAAATTTTCTTAATTTGGAAATTTGCTAGTGACAATTGGTCGCTATTGATGTTAGCTGTGATGTAATTGTACTTAACGTTGTTTTTGTAATATTTTGTCTGTTTTTCAGTTTTGATTGTCGATTTGTTTTGTTTGTATTCTGTAGGTCTCTCCTTTCTTGTGTATTTCTCTACACATTTTTGGTTAAAACAGTGTTGCCATTTGTATTGTTTTGTATTTTTGTCTTTGTATTTTTTTTTTTGGTTGTACTACATTACTGTCATGCACAGTCTACATACACATACTTGGTCATGTTTTGATATTATTGATAAGGTAGACTCTTCATATAGAGTTTGTTAAATAATATTATATAAGATATTTATACAAGTTCTTTGATAAAAGACTTGTTATCTACAAAGATTGAGACAGTAAAATAAAGTGAAGTGAGTATACAAGTCTAGCATTTCAGACTTGTCTCCCATTGAAGTGGGATAAGGTAATTTATTTAATTTTTTTTCAGGTTTCTGATCTCATTAGACAGAATGTCTACATTGGATTTCTTCATCCAGCAAGGGTTGACCCTTGGTAAGTCTGGTAAAGAATTGGAAGAATATTCATCTGCTCAATTCGCCATTGCATTAAAGTCAGAAGAAAAGAAACAAAAAGAGGAAATTAAATTGAAAGCAGAAGCTGAACTAAAGAAGCTAGAAGCTGAGAATAGAAGATTAGAACTTGAAGAAAGAAGGTATCAAAGAGAGGCTGAGGAGAGAAAAGCTCAAGCTGCTGCTGAGGAGAGGAAAGCTCAAGCTGCAGCTGATGAAAGAAAATTCCAGATGGAAATGGAAGACAAAAAACTTCAAGCTGCTGCAGAGGAAAAAAAACTTCAAGCTGCTGCAGAGGAAAAAAAACTTCAAGCTGCTGCAGAGGAAAAAAAACTTCAAGCTGCTGCTGAGGCTGAAATTAGAAAAATGGAACATGAGGAAAGAAAACAGAAGATGGAACTTGATGAAAAACTCGCAATTTTGGAGTTAGAGAAATTGAAATTGGCGAGTACGGGTGCTCAGCAAACAACTTCGAGTACGACAAAGGAGTTTGTTAGTAGGATTAAATTGCCTCATTTCAATCCTTTAAAGGATGACGTAGCAGATTATCTAGATAGATTCCAATTTTTGTGCGATACGCATAACATAAAAAAGGAAAAATATGTTGAACAACTGATGCCATTTTTTACAGGTGACACAGTGACTACTCTTATGACAATAGACGAACATGAGAGGACTAATTATGATGTTGTCAGGGCAGCATTACTAAAGAAATACCAATTAAAACAAGAAGACTATCGTCTTCGTTTTAGGACAATGTTGCCAGAAAATGGAGTAGATTTCTCTGATTTTGTTACAAAGATACGTCGTACATTTACACGATGGGTTGAGTTGTCTCAGATTGAGAAAACATATGAAGGTCTAATGGACTTATTATTGCGAGATAAGGTTTTGTCATCTGTTAATGATTCTTTTCTTGCATTCCTTCATGAGCGTAAGCCTAAAAACTTAAAAGAAATGGAGGAATACTGTTGTCAGTATGCCACAGCACATCCCCATGCTACAGTTAGCAATTCTAAAGTGAAAGAAGGGTTGCCAGCTGCTTCGGCAACACCATATGGCCCTAATTTCAGAAAAAAATTTCAGGGTGCTCAACAAAATTGGAATAGGGGAAGTAATCAAAATTACACTCAGAAGCGGAGTAATCCAACACATGATGGTTCTTCGTCTATGCAGTGGAGACAAGATGGTAGTTCTCGTAATTTTAGTGGTAATAATTTGAGACACTTTCGTAAAGGCTATCCAAATAATAACTATTCAAATTTTCGAGGTAATCATTCTCGACGTCAAGATTATGACGATGGTGAATTTAGAAACCGGGATTCAAACCGGAATGATGATTACAATAGGCAATATGATAACAATTACAGGGGAAATGATAGTCGAAATAATTACAGGGGAAATGATAATCGAGGTAGACCTAGGTTTAACAAAAAAAGACCTTACCAACAGGCAAACTCTGCGCAACAAGAGTTTGATGGAGCCTGTAATACAGTAAATGATAGTGGTAACTCTAGGGCTATCACTGGTTGTGCTTTCGATTTTGGGAGAGCAACTGAATGCCCCCAATGCTTAACATTGTTTGACTCATCAACTGTATCTACGCTAAGTTGTGGTCACCCTCTTCCTGCTCTACCTGCTACAGTTGCGCATGATGGGAGAGGATCTCTCATCTTACATAAAGGTCTAATAAATGATAGGCTAGTCTCAGTACTTTTCGATTCGGGATGTACTACCGTCGGGGTTAAGGAGTCTCTGATAGATCCTTGCTGTGCCACGGGAAAAACAATCAAATGTGTTACATTTGGTGGTACTATGGAAAGCTATCCTACTGCTATTATTAGGATTGACACTCCTTTCTTCACAGGAGATGTCCATGCATGTCTTCTTCCTAATCCTATTGCGGATCTTATAATCGGTCGTATTCATGGGGTTAAGGAATGCACCCCGCAACAAATTTCTAGTTGGGAAGAAAAAAACATTCAAACGGTCAATGCAGTGGTGACAAGAGCTCAAGCTCTTAATCCCCCAACTTCATCTGATAATAGTAATGAAGTTGATAGCCAAGACGAGCACTTGGTGATTTCCCATGACTCGTTTGTTAAACGTCAAGAAGAGGATCCTTCTTTGAAGAAATACTTCCTTCTTGCAAAGAAAGGGGATCCCAATCAAAATACGAATCACAAATCGTATATCACTATGAAGAATGGTATATTGGTACGAATGGTACAACACTCGGACAAGTCTATGCACTCGCAAATTCTTGTGCCTAAGTGTATGAGAGCCTTAATTCTTCGGCATGCACACGATTCTCAGTGTGCGGGACACATGGGTTTTTCCAGAACTAAAACTAGAGTCCTTGCGTCATTCTTTTGGCCATTCGTGAATAAAGACATCCGAATTTATTGCCGATCTTGCAAAATTTGTCAAGAGGTCAAGTCTAGGGGTCCGAGACATGCTGCTCCTATTCAGGCTGCAGATATTCCGATTCGGCCGTTTCAGAAAATGGCTATAGACATCATTGGTCCGTTCAAAATTAAGTCAGCCAGAGGACACCAATTTATCCTCACTTGCGTGGACATGTGCACGCGTTGGCCAGAGGCTATTCCTCTGAAGAGCATATCAACTGTCGATATCGCTGATGCTCTTTGGCTCGTATTTTCTCGTCTGGGATTCCCCGGAGAAATACTGTCGGATCACGGCACTCAGTTAATTTCGGACGTTATGTCTCAGGTAATGGCTACGCTAGACATTAAAAGGTCTCTCAGTAGTATTTATCATCCAATGTCCAATGGATTGGTAGAACGTCTTAACAGGACACTAAAGAACTTACTTGGCAAGATAACGGAGGATCATCCTGAAGATTGGGACAGGGTTTTACCTGCAGTCCTCTTTGCCTATAGAGAGGTTCCCAACGAGCATACAGGGTTTTCTCCTTTCGAACTTGTCTTTGGCGCGCAACCGCGCGGGCCAATGTCCTTGTTACACGATTTGATAACTTCCGATAATATTGACGATGATACACAATCGTCATATGAATATGTTATAGCTCTTAGAGAAAAGATTATCGAATCGTGCAGGTTAGCAACTTCATCTTCCGAATTTGCGAAAGAAAAAGCTAGGCGATTTGCTAATAAGAAAAGACGCCTACGTCAACTTTGTCCTGGAGACAAAGCATATGTCTTACTGCCCTCAAGAGAGAATAGACTTCTCATTTCTTGGAAGGGTCCATACACTATAGTCTCGAAAATTTCTGATGTCGACTATATTGTCGATGTGGATGGAAGGCATAAAACCTTCCATATAAATATGTTAACAGAGTTTATTGAACGTCCAGACTATTTACAGCCTATTTTCCAGGCGACGGACGACTCTCCAGTTCAACATGGTCACATCTCATCCCTGTCCGTTATACAGGATGAGGAAACTATTTTTTCTGACGTGAACTTACCTCTTCCTACGATTCCACTTATTTCAACGGAATCGTGGAGAGACGTTACAGTCTCTTCTAACTTGTCTTTTGAGGAACAACGTCAAGTATCCTCTACGTTACAATCATATCAGGATGTCCTTACCGACATTCCTGGACACACAGATGTCATAGAACATGACATCATACTTACTGATCGTAATCCGATCAGAGTAAGACCATACCCAATACCTATTCATTTTCAAGCACAAGTCGAGAAAGAATTGGATGAAATGATTCAACTACAAATAATTGAACCATCCACTTCAGCTTATTCTTCGTCGATAGTTATTGTTCGAAAGAAAGACAATAACATACGTCTTTGCGTTGATTATCGCAAATTAAATCAAGTTACGAAGTTCGATGCTGAACCTATGCCGTTATTAGATGATCTACTTATTAGACTTTCTAAAGCTAAATTCTTTACTAAACTAGACTTGTCGAAAGGTTATTGGCAAGTCCCATTGACGGAACACGCCAAACCTCTCACTGCTTTTTCGACACCTAGGGGTCTGTTTCAATGGAATTTTATGCCTTTCGGGCTTATGAACGCCCCAGCGACTTTCGTGCGCATGATGCGACGAATTCTATCAGATCGTGCAGATGTCATTGCATATTTAGACGACATCTGTCTTTTCAGCGATACTTGGGAAGAACACTATGTGGGTCTGAAGGAATTGCTATCTACTCTACGTGAGCATAGTTTGACTGCTAAACCCTCTAAAGCTTTTGTTGGGTTTAGTGAAATTTCCTTCCTAGGTCATCGAGTTGGTCATGGTCTGTTGAAGACAGAGGACCAAAACATTTCAAAGATATTAAATATCTCGGTTCCGAAGACAAAAAAGCAAGTGCGTAGTCTCTTGGGATTGATACAATTCTATGGAAGATTCATTGAGAATCTGTCCTCCATTATGGCACCACTTTCAACGTTATTGAAAAAAGGTTCTCCTAATATGGTGCGTTGGTCCCAAGAATGCCAATCTTCATTGGATCAGGTTAAGAATTTGTTCTCATCTCATCCTATCTTAAGACTACCGACGATTGATAAGACTTTTGTCCTTCGTAGTGATGCCTCTTCCACTGGCATTGGAGCGGCACTAATGCAGGAATATTCAGGAACTCTGCATCCTGTAATGTATATTTCTAGGAAGCTGAATGCGGCAGAAAGGAATTACTCGGTTTTGGACCGTGAATTGTTGGCTATGGTTTGGTCCATTCTTAAGCTACAAAGGTTCCTTCTGGGCGCGCATTTCTTTATGGAAACCGACCAAAAAGCTCTTACGGCTATGCAAAGTAAGGATTTGAAGAGCTCGAGATCTACTCGTTATGCTATTGCTCTTCAGCCTTTCCATTTCACGGTGCGAGCTATCCGTGGTTCGGATAATGTGATGGCGGACATATTGTCTAGATGCCCACATGATTCCAGTTAAATCTTGTGTCCTAGTTTTTCCTGATATATTTTCAGACTTAGGTCTGTCCTTAATATCATAATATGTTGTAATACAAATGTATTTGGATGATGTTTAGATAATTTAACAAATTTCATTTTGTCCATCCATCAGTGATATGTTGCTAAAATAGCATTGACATTTGTATATTGCTATGATTATATTATTTAGTAATGTTTGATATATGATTGGTATTGCCAGCAACTTAGGTTTCTTGAATGGTATCCCTTAGTTTGTTTGGCTTAAAGGAAATATTTTCTCCTATGTTGGGAGATGATTTGTACCCTCTTCTATTGTACCTGATATTAGGTTCATTGTTTGCATGAGCACAGAAGTGATACTGGTGCTATCTTGCTCATGAACATATTAAAAAAAAAAAAAAATTGCATTTTTTTTTTTTACAGGGGGGGTGGTAGTAATGTTGCTGTCATTTTCGACGGAGTCATCTGTCAAGTTATTTGCTTATGTTTGTATCATAAGTATAATTGTGTCTTTACCTGCGATGTCAGGTTGATTAGGGGTTGTCTTCCCTTGTTTATTCATTCATTGTGTTTGACCTTTAGGGTCAGAGGTTGACAGTTCGGCGTGG
Source organism: Oreohelix idahoensis (assembly GCA_024509875.1). NCBI lineage: Eukaryota > Metazoa > Mollusca > Gastropoda > Stylommatophora > Oreohelicidae > Oreohelix > Oreohelix idahoensis. The sequence continues at coordinate 127,240 of JAMPIV010022868.1, forward strand.
GCCTATGGGAAGGTTTTTTAAGCGGGAGTGAGATATACTTCCGGGAAGCCGGGAGGTCCTGTTTTTCTGAAGGGACCAAGAGTCCATTGTTTTTCGGGGAGAATCTTCGAAGTAACTGCTATGGCAGTTTTCCCCAGTGAATCTCTGTGCGTCGGGATGACGACAGAATTCCTTGTGTAGTTCTGAGGATTCATTTACCAGGTAATACCGACCTTTATGCATTATTACGCTTTTCGGTGGCAGAACATGTAAAGGATTACCTAGGGTGAACAGCAGTTCACGGATCCGCCATTTCAGAACTTATATATTTGTGCTCGAGGTAGCCATCCAAGACTGTTAGTCTTATATTGTCCAGAAATCCAGTGACGAGGATATATTGTGGGAGCCGCAGATTGGCGGAACTTCTATCTACAATAAGTATTACTGCAGGGTTGGTGATAACCTATTTAACAGAAGTACACGGCCGACGTTAGGACGAGGCCTGTGCTTCCGGCTATTATACTACAGCCTGATATGTGCAATTGGCAGGGAGTGCCAAGTTGCACCTGTGTGTCAAGGTAACTAAGGCATCTGACGCGTTTAGTCAGAGACGCCAAGGGCGACGCTACGAACTGTCATTATTGAAGAACTTTGCTATTGACCATGCACGTCTATTCTGATGTTTACCTTTTTGAATGCCAAATGTATACCTATCGACGTCAGGTCAGCATGACCTTGTTACACTGACTGTTCCTGTTGATATTATGTGTGTTCCCGTCAATAAATGTCTTGAAACATGCCTGCAGTGTCAAAGCATCCTTGATTACTGCATGTGAGAGTATGGGTTGCAGGATCTACATCTATACGAGCCTAAACACATTCGCGTCTTCATTCGCACCCACACTCAACTCATCATACGCTCGCACTACACATCTAACAACATGTAAACTGTCTTGGGCCAGTGATCACCTCAACAAGCTTTCCACCGTCCTTTGCCAGTCTGTCGGCCTGTTCATTGCGTTTGATTTTCCTAATCAGTTTGGTGTAGTCTCTTTTCATTGTGAACACATTTGCAACGCTGTAACCCGAAGAACAACTTGTGAACCTTGAATAATGAAGTTAAATTGTTAACACAGTGTGTCTGTTCTGCTTATGTTGTCGCATCAAAGGCCATTTTCTTTGTGTTACAATTCTATCTTTCAGGAATTAATGTTCTTGTGGTCAGAATGATAACAGTAGCCAACAAAAGCACTCAAAATAAGTTCTTGGCTATTTTCTGATCTTTCTTCTTCTTCTTCTTCTTCTTCTCGTTCGCTGTTGTTTAGTAATGTCTACACAAGAAGTCCGGTTCTCTGGATGTATGTTGCTGTGGTTGAAAGTTCTTCAAGACTCCCAAACAGTTTTGTGTGGATGTGCGTCTCTGTGGGCCAATTTTCAGTTCGCAGCTATTTTCTGATTACTTCAGGTGCTCTAATTCCCGACTGCAATTTTCTGATTACTTTAGGTGCTCTATATTTTGACTGCAATTATAGTTGGATGATCTGGATTTTGCTGATGATTTGGCTCTCCTGTCCCATAACCGTAATCAGATGCAGGACAAATTGAAAACACTCGATGAGAGGTCACAGCAATTGGGTCTGAAAATACACAGGGAAAAGACAAAAATAATGCGAATAAATGCAGGTAATGAAAACAGGGTTGAACTTGAAGAAACGCCAATACAAGATGTAGAATCATACACATATCTTGGCAGTAATATAGACAAAGTTGGAGGAACAAACAGCGATATCAAAATAAGAATACAAAAAGCAAGAGGAGCTTTCATTGCATTGGGAAATATATGGAGATCAAGAGAAATAGGATCCAACACGAAAATAAGAATCTTCAACTCAAATGTGAAGTCAGTCCTATTGTATGGCTCGGAGACATGGAGAACAACAAAGACAACAACCAAAAAGCTACAGACTTTCATAAATGGGTGCTTGCGTAGAATAGAGGGATTAAAATGGTATGACAAGGTTACCAATGTGGAACTGATGACAAGAACTGGACAAGTGCCAGTGGAACAAGAGATGAGAAGAAGACGATGGCGATGGATAGGACACACACTGAGGAAACCTGTTGATAGCATTACAAGGCAGTCCTTGTTCTGGAACCCCCAGGGCAAGAGAGGCAGAGGAAGACCAAGAAGTACATGGAGAAGAGAGTTGGAAACAGAGGTGAAAATGATGAGGAGAACATGGAAAGAACTTGAGATGATGGCACGTGACAGGAGGACTTGGCATGTGTTTGTTGAAGGCCTATGCTCCTTTGGGAGTGGAGGGTTATGAATGAATGAATGAATTATAGTCTGATCTGGATCTTCGATGTCAGTATAAAATTTACAAGTGCTGCTTGTCCATCACATGTACAGTGGAGATTTTCTTTAGTTTTGCTGCTGTACATCAGTATGTTTGTATTTTTTAAAAGTATTTTCCTCGTTCATCCTGATGTAAATATAATCATTAACACTTTAATGGCAAGTCCCATCTCTGTGGTTTCATAACATGGTCGTATTTGCTGATTATCCTACATTCACTTCAACAATTTAGATGTGACACTCCAAGCATTCTAGTATTACCCGATATGATTCATGAAATGTGTCGTTTTTGGGGTAGGGGTTCTGTCTTTGCTTGGCATAGTCAACACTTAATATTCATTATATTTTTTCATCAGACTTTATCAATGTCCATCCGCACATATCAATGTCCATCCGCACATTGCACACCTTATCATGTAACCGAATTCACCAGAGACTGAAGAGAACACCATGAGTCTCATATAATAGATGTATCCCTCTCCGCGCCAAGAAATCATGTGATAACTTTCAGAGATCCGGCCATTGAAGACTCACATACCACTAGTTAAAATATGGATAGACGAACATGTGCCTATGTGGAGAAGACAAACACATAGTAGAGCATGTACTCCGAGACTGTCGGTCCCACAAGAGAAGCAGACTGACAGTTTAGTCTTCATCATTAACCTATTTGGGGGAGAAACTATATGGCGATGAAAGAAGCTTGAGACAGACCACCAACTTTATGAGAGAAATACATGTGGTTATGGTTATGTGAGCGAACAAAGAAGAAGACTTACAACTGAGCCAACAAGAGGTCACGAGCAACAGGAAAAAAGGAAAGATTGTTCAGACGTAGAGTAAAAGACGAGTAACTCGTTGAACGCTGGCTTGAAATCTACAAAGAATGAAGATAAAGTAAGGACACATAGAAAAAGCATTTTATGGTAGCATTTTAGAATAGGACATACATCTGGAGCACTACGATCGTTGTGCGAAATCATTACGCCTTGCCATATACTCTAGTAGCAGTAGTATAACTTTCAGTCATTACTGAATATGGGAACACCCCTGGATACGATGTCTCGGCGAGGCGCAAAATAGGGTGCTGTAATATGGAGATCAAGCTGTTTGGACAGCATGCTCCCCGAAGCTGGTGGATCCAGAGAACGGCGGCAGTAAATAATAAATTAGTGAGAAACAATTGGAAGGCAAATAAGGGACGTATAACAAACATCCATTTTTTTGCGATTGATGTCTATGTATTTGGTGGAGAAAACAAGAACTGTAGGGATCTACTAACTATCTTGGTAGCACATCTAGAAAAGATGGTATGGAATTATGAGCACAGAAAACCTAGGACATGACAAACGATAAAGAATGAATCACAGAGACCATACAGATAACTGACAAAACCTGGATACTGTCCCAGTTCAAACACATACGAGAGAAAACAGAAAAGATGAAAATTGGAAAGGAAAAAAAAATAAAAAAAAAATCCTTTAGAACAATCTTCGGTAGAATATTATAAATGGGTCACGTCACAAATATAGTATAGTATAGTTCTCAGAGCTTTCTGATGAAACAAGGAAAGACTATATTTACTGCTCCCCCAATTATGTCGTAAGAGGCTACAAATAAGAGACTACCTGGGGCTAGCAACCTTACTTACGTATCGTCCGGCTGCGGACCATGTCTCTTCCCGCCACTTCAACCACCTTCCCCAGACACCTCATCTCCGAGGTCCGGATCCGGCCTCTATGGGCTGCAGTCATCGCCCACGACTCGCATCCATATATCAAGACTGGGACATAGGTGGAGCGGTATACAGCCATCTTCGTTTTCTTACCAACCTCTCTCCTGCTGAGGAACCTTCGATCCATGGCCTGAAAAAGTCTCTCAGCTGCTGCCTCTCGAGCGGCCAACTCTTCCCCGATGCCTCCCTCGGTCTACAACAGCTACGAGACACTTAAAGCGGTCGACCTGCTCCAGGACCCGCCCTCCCAGCTTAATCTGATGTCCTCTGTCTTCTCGTGATATCACCATGGATTTTGTTTTAGAGCTACTTATGACCACCCCTCTCTTCTCCAGCTCTTCCTTCTAGACTTGCAGGTTGGATTGGAGATGTGCCTCTGATTTAGCAATCAGGGCAATATCATAAGCAAATGCCAGCTCTGAAATACAGACCTGTCTCATCTTCCAGTACCCCACTGAATAATTTCTTGCTCTCTCCTTACATGACGTGACAACATCCACCATGAGGAGCATGAAAAGACAAGGCGTTAGGACATCACCCTGTCCCACACCAGTGGTGGTCCTGAACTCCTCTGACCTATGGCTTGGCTAGCAACCTAATTACGTAAAAGAAATAGCTGCAGAAATGACAGTTGCTAGAGCACATACGTGCTTTGGTGCAGGCTTCCTGGAGGGGGAAGGGTGGTAGCTACAGTGATGGTTACATCGAAATAGGAAGCATAAAGATAAATGACTAATGAATGAGTGAAATAGCACCAAAGATGATAATCAATACCCTTTAGCTCCCCAAGGAGCATAGGCCTTCAACAAACACATGCCAAGTCTTCCTGTCCTGTGCCATCCGCTCAAGTTCTTTCCATGTTTTCCTCATCATTTTCACCTCTGTTTCGAGTTCTCTTCTCCATGTGTTTTTTGGTCTACCTCTGCCTCTCTTTCCCTGTGGATTCCAGAACAAGGACTGCCATGTAATGCTATCAATAGGTTTCCTCAATGTGTGTCCTATCCATCGCCAGCGTCTTCTTCTCAACTCTTGTTCCACTGGCACTTGTCTGGTTCTTGTCAAAGATGATAAGCGAGCGGAATATTATTGTATAAAAACACATACACTTCAGCGATATGGCCATACTAGCAACAACCCGCCAAAATTGGCAGGTTTTTAATTATAGTGTGTTGTTTCTGTTACATGCATTACATTGGTGCTTCTTCTATAGTCTCGCTTGCTCGCTGTGAATGACGCGATCGTCTCTTCCTTTTAGCCATCTTATCATTTTGATCCATAATAATAAGTCTACAATGCTTTAAATTAAAATTTTGTCTCCAAGAAACAATCAGAAAACTTACGTTTATTTTTAATAAAAATTATGAGTTAAATCCGTTTCCCGAATGAAACTTGATAGAAGAGTATCTTGATTGTCTGTTGATTTAATGCACACCGTCATTGTGAACTCCATCTGCTAGCAAGCCAATGCATAACATTTGGTGCGTTTCTGTGATTTGTTGATTGCATACATAAACACCGTGGAAGCGAATGGCATACTTTGCATATGATCCGTTAATATCTTGCACCGACGGTGCTCACGCAAACATACACTGGCGGACAATCACACCGACAAGCAAACTAGGATCAGACAATTGAAAATGTCGTTTATGAAACAGCATAAATATTTTTTGAGTGCACGAACACGGCTAAATATAACTCACAGAATACAAATTAAGATACAGTGCAGTCTGGGACCATGTGAAATATTTCTACTAATCAGAATTTCCGTTTATCAGAAGTTTGCTCAAAGGTGGACATTTTACGGTCAGAGTCAGAAATAAAGTGTGAAGTAATTATTTTAATCGTTTATATACAACTATATCAATTGTTAATTAAAAGGTATGCGTCGTTTCAAATTTTCAACAGCAAGTTAATGAAAGCATAAATTATAGTGGCATGTTATTTTCTATCAGCATAGTTACAAATGTCAAAACATTTGAAAGTCTGAATGTCCTAACTGACGAAGCTCAAATCCTATACTGTTGTATCAGAGCATAAAATGATTAATGGAACGTCTGCATCACAAAACTTACTGTACATTCGGGTCGACTATAAAATGGTGATAAGATAAACCAAATCAATTTATGTTGTCGACTGCTGCACTCTTACTCAGCATGTCATTCTCAGCACTGCTGACTACAGTAGCATAGACATGCCATTCGTAAGAGTTAACCGACCCTGACCCAAGGCCTTTCCAAGACTTTTCTTATCAGAACTGCGTACTTCCGAACCGTCTGTCTGCACGGATGCTCTGTTCTTTGCAGACTGTTGTGATCATTTGGTCCTGAGATCATCTCTCACTCTTGTGATAAATTTAGCATTGAAATCTACAGTCCGGACTTAATTTATGTGGCCATGTAATGCCATAACTTAGGCGTGAAGGCAGAACTTCTACTTAAGCCAGTCCAAATTTGAGTTTGGACAGCAAAATTACCTAAACTTATCCAAAAGTTGTAGTTAACAGAAGTCGACATAACCGGAGTTTTTTTTTTTTAAAACGTAAAGACTATTAGCCTGGACTTGCAGAGTTGCTTTGAGTCAAGCAAACATCGGCTTAAGTGAGTTCAAGTGGACTGCTCTCTCTCTCTCTCTCTCTCTCTCTCTCTCTCTCTCTCTCTCTCTCTCTCTCTCTCTCTCTCTCTCTCTCTCTCTCTCTCTCTCTTAAGTTGGAATTCACATATACAAGCACTGAACAAACAAACGGCACCAAAAGTTTACAAGTTAGCTAAAATCAAACATTTCCTAGATGAGGAGAAACGAAAAATGTTCTGTACATCCCAAATACAAACACATCTAGACTACTGTTCCACAATTTGGGATGGCTGCTCCATGTCCAACACTAAAAGACTCTATTCATTACAAAAAACGTGCAATGTGCCTAGTTTCAGACAAAAACCTCACACAGTGTGTACACCCATATACATATCTTAACATATTACCACTAAGAAAGCGCTTTCTTTTCAACAAAGCCAAATTTATTCACAAAATCCTATCACAAAATGCTCCAACGCATCTGTGACCTATGTTCAAATACAATGGAAGACGCAGCCAACGTTAAACAAATTACACACGCCCAAGCCTAGGCTCGACTTATTAAAAAAAAAATTAGCCTTTTCTGCTGCTCATCTGTGGAATTATCTTCCAAACTACCAAAAACACACGCTTAGTCCATATTAATTCAATCACAGATTTTTCAAATACATCATGAGTGCAGATTATATGCCACCCTAATTTAGTTATGTTCCTAAATAATTATATAATAGCATATGTAGGTTTTAAAGATAATTTTGCCCAGTTTAGTATTAATAAGGTACTGTAAATGTGTGTAACTGTTATTGTACTGTTACAATGTTAGGATTTTATTTTATTGTATTTTATTTTGCTATTTTATTATTTAAGTAATATTTAAGATACATGTGAGAATAAACAGATTCAGTATGGAAGACGAGAGAAAGGAAGGGCAGAATGTTAGACGGGCCTGCGCGTTTATCACAACCGTCAAAAGCGTAGACTACTGTGTTCATTATTATTCTTCAAATAATAGCACGTTAAAATATTCAGGCAGTGTTAATACACATCTGTGCTAATCTGCATCTGCTTATTAAGCTTACTGTTCAATTCAAAATTCTGTCTTGATATATTATTCTTGATTTCACATCACACGCCATCTTATAATAGCCATACATTGCTCTCAATAATATTACACATTAAGCCACGATATTGGCTCTCACGAATACCGCAAATATCTCTGCGTTTTATAATGCCGAATGACAGTTCTGGACTCACAGGTCCTTGTCTACTTTTTATTATTTTATCCGAAAGTTTCAAACGACACACACATTCATTAACACTGCTGAAAAATATATATAGGGAACAAACTGTGGAAACTAGTTAGAGCTTTGAACAACGAAGAACCTTACAAGAATCACATCACAATCAAACAAGGTGAAAATATGCTCTCAGGAAAAGAAGCTGCAAATGTACTCATGGAACACTATGCTAGTGCAAATCACATTGATGTCCCGATAGACAGAAGAAAGGCCATCATTGATGAACAAAGGAAACATGACAACAAGAAGCTAGCATCAGAAGAACACATGATGGCAAAGTTAACCATGCAAGAAATGGAAGAGGCAATGAGGGCGCTAAAGAAAAAGAAGTCACCTGGAAAAGATGGGATAACCAATAAAATGCTAACAGGCCTAGGAACAAAGGCAAAAAAGAAGCTTCTGACCATCCTAAACTGCAGCTGGAAAAGAGGTATAGTACCACAGGCATGGAAAGACGCCATACTGATTCCAATACCTAAGAAAAACCAAGTTCAGGCAGAACCAAATGGCTACAGACCTATCAGTCTACTTAGCTGTGTTGGAAAATTGATGGAACGCATAATTAATACCCGACTGATGTGGTATCCGGAGGAAAAACATCTCTTAACCCCACAGCAAGCAGGATTCAGAAAATACAGATCCAATGAAAATCAGATCACTTATATAACTCAGACAATTGAGGGTGCTTTCCAAGAAAAAAAGCACACACTGGTGGTTTGGGTGGATTTAGAAAAAGCATTTAATAAAGTGTGGAAAGATGGACTGAAAGTCAAGTTGCAAAGAAGTGAAGTGTGTGGGAGAATGTTCAAATGGATCAGCCACTATCTTGAGAATAGAACTGCCAGAGTCCAACTACAAGGACGGACCAGAAGGACAATGGTATTGGAGCAGGGTGTTCACCAAGGGTGAGTCTTGCTACCTACGTTGTTCCTCGCATATATAAATGACATATCTGAGAATATTCCAAGAAAAACCCAAAATGCCTCCTTTGCAGGCGACTTAGCCCTGTGGATCTCAAAGGAATATATCACTACGGCAAGCCTTCGGATGCAGCAAGCCCTAACATCATTGGAGGAGTGGGCCGAGGCATGGCTAGTAACGATAAATGAAGGGAAAACATCATACACAGTGTATTCTCTCTCAAACAAACCACAGAGCTCCAAATTGGTGCTAAATGGGAAAAATCTACATCTGGATGAAAATCCAAACTACCTAGGCATTACCTTTGATCGCCGCTTGACTTGGAAAACCCAGATTGAAAGAAACAGGACAAGAACAAGGCAGAGAATGGCAATCATGAAAAAACTTGCTGGAATGGGTTGGGAAGCAGACGAGAGAGTACTAAAGAAGCTATATACTGGGCGAGTGATATCAGTCTTAGAATATGGCAATGCAGCATGGTCAACGGCAGCTAAGTCGAACTTTGAAAAAATAAACAGAACCAAAAACCAAACATTGTGAATCATTACAGGTGGCACGAAGTCAACACCCATTGAAGAGTTGGAAAAGATTACTCACCTCCAGCCTATGGAGGATAGAAGAGATAGCAGAGCCCAGCAGCAAGCCGAGAAATTCAGGAGGCTTATAGACCACCCAATGCACCAGAGAATAAACGGACTTGGAAGGGGAAGACTGGAGCGAAGCAACTTTGTAGAGACAGTCAAAGCAAAGATGAGAGCAGACCCCATAAACGCAAAATGAACAGCTACGCCCATATGTACTGTATGTAAGCTACAAACGTGGAAACAACAGTGCTTCCCTGAAATGATAGAAAACGTTCCTGGTATTGAGAGAAAGAGCAGCCAAAATGAAACAGAAAGGAGAGTCCTAACCACAAAATATATAGAAAAACATTACCCAAGCAACGCCTGGATCCATGCATACACAGATGGATCAGCAACTAATGCAACAGAAGATGGGGGTGGACGAGTCTTCCTGAGCTTAAGCAGTGGCACACAAAAAAAGATAGCAGTCGCAACAGGAACATTTTCAAGTAACTTCAGAGCAGAGGCAGAGGCCTTAAAAACTGCAGCAGAATTCCTAATGACAGAAGAAAGCTCAGAGAGACCAGTAGCTATCTTCTCAGATGCGCTGTCAGTGATTACAACGCTGAAAAGTCAAAGTATTGCTGAACTGGATGACCTAACACTTCACATACTATGTCAGCAATACAAAAGAGTCGTGATACAGTGGATCCCTTCTCACTGCAACATCCCTGGAAATGAAGAGGCTGATAGATTGGCAAAGGAAGGGGGAAAGCTTCCTCAACTGAAAGCTTCCTCAACTTGACACAAATATAACTTATGAGGAGGCCAAGAGTTTTATCAAGCGCAGATACAGGCACAAGTGGGAAGCAGAGCATCCACGCCATCAAAAATATGATCCATATTACCAGCTTAGCAGAAGTGAACAAGTGGTAATCTTCAGACTTCGCACGGGTCTTAACAGATTGGGATACCATCTATTCAATAAATTAAAGATAGGAACTACTGATGAGTGTGACAGTGGCACCGAAAAAATGACTGCCGAACATCTGCTTTAAAGGTGCCCAACATATGAGGAACAGAGAAAACGTTTATGACCATCACCAGTACCATTCCTGGAGAAAATCTACGGAGATATCAACAGCCGCAGTGTAGCAAAGTTAGATTTTGCTGGGGAGGTTATGATGGTATCCTAAAAGAATGAAATCCGTGTATGTATTAACCGTGTGAGGTCAAGCTCATGTAAGCCCCTGACTCTATAAATGATGATGATGAATTTTGTGCAGGGAACCTAACGCTACCTCCCTAGATCTCACATGGTAACTATTTTAGCTCTAGTGTCTGGTGTATGATGTACCTAGTGTCTAGGGGAGAAATGAAATGATGGTACACAACACAAAAACGCTTTAAGTTTCTATGAGGAAGTGAATAAAACCTGTGGTTAAGTTTTTCTTTAAATTAATTTTTTTTGTACAATTTATTTTGCCTGTCCAGTCATATCGTTTGGACAGGTCTTTGAAAATGAGGACAAGATAGTTTACATAAAAGATTAACTAAAATTGTGTGGACAATCTGCCCAAATAACTACAATGTTAATATATGTCTTTCCTGTTGGAATGTTCACAGTTTACACTATATTCTTCTAAGAGGGAGAGTCACTGTGTATGAGGGGCTGTAATGTTATCATACCCCACAAAAGTCCTGAGTATGACTTGAAAAAACAAGGTTTATTTAAACCGAAACTGTCAGATGTACCCAGGTCCTTAACATATCACCTGGGGTTTCTTGTTAAAAGATAAGATATTGCGTAGTTGCAGAAATATCGATATCACGTCACACGCCCAAGCTCCTGCTGTTATCTCTTGACAGCATATTTAAAGTGTAGGAGACCTCTTGGCGTTATCGTCACTCCTCAGGTTTCCTGTCACCAGCTGGCAACAGGAAACGAAACCTCTGCAACAAAAGGACACCCTGGCCTTTTACATCTGATCACTTATTCTTTTATTTAATTTCATACGTGGGTATGGGGTCAGCCTCGCGTGCATTTCAGGTGCACTCACCCCCTAATTTTTCATGACTCCCACCTTGCTGTGACCACCCTTCAGGTCCCTATGGCAGATACGCCACTGTACGTTTACATAGTTTTCCTCAATAATATAATGTGGGGTAACCACATTTCCTTTTATATATTTTTCTCATCTTTTTCTTTTAAAATATAAATGCTTCAGGCATGTTGAACAGTGTTCATGGAACACGGAGGCTTACTAATATACTCTAATACAATAATATTCAAACATAATCATGACAACATACATTAGTTAGATACATTTCAACGTGAGGACTCAACAATGTCTGCTACCGGCACATCCTTCACTTTTTCCCAATAGCAGTATCTAACTTTGGTAATGGTATTAAACATATTAAATTCATAAAACATTCTTACCACAAATCAAGAAATATAAACAAATGACGCTGACTTTGCAAAGAAATGGCCTCAGTTTCTTCTGCTCCGTCCAGACTGTGAAATACTCATATAGTTATTTAATTTACTTTTAAATTTATCACAGCTGTTCTCAGTATATCTGAATAAAAAATACAGTTCAACTGGCAATGAATAGTGAAAGCTTTTTGCTAATATTTAGTAGCACTGGCCAATCGAAAGCTTGCGACTACCAGAATTCAAATGCAGTTTTTGAAAAACAAAAATAATTTCAAACATACTCTGCGTCTGGTAGTCGATTGACCAGTCTGCTTTAGTTAGGCCAATGCAAAACGATGTTAGTTTTTGGTAACAATTTTCCTACCGCTCCCCTCTCCTCCTATACTCTTGTTACCCAAGCGAATTTGAATTTCCTCAATGCCTCTCTTCTAAGACGGTGTCCCCACTAACGTTATGAAAAAAACAAGCAGGAACAACAATCCGTCTGGTCGTGCGTCCGTAGACATTTAGTATTTTCTCAACAATTTGGGTAATACTGGGACTATCATATTATTTAAAACACATTCTTGCTCAGTGAATTCTAAGCTATACTACCATATATTTTTTATGTTCAGTTTCATTATGGTTTTAGATTTTCAATTTTGTCCCCGGTCATCGTCAAATAAATATTTTACACAAGACGGCCATCTTCCTTTCTCGCTAGCATGTATTTTTCAAATAACTAACTTGTTTTTGTGACGTCAGAAACATTACCGCGAGGAGGCAATAAAATTGTCTGCGTGTTTTGCCTCTGTTGGCTTTTTTCCAGCGTATATATATGCATGGCGGACTATCAAGCGAGGTGGGGTGTTGGCGTGGCGGGTTAAGAATTGGCGTTAATAATTTGTATTGTATCGTGTAACACTACCAAAAAATGTAAGGATTACTACTTATTACCAGCGTTAAAGTTGACAGAATACGTTAATTCAGATAGTTATTTTGCGGCACACTTCCGAAAAATCGTTAATTATAAGTCTAGGCTGCAAAATGTATGCAGCAGATCTGGCAAAATGTTAAATGTTGGTAGTACGTTTTCGAAACCGAAACCAAAACGCGTGTTAGATTTTTACCGTGGAATCGTTCTATAGGCTTTAGCACTGCACAAAAGGCAGCGTTGCTGGCGTGTGAGAGCATCACCGTCAGACACAATAGGGCGGATTTATATATTATCTTTTTATGACTAAAATCTTACTGAAATGAGCGATTATTCTCGCAGATTTTACTACACACCTCCCATCCTTAAACATGCAATCATTAGCATGTTATAATCTGCGAGATAACTTAGCTTTATGAAGTCTTACGCGTTTTTCTGATCTTCATCATAAGGATGTCTACTTAAAAAGTCTGCACCTACGTTCCGAGGGCCGGGAATATATTCTATCAGAAATGAGTATGGCTGCAATAACAATGACCATCTCAATAGTCTGGAATTTTCATGCTTGGCCTGTGACAGGAATACGAGTGGTGAATGATCCGTTTGGACCACAAATGTCCTGCCATATAAATAAATCTGGAATTTTTTTATTGCCCATATCAAAGCTAGACATTCTTTTTCACTTGTTGAATAATTTTTTTTCCGCCTTGTTCAACTTGCGGCTTGCATAAGCGACTGGGTTCAATTCCCCATCCTGTGAGGAGGACCTTTGCAACAATGTAGCGCCTAGGCCAACATTGCTTGCGTTACTTCTCACGATAAATTCTTGATTCAAGTCAGGCAATTGCAATACTGACCTGCTTGTAAGTTTCTCTTTTAACTCCTGGTAAGCCAATTCACACCGTGCTGACCAATTTATTGTATCAGGCTGACCTTTGCGAGTTAAATCCGTCAGAGGAGCACATATAGAGTTAAAATTTTTAATGTACTTTTGGTAGAAACCACACAACGACACGAAAGATCGCACATCTTTCTTTGTTTGTGGTCTAGGTGCTCTTTTCAATTTTTCCAGATTCTTGGGATCAGGGGTCATGCTACCCTGATGTACAGTGTGTCCCAAGAATTCCAACTCTTTACAACCAATACAACATTTTGTTGGCCTAGCGGTTAAGTTAGCCTCTCTGAGTCTATCAAACAGTATATTCAAAGAGGTAACGTGTTCCTCAAATGTTTCCGTCGCAATGAGAATATCATCCATAAAATTCAAAATACATGGATTTTTCAGGGGATCCAATAATTTTCGCATCATCCTTGAAAACACACTCGGGGCATTTTTCAATCCAAACGGTAACATGTTGAACTCATAATGACCTTCCGAGGTGCTAAATGCTAAATAAGGTCGAACCTCAGACTTTACTGGAATTTGGTAATAGCCTTTGCTAAGATCCACCTTAGAAAAATATTTTGCCTTGTTCAGCCTGGCAAATAGTTGAGTAGTATCAGGTAATGGATCCACCTGACCTTCTGTGACAGCATTCAGTTTTCTGTAATCTATGCACAGTCTATGTTCTCCCGATGGTTTCCGCAACAAAACCACACAGGAACTATAAGTAGACTCACTGTAAGAAATAATCCCTTCTTGTAACAAATAATCAATCTCCTCTTTCAAAGCTTTTTCCTTAGCGAAAGGAATAGAATAGGGCCTCATACAGATAGGTGCTGGGTCTAATAGTTTCATATTATATTCCAACAAATTGGTGTGCCCCGGTTTATCCAATAACACATATGTATGTTTCTCAAGGACCTGTTGAACCTTCTCCCTCTGTCCTTTTGTCAGGTGATTACTGATCTTCACCTGGGCAAACGTTTCACTGGGTTTCAGTGGATATTCGAATGAGGAGAGAGGGTCATTTTTCATTTCGGTTGCAATAGACAAGGCCAATAGGTGTGTTCCTTCCTGGATTTGTCTGTCCAGATATTTCTTCAAAAGGTTCACATGATAGACTTTTTCCTTTCCCTTTTTGTCTATCTTATAATTTGTTCTGGATACCTTTTCCAAAAATGTATATGGCCCTTGCCATCCGATCTGAAGTTTATTGTTGCTGCCTGGCAATAGAAGAAGCACCTTTTCCCCCACAGCAAGTTCCCTATCCTTAGCTTTTTTATTATAATAAGCAGCATGCTTTTTCCTGGCTTGTCTCAAATTATCATTTGCCAGTTTCCAACTAGTTTTTAAACGAGTGGTCAGTTCGTTCACATATTGATAAGATGAGGTAACAGTCTCCTCTGCCTTCTCATCTGTCCAGGTCCTTAACAAATTACATGTGGACTTTTAATTTTTCATACTTATTTTTCATGGCACCCGTCAGGTCCTTTACATTAGAAGCTTTGTTTTGAGGACATTTCTTCCTAGAATCATCACTCACAAATCGTCCACTACCAATTCTTTTCGTGGGGTTTTCTCCCCTCTTTAAATTCTTTGTGAGAGATCTTCTCTCTCTTTTATCTGCACCCAGTTCACATAATTCCGACCGAGGGATTGTCGGCTTATTCTGGGGTAAAACAATTCTTTGTACTCGCTGCATAGTGGCCATTTAAAAACATCCAAGTGAAGACTGCGTGTGAAAAGGGGGTTCCCATTCCACGTTGTCTACTTCATTACAATTATTTTTATTTCCAGGCCTAAGTTTGCCCCATGGCATGTCTAGGTCCTAATCAATTTTCCCACTTGTTGGTGTTCCCTCATAAAATACGCTACATGCTTCTACAAAATTCTCAACGATGACCATCATATCTGGCCAATAATATTTTTGAGCTACTTTTTGGCAGATGGTACCTACTTTCTCGTGGTCCCCATCTTTTCCAACATGTAAACTCCGTATTACGTCTGCCCTATACATTTTAGGAAGAACCAGCTGTCCATGACCAGCTGAACCAGTTCCGGCCTTCCTATATAAAAATTTATTCTTTATGTTAAACTCTCCTTTTCTGGGAGGTGTATGGCAGTTACGCTATTTTTGAAAGCACGGCTTCAGTGACCTATCTTGAGCCTGTGCCTTCCTCATCTTCTCTGGATGAGTATTTATAGGTTCATCTTCTTCCTTTCTGGATTGTGATCGGGTCTGAAGCGTGGCCATGATCACATGTCTCTTTTTACACACATCGGTGTTATGGTTGTCCATCCTACACCAACTACAATATAACCTACCTTTATGAAAAGGTTTTCTTTCATCATTCTTTCTGTCATTGAAATGTGAGGTTTTATTTTTAAAATCATTTCGAGGTCTATCAAAGTTCTGCTTACTTCTGTTGTCATATTTATTATGGTTTTGAGGAGCCTTATACTGATCTACTGGTTTTTTCTTAATACCAGCTACTTCTGCCTGGGCTGCCTGATACCTCTCAGCGACATTTATGATCTCACCCAGCCTCTCCGTGCCCTGTTCCATGAGAAACTTTTTCATGTCTGGAGCCATGGACTCTCTCATCTGTTCAATGAGTATCATCTCTTTGAGATCTTGGGTTTTCCCCAAAGAAGCCCATTTCTCCATATACGTCTCCAACCGGGCGGAGAACTGGTGATAGGTCTCACCCGACAGTAGCCTGGCACTCCTAAATTTCTTTCTATAAAACTTTCCGTTCTTTTCGTATCTTAACAGAAGAGCCTGCTTCAACATGTCATAGTTGTCTTGGTCATCCCTGCTCATTTTGGAAAACACTTCATAAGCTGATCCCCGAAGACCCTGAGACAACTTTACACCCCATTTTTCTCTTTCTAACCCATAGGTAGTGGCTAATATTTCGTATCTGCTTAAATACGACTATGGAGCCGCGGTAGCATAGTGGTTAGTGCACTGACTTCCTAGCGCAGTGGTCTATGGTTCGATCCCCAGATGAGGCGGAAAATTTTTAGGCCACAAACGGCTCCTGGGTTGACCCAGCCCCAAATGGGTACCAGAGCTACTCTGGGAAGGTTAAGGCGGCCGGCGTGATGCCGACCACATCACCCCTCGTGTGCCGACGGTCAAGATAATATGGGCCTAACACCATATTCCCAATATGCCTCAATGGGCGTGTAACGGGTTCCTTTTTACCTTTTTTAAATACGACTCAATGTCATCATCCTTTTCCACAAAGCAATCTAAATGGAACGCCATGGTTGATGAGAAGGCCCCCTGGCTTGCAGCTGAGTTGGAAGTGGATGGGCTAGTTCCATTTTCAGGAGCATGGCCTTGCAGCTCTAACTCCCTTAGTCGTATCTCATGTTCTCTTTGTAATCTTTTATCTTCCCTTTCCGCCTCCTATCTCCTTTCTTCTTTCTCTCGTTCCGCCTCCAATCTCCTTTCTTCTTTCTCTCGTTCCGCCTCCCTCTGTAGACGTTTTTCCTCCTTCTCAGCCTCAAGTTTCTTTGCCTCAGCCTCAAGTTTCTTTGCCTCAGCCTCAAGTTTCTTTTCCTCCAACTGCAGCCCCTTAATCTCAGCTTCCCTATCAGCCTCTAATTTCTTAGTCTCCCCAGCATCTTCTAATTGCATTTTCCTTTCCTCAGCTAACCTATGTTCTTCCCTAGTAATAAATTTATCACATTCTGAGGTGACATAGTCAATTAAAATTTGACCCTCCATATTCATTTCTTTTGCAGTCTGAACAGCCGCAGATCGAAACTTGACCAGATCTGCCATTCTGATAAATGAAAAATGTTCTAACAAAGTTTGTAAATATTTATAAATTGATCTAATTAATTCTGGGTTCTGACAGTTTCTTGACTTCCCAAATCTTGGGCAATAATGATTATGGGGATTCCCTGGGACAATAGAATGTTGTTTATGCTAAGACCCAGACCCCAATGTATGTAGTACTAGGAGAAATTCAAATGCCCGGACAAGTCTACCAATTTATGTAGCAAAGTTAGATTTTGCTGGGGAGGTTATGATGGTATCCTAAAAGAATGAAATC
Source organism: Oreohelix idahoensis (assembly GCA_024509875.1). Lineage (NCBI taxonomy): Eukaryota > Metazoa > Mollusca > Gastropoda > Stylommatophora > Oreohelicidae > Oreohelix > Oreohelix idahoensis. The sequence continues at coordinate 144,972 of JAMPIV010022868.1, forward strand.
CGTGTATGTATTAACCGTGTGAGGTCCAGCACATGTAAGCCCCTGACTCTAATAATGATGATGATGAATTTTGTGCAGGGAACCTAACGCTACATCCCTAGATCTCACACGGTCACTATTTTGGCTCTAGTGTCTGGTGTATGATGTACCTAGTGTCTAGGGGAGAAATGAAATGATGGTACACACACACAAAAACGCTTTAAGTTTCTATGAGGAAGTGAATAAAACCTGTGGTTAAGTTTTTCTTTAAATTAATTTTTTTTTGGTACAATTTATTTTGCCTGTCCAGTCATATCGTTTGGACAGGTCTTTGAAAATGAGGACAAGATAGTTTACATAAAAGATTAACTAAAATTGTGTGGACAATCTGCCCAAATAACTACAATGTTAATATATGTCTTTCCTGTTGGAATGTTCACAGTTTACACTATATTCTTCTAAGAGGGAGAGTCACTGTGTATGAGGGGCTGTAATGTCATCATACCCCACAAAAGACCTGAGTATGACTTGAAAAAACAAGGTTTGTTTAAACCGAAACTGTCAGATGTACCCAGGTCCTTAACATATCACCTGGGGTTTCTTGTTGAAAGATAAGATATTGCGTAGTTGCAGAAATATCGATATCACGTCACACGCCCAAGCTCCTGCTGTTATCTCTTGACAGCATACGTAAAGTGTAGGAGACCTCTTGGCGTTATCGTCACTCCTCAGGATTCCTGTCACCAGCTGGCAACAGGAAACGAAACCTCTGCAACAAAAGGACACCCTGGCCTTTTACATCTGATCACTTATTCTTTTATTTAATTTCATACGTGGGTATGGGGTCAGCCTCGCGTGCATTTCAGGTGCACTCACCCCCTAATTTTTCATGACTCCCACCTTGCTGTGACCACCCTTCAGGTCCCTATGGCAGATACGCCACTGTACGTTTACATAGTTTTCCTCAATAATATAATGTGGGGTAACCACATTTCCTTTTATATATTTTTCTCATCTTTTTCTTTTAAAATATAAATGCTTCAGGCATGTTGAACAGTGTTCATGGAACACGGAGGCTTACTAATATACTCTAATACAATAATATTCAAACATAATCATGACAACATACATTAGTTAGATACATTTCAACGTGAGGACTCAACAATGTCTGCTACCGGCACGTCCTTCACTTTTTCCCAACAGCAGTATCTAACTTTGGTAATGGTATTAAACATATTAAATTCATAAAGCATTCTTACCACAAATCAAGAAATATAAACAAATGACGCTGACTTTGCAAATAAATGGCCTCAGTTTCTTCTGCTCCGTCCAGACTGTGAAATACTCATATAGTTATTTAATTTACTTTTAAATTTATCACAGCTGTTCTCAGCGTATCTGAATAAAAAATACAGTTCAACTGGCAATGCATAGTGAAAGCTTTTTGCTAATATTTAGTAGCACTGGCCAATCGAAAGCTTGCGACTACCAGAATTCAAATTCAGTTTTTGAAAAACAAAAATAATTCCAAACATACTCTGCATCTGGTAGTCGATTGGCCAGTCTGCTTTAGTTAGGCCAATGCAAAACAATGTTAGTTTTTGGTAACAGTTTTCCTACCGCTCCCCTCTCCTCCTATACTCTTGTTACCCAAGCGAATTTGAATTTCCTCAATGCCTCTCTTCTAAGACGGTGTCCCCACTAACGTTATGAAAAAAACAAGCAGGAACAACAGTCCGTCTGGTCGTGCGTCCGTAGACATTTAGTATTTTCTCAACAATTTGGGTAATACTGGGACTATCATATTATTTAAAACACATTCTTGCTCAGTGAATTCTAAGCTATACTACCATATATTTTTTATGTTCAGTTTCATTATGGTTTTAGATTTTCAATTTTGTCCCCGGTCATCGTCAAATAAATATTTAACACAAGACGGCCATCTTCCCCTCTCGCTAGCACGTATTTTTCAAATAACTAACTTGTTTTTGTGACGTCAGAAACATTACCGCGAGGAGGCAATAAAATTGTCTGCGTGTTTTGCCTCTGTTGGCTTTTTTCCAGCGTATATATATGCATGGCGGACTATCAAGCGAGGTGGGGTGTTGGCGTGGCGGGTTAAGAATTGGCGTTAATAATTTGTATTGTATCGTGTAACACTACCAAAAAATGTAAGGATTACTACTTATTACCAGCGTTAAAGTTGACAGAATACGTTAATTCAGATAGTTATTTTGCGGCACACTTCCGAAAAATCGTTGATTATAAGTCTAGGATGCAAAATGTATGCAGCAGATCTGGCAAAATGTTAAATGTTGGTAGTACGTTTTCGAAACCGAAACCAAAACGCGTGTTAGATTTTTACCGTGGAATCGTTCTATAGGCTTTAGCACTGCACAAAAGGCAGCGTTGCTGGCGTGTGAGAGCATCACCGTCAGACACAATAGGGCGGATTTATATATTATCTTTTTATGACTAAAATCTTACTGAAATGAGCGATTATTCTCGCAGATTTTACTACACTCAGGCTGACCACTGCTTTCTTTGAACTTATTCAATTTGACATCTGAGGGCGAACGACGGAGAAGAAGAATAAAATAGCATAAAATGTTCATCCAATGTTCCTTTATCACTGTCTGGTCTATTATTTCAGAACTGTTTTCTTATCATAACACACTAGTCACTTTGCTTTGACCACTCACAATGGCTGCTTGAATTTTGTTACATAGAATACTTAACATTAAAGTTTTTTAACTGTCCTCTTTATATACACAGCAGTGTCAGTTGCAGGTCTTGCACTAGACCACATGGCACTGATGGGGCCTAGGACTTGAATCTAGATAGCAATATCTGATGCTCCAGAGGGTGTCCAGGAAGGCACTATTGATCTAGGATTCTAGACCTCTGATGTAGTGTGACACGAATGAACATGGAGACAATATATGACAAGTGGCTAGCTTTTGGTCATAGGTTCCACAAGCCTACGTGTCCATGAATGATAGTGTTCAGATGTTTGCTTGTATAGGAACGATACATGGATCAGTTCTGGTTAGGATAGCGAGACAAGACAGGTGTCTGTCTATCTGTATAAACATTCTAAAATAATACGTGACTTAAATATAATACATTTTTATACATGATCATGATGCTACCTTCGCCTTTCACATTCTGGAGTGCCGAGTCCATTATTCTAATATAATAACTTTAAATTGATCACTCCTACTGACATCCATGATAAACGTTGGTATGCATCGAATTCCTTTATATATCCACAACTCAAATTCAGTTCAGTCCTCTGGTCTGATCCTGATATAATTCTATTAAAATAAGCTGCAATAAAACAAGTAATTATTCATAAATTTACATACCCTCTTAGGATAGATGCAAAGTACAGAACAGACTCAGTTTGATGAAGTAGCTCTGCACGGCAAACAGATGGAAAAAGTTGTAGCCTTGACGAGCGTTCCCTTCCTGTAGTCTATCTGTCTTCTGCTGTATGTGTGTATCAAATTTGAAAAGTCCGCTGCTGCCTTTTTATAGTGAGAGAGCGGGCGTGAAGGGGATGTTAAGCTCGCGTACCGCTTGGATGCCTGCTTCCAATAACAGTTAGGGTAGTATTGAAATGTTCACTAAAAGCGGGAAAGTTTTTCCCAAGTTTGTTTTCTATCACTGATGAAGATACAGTGAAAAGACGCGAATGTCAAAACGTGAGTGTGTAGTAACACTTAATCGTCCCTGTATTCCTCACTGGGTATACCCATAAAGGAAGAACAAACTTGTAACAGCCAACTTCATCTTTAACGGACCATAAAAGCTGAGCAGTTGCAGATCAAACAGCGGTTTATTTTCCAATGATGATTAATGGTAAAATGAGGTTCTACGTCCAGTCATCATGTCATAGAATTTGTTCATAATACATGCAGATAATATTAAAATAATATTTCAATGCTTTATTTCTGTGATCCAGAATAACTTACATACGTAAGTCGTATATCTGTGGTAGGCCACGTATATCTGTGGTAGGCCACGTATATCTGTGGTAGGCCACGTATATCTGTGGTAGGCCACGTATATCTGTGGTAGGCCACGCATAACATTTCGGATCCCTGTTGGTTTCCTTCAAAATAATATCAAAATTCGCCAGGTCAACCAGCTCGAACTCGGATGCTTACCGTGTATATGAGTGTTGAGGGCACATGTATCTTCCACAATTATTATTCTCCATAACATATTAAAGATTCCTTCCAAACAAATAGGATTCCATATAGTACACACTTCAGCGACGATATAAGGTTGTAAAAGACTCCGATTTACAGTGTATTGACTTATATGTCCATGAAGGTGCAGGCACCAATATAATTTCATAAATCAAGACTCCTGTCCTGTATAATCCTTCCTTCCGAAGATAAATAACAAATATATCAATTAGGGTGCCAGATCAAAACACAGGTTTCGGTCCTGCAGGGCAGCTTATTTACCACTCTACATCACCACTAAACGACCCACCCAAAAAAAAAGACGTCATATACCAACCTATAAATCGATTGGTTAATACAATAAAACCTTGGCCTCAACGTTCAATAATAGTGTAAAAAAGTGTACTATTAAAAATCTTACAATATCTCTCAGTTAATTTCAGCGCCCATTTATGCGCAAACAACATTGTGACAATAAGCATATTGCAACAGGGGAGCAATACGATGTCACAGTTTGTAGACTGTATTTTTTGCAGACTCGAGCGAAGTTGTGTTAGCTGGGTCCAGAAATATTCTTCATGCTTCTCAACCATGTTATCCATGACTTTTTTCAATATCTCCTTTCACTTTCCATAACTTCTGCTTTCCTTTTATATAAAGTTTTTCATAATTGGTTCCGACTTCGATTTATACCAAATATGTAAAGACGATCGACACCGCAGTTTTCATCATGCTGGCACCTTTACCTTCAATTACCTCCAAAAGCATTACACACAGCAACTATTCCTTTGGAATGAATATAGCGGGTCCTATCCCTCAAAAAAAAAAAAAAAAAAACGAAATCACTGTCATTTCTCTCTGTTGTTTGTACGACACACGAATCCATTTTAACACACTTTTCCCTTCCTCTGCATAACGCCATTGTCAAAATCGGTTCTTCAGCATGCGAGCTTTACAGCTTTTGATTGGTTGCTGATATTTCTCTTCTTTCTATCATGACAAGACATTTGTATTACGTCACGCTACAATGGGAATGTTGAAAAGGAAATAATTGTCTATTTCTGTAAATGTAATTTACATATACAATCCTTTTCTGATTAGACAGCTCACCCTAAAGTGAACACACTATTATTTTCAAATTTTAATCGTACGTTAATCGTACATTAATGTACGTAAAGACTATCTAAACTTAGAAAGCTACTTAATTTAGTGTATATAAATTTTTAATTAAACGTATTTTCAACACAATTTTCCAACAAATAAACGTACTTGAATATTTCTAATGTGTTGATAATGAATTTGAATTTTACGTCCATATAACAGTGGGTCTGAAATGTCGACCATGATTAAGGTTGTGACCAGGAAGTGAATAGAAATGGCTCTCTGAATGGAAAAAAACCATGTCAACATTAAATTGTAATGAGACAATTTTGCTCACTGTGTTTTACTCCTGAATCGCTTCGTGCTTTTCAAAGGATGTAATTTCTTCCTCACATTCCCTCGATCATGGAAACAATTAGACCACATCGCATAATAAAAAATAGTTCATAAGTGCACAAGTTGCTGTTTCCGTAACTGTCATTAACTGGGTGACGCTCCAGACAACAGCGGATGCCCCAAGAGAAATAAGATGGACAGCATTCTCTACACTGGAGGATCTAGAATACGCAGATGATTTTGCACCATTCGCAAACTCACATCAACATATCCAAGAAAAAAACATACAGACTGAATAAACATGGCCAACAGGAAGGATTAAACATTAATCTCAAGAAGACAGAAGTCTTGACACAAAATGTAATAAATCATGTATCCATAACAATAAAGCATCAAGAGCTAAAAATACATATTTATATACTTAGGAAACATAGTAACACCAAGCGGAACACGCAAAGACATCAGCAACCGAAGGAATAAAGTCAGATAAGGAAATGTCCAAACTGTCCTCTTTCCACACAACCTGCCGAACATCATCACTAACCAGGAACTGCTAACTCGGAGCCACCAAGAAGATAGGTGCACCATCACAACGGGTAGACGCTGGAATTGGGTTGGCCAGGTCCTCAGAAGATTCCCTGACACCATCACCAGAACTGCATGCTATGGACTCCAGAAGGAAAGCGAAAACAAGGACGGCCAAAAGCCACCTGGCGGAGAACTTTGGAGGCAGAGATGCTGAGCATGAACCAGAGCTGAGTCACCACACAAAGGATGGCGGTCGATCCGAGCAAAGTAGAGACAGTTTGTTGCTGCTCTACAAGACGCCACCAGGTGTGACTGTCACTGATTGCGTTGTCAGTCAGTGGCTAAGGACCAAAGTAGAGACAGTTTGTTGCTGCCCTACAAGACGCCACCAGGCGTGATTGTCACTGATTGCGTTGTCAGACAGTGGCTAAGGACCAAAGAAGAAGCAGAAGTACACAAGTAACTGTTTTCATTTTACATTTAACGCAGATTTTAAACAGCCATAAATATACACTCCGCTAAAGCAAACAAATCTAATACTACTGACAAAAGTAATGAACATTTAAATTATTGAAAGTAAATATATATAGTAATTGTATATGTAATTTCGTACCCCTTAGTCAGGTGTGACCGTGGCACAATGAGTTTATTACAAAAGCCATATGTACGGTACATGAACGGTTGTTTAAGTCCAAGCAGGGACCAGAACGTTTGAAAAATTAATTATCGAATGAAGAACAAACCCATACACGAAAGAAAAAAAAAGATATCATGTGACGCCAATTAGAAGCAAAACCATTGAATTATGGTTCGCAAGGAGCAGAAAATTAAATTAAAAAAAAAAAACATATAGCGTACATACTCGAGTATGAGAAATGTATTCCTATTTTTGACCTTATAAAATGTGACCCCGACTTCAAATAGAATTTAAAAAAAATAAAAAATAAAAATAAATAAAGATTCATGACACTGGTCAGTGTTGCCCCACCATTCCCGCCACATATTGATATTCTTCCGATATAAACTTCCATTAAATGATTTTAACGAAATATCTTAAAGCAATACATTAAAACATTGGTTGAAACGAAGAACACTGGAACGTGTTCTTTGATGTCACCTTTGTAAATCGTCAACGTCGTTTTTAAGGTTATGGTTTAGAGCTAGGTTTAGGATTCCTAAATTGGTTTTAACTCAGTGGCAACATTCTTTGCATCGTTTCTTGAGTTTCAATACAAATTCGTGCCCTTCAATTGAAAAGGTGTAAAAACATCGCAACATGCCTGAAATATTGAAATTTCTTGCATCGGCAGGCTTGTGTGCCGTTTTATTAGCCGCTTTTCGCTGTCTCTTCGCCAACACAAAAAAATTGCACAGAAATTACCAACAGCTTTGGGTGAACAAAGTCAAGCTTTTCTTGTATTTCGACTTTTTGGGTCCGAACGTCTAACGGTCGACTTACAGTCATGTCGACTTATACTCGAGTATATACGGTAAATGAAATAAAATAAAATGTCCCTGATATATCCCCTTAAGGCCCAAGAGCTTTTATAAATGAACGCTAAATTTTATACTTAACTCATATTTCTCAGACTGAATACGCATTTTAGAATGTAACTTTCTATAAAAATTTGAAGGCCGTTCATTTGCTTATGAAATAACCCATATTTGACCTAGTGGGAATTAATACTTGTTTTATTATAAAACTATTATAGAGTTATGTATGCTGGGTCATATATGGGCCGCTGGGCCTTAAGGGCTAAATTTAGAAGGTTTATTTGTGAGTTACTGTTTCAAAAGTGATACTGATAAATATGAACTGTAACACTTGTCTGATGGGAGTACCACAGCTGTTGGTCAGATTACCTCATGTTCTAACGAATGCTCTGTGTAGAGTTTCTATAATTATGAGTATGAGAGTCTGACTTAATAGAGAGAGAGAGAGAGAGAGAGAGAGAGAGAGAGAGAGAGAGAGAGAGAGAACGAACGAACGAACGAACTTTATTTTCAAAGGGTTAAGAATTGGGCACGCAGGCCCGTCTGACATTCTGCCCTTCCTCTCTCTCTCTCTCTCTCTCTCTCTCTCGTCATGTATACTATATCCTTTCATCCTCACATTTACTTTAAGCATAATTAAGGCATTTATCATTATAAAAGTAATATTACATTTGCAGTAATCATCATAATTAAAGTACGTTTTTAAAATAAAATTTAAAAAAAAAATAAAATAAAATAATAAAAAAATAATAATAATGAATTTAAAAATAAAGTAAATAAAAATAAATATTAAAAAAACATTAAAAAAAACAAAACAACAACAAGACATAAAAATCGAATTCTTCGTACAGTAAATTAGTGATTTGAGACATTCAGAAGTATGTTATAAGAACTCGTGAAATTTTCAAACGGTGTGCAACTGAATGACTCAGGGACTTTTTTTTTTTAGGTTCATCAAGATGAGGTGGGGTAAACAGTTACTTTCCTCGTTGTCTTTGCGTCCCAACCTCAAGACCAGAATCAGACTAGGTAGATAGCTAGATAGACATATACGAAAGCAATTAGTTTGCGAAGGGTTGAAAATCGGGCACAGTCCCCTCTTGTATTCTTCCTTCCTCTTGCTCATCTTTTATTACTGTTACTCAAACATTCTCCAGCGTACTGAAAGTATTAATGTAAGGGCAGTGCAACATTACAAGGAAGTATAACAGCATACATTAACAGTACCTGATCATAAAATTAAGAATATAAGTTATTAAGAATATAATATTAAGAATAAGTATATTGTAATGAAAACTAGATCATCAGAGCCTCCATACAGTATATTAGATAAAAGTACAACACAATCAGTTAGGGTGGCATATAATCAGCACTCATAAAGTATTTGAACAGTATACGATTGTATGAGTAAGGACTGTGCGTGTTTTGAGAGAGAGAGAGAGAGAGAGAGAGAGAGAGAGAGAGAGAGAGAGAGAGAGAGAGATAGATAGATAGATAGGGCTGGAGATACATTAAATTGACAGGCAGACAGCTAGGCAAACATACACAGATTAATGAAGAGACAGAGAGTAGGAGATATATTAGACTGACATGCGGGCCTAAGACGCGTCAACAGTGTGGAATGCAGTCAGTGACCCATAGCTAGACTGCCTGCGTCAGGGTCAGCGAACCAAGTGGTGGTCCTGGAAACAGGCTGCATCACTGCAGTCTGGCTGACTGAGTAGGGATCGAAGAGGGAAGGTTAACCCGGTCCCAAAAATGCTGTGCTCAAGTCGGATGTGTCGGCCGAAAGGCGCAAATATCGCAGCTTCGCTGTAAACAGACACAACGCAACCAACGTCCTTTTCAGGACGAACGAAGAAGAAGACTGACATGCAAGCATACGAGCAGGATTTAATAGCAAGAGCGAGAAAGAGAGAGATAGAGAGAACGAACGAACGAACAAACGAATGAACTTTATTTTCAAAGGGTTAAGAATTGGGCATGCATGCCCGTCTGACATTCTGCCCTAGAGAGAGAGAGAGAGAGAGAGAGAGATAGAGAGAGAGAGATTGTAGAACATATTTTATTCACAGATACACAGACAAACAGATATATATATATATATATATATATATATATATATATATATATATATATATATATATATATATATATATATATATATATATATATTATATATATATATATATATATATATATATATATATATATATATATATATATATATATATATATATATATATACATGGCTGAAATAGGAGATTAATGAAAAGTAGGAAGATATATTAGGCCGACAGGCAAACATGCATACAGTGCTTAATAGAGAGAGATAGAAGGAGAGAGAGAAGAAAATGTTATATTGACAGACAGACAGACGGACATATATGGCTTTACTAGCAGATATACTCGGCATTGACCGAGTAAAACAAGTAACTGAATTTTTAATATAACACCTAGTTGCGGTACTTCTGAGCGACTATTGTTATCTGAGCAACAAGGACCAATCCTCCACGGTTAATTCTCGGATTACCCAAATGACTATACATCTAACCTCCGGCATATCTACTCCAAACATGTTCTCCATTGTACCTCTCACGACCACATCTTATTCAATCATGTCCTCCCCGAAACCTGTCACTCCTAGCATTCCCACTCCAATTATGTTCTCCACTGTCCCTCTTACCTCCAGCAAATCTACTCCAGTCATGTCCTACATTGTACCTCCCACCTCCGGTATATCTACTCCAACTATGTCCTTCACCATAGCTCTCACTCCCAGGACATCTATCCCAAACATGTCCCCCCTTATACCTCTCACTCCAAGCATACCTATTCCAATCATTTCCCTCCACTATACCTTTCACCTGCAGCACCTCTAATTCAATGTCCTCCACCATACCTCTCATCTCCAACAAATCTACTTCAATCATGTCCTCCGTCATGCCTTTCACCTCTGACACATCTACGCCAATCGTGTCCTCCACTGTACCTCTATCAGTTCGGTTAGTTTGAGTGAGACCAAGAGTATGTAGTTCCTTCATTTCCATAGAAATCAATACAATTAATGTCTAACTTACATTACCAAAAAAAAAAAAATTCATACAAGTCTTAATAAATGGAGTGAGAGAGCAGGACTATATTAGATTGATATACATACAGACATACGCACAGATATAGATAGGTGAATAAATATATACATAGATAGAGAAATAAATAGATGTATGGATGGATGGATGGATGGAAGGATCAAAGGACGGGCAGGCGGTAGGGCAAGTAGATAGAGAGGCAGACACACAGATAGACATGCGGCCAGGCAGACAGAAAGAATACATAAATACAGACACTCATCCAGACAGACAAACGGACGGACGGACAGTAAGACAGAGAAAACAGAGAATACAGACAGACAAACAGATAGATGGGTGGGTGGATGGATGGATGGGTAGGTAGGTAGGTAGATAGATAGCTAGATAGATATTTAGATAGACCCTCATCGAGGCCAGCTCCTTGACGTGAAGATGGGGCTCAAGTACAGCCATCAGCGTCCGAAAAACCAAGACTGGCCAGGCCCTCCTACACTCGAGCAAGACCACAGTCTGCCCTAGCAAGTCAAGGTGCTGAAGACGGAGGCAACCAGCCAAGGGGCGCACCACAGCAATCAGGATGCCACGCACACACGCAATAGAAATATGTCTATATCTACAAAACGTTATGGCACTCGCCCTGTGACGGACACCCAGGCAGACGCAGTGCCGGGCCCTCTGCCTCAAAAGGGCCCAACCCCTACTACTGGGGGTCCTTCTCAATTGCCCCGTGGAGCCAGGAGGCATGAGAATAGAGCTACTGGCCAAGTAAAGCAAAGACCACTTAAAATAATGCACTGGAATGCTGAAGGCGTCAACAGTAAAAAAGATGGCTACAGCAAAAAATTAGAGCTCGAAAATATCTTGAATGAAGAGCAAGTAAATGCATGCTGCTTGCAAGAAACCCACCTCAAGAAAGACATAGCCTTCAAAATCAGAAGCTACCAGTGCTACCGATCCGACCGAATAGACAGGCGAAAGGGTGGAATACTGACACTCGTGAGGAATAACATCAGTGCATGTCAGCTTGAAACATATATGGAGGGGGCGGAATACCAGATGCTTCATCTCAGGAAAGAAAGTACAGAATTCCACCTGCTCAACTACTACTGTCAGAGTGACCGCCCACTGCCACTAGACACAATCCCAGCAAAAGAAAGACAGATTGTGTGCGGAGACTTCAACAGCCACTCACAGAGCTGGGGCTATGATCACATGGACAGGAGAGGTGAGGTGCTTGAAAACTGGCAGGATGACTATAGGCTTATCCTGATTAACCAGCCAATCGACCCACCAACCTTCTACTCGAGATCATGGCACACCACCTCTACACCAGACCTGGCATTCCACTCAGAAGGCCTGGAGTGGAACACCACACGTGTTGTAGGGAAACAACGTGGAGGCAGCGACCACCGGCCAGTCTTCCTAATTGTGGAAAATGAACTTGTCAAGGAGAGCAGCACTCTCTCTAGGTGGAACTACAAGAAGGCAGACTGGACAATGTACCAGCACCGTACTAGTATACTGGCTAGAGATCTGCCTGTAGACAAAGACATCAATAAGTTAGTCGATGAATTCAGCAGATGCATATTACAGGCTGCTCGTGAAACAATACCTAGAGGGGCTCGCAAGCACTACAAACCATATTGGAATAGTGAACTAGAACAACTGCACAACGACGTGGAAACATCTCGAAAGCAGGCAGAGACCAGTCCATGCCAAGAACACCACAATAACTACCAGCAAGCTAAGGCCAAATTCCAAAGGGCCAAGTTGCAGGCCAGGCGGAGAAGCTGGAAGGAGAAAACAGAGTCCTTGAACTTCGAAAGAGATACAAGGAAACTGTGGAAGCTGGTAAAACAACTTAATGATGAGGGTACAGGGAGAAACTCAAAGATTGCACTGTACAAAGATGGAAACATCCTCATGGGAAAAAAGGCAGCTGATCACTTTGCAGACTCGTTTGCTAAAGACAACAACATCGAAGTTAGCCCAGAGAAGCAACAGGAGACTCGTGAGAAACAACAATACGCAGGACGAGATGGAACCATACCTGAAGTTATGGAGGCACCAATCACATTCAGAGAACTGGAGCTTGCAACATTCAAATTGAAAATGAGAAAGTCGCCAGGAGTTGATGGAGTGTCCAATGAAATGATTAAGAACTTGGGAACGGCAGCAAAAACAAAGCTGCTGCAGATCTTCAATATCTGATGAAACTCAGGCAGAGTTCCACAGACCTGGAGGGAAGCAATCATGATACCACTCTTAAAACCAGGAAAAGACAGTTCCACTGCCTCCAGCTACAGACCAATCAGCCTTACAAGCTGTCTCTGCAAAACTATGGAACGTATCATCAACCTCAGGCTACAGTGGTACCTTGAAAGTGAAAACCTTCTTGTACCACAGCAAGCGGGCTTTAGGCAGTGTTACTCTACCGAAGATCAGGCAACTTACCTTTCCCAAGAGATTGAGGATGTGTTCCAAGATAAGAAACTGGTACTAGCAGCATGGATAGATCTAAGGAAAGCATTTGACAAGGTTTGGAAAGAAGGGCTTCTGAAGAAACTGAGAAACTGTAGAGTGAATAGTAGGATGTACAAATGGGTGAAAGCATACTTGCATAACAGAAGAGCTCGAGTACAACTAGATGGCCTCAAGAGTAAGAAAATTCTACTGCGTCATGGCGTCCCTCAGGGAGGGGTTCTGTCCCCCACACGTTTCCTAGTCTACATCAATGACCTGGTTGCTGAACTACCACATGGAATGAAAGTGGCAATGTACGCTGATGACCTGGTAATATGGTGCACAGATGAGCATGCAACAGTGGCCACTAAACTGCTACAAAGAGCTATAGATGCCTTAACCTCGTGGGCAAATAGATAGTGTGTCAGCATCAACACAGACAAGTGCAGCACTACGCTCTTCATCCTCTCTCCCAAACAAAAAGCTGGTGTCATCAAGATAAATGAAGAGCTCCTGAGAGAAGATAAACAACCCACCTATCTCGGAGTTACATTCTATGATAGGCTGACATGGAAGCAGCATATCAACAAGGCAGCAACAAAGGTCAGGAGGAAGTTAGCCATTCTGAGAAAACTAAGTGGAACCAAATGGGGAGCCAGCGGAAAAATACTTAGTAAAGTTTACCAGCAGGACATACGACCACACCTGGAATATGGGTCAGCTGCGTGGTGTCCAGCATCAAACACCACATTACAAGAGCTAGATAAGGTGCAAAACCAGGCGCTTAGGGTCATCACGGGGGCAATGAAATCAACGTCTATAGTGGAGATGGAGAAAGTGGGGAGGATACAAGTACTGCGAGAACGCAGAGACACGAAAGTGCTAACACAGGCATAAAAGTTCCTCTGTATGCCAAGCCATCCAATGAAGGACAGTTTCCAAAAACCTAGCAATGGGGCGATTGAAAAGAAGCAGCTTCTTCCACCAGGCCAAACGATTTCGTAGACAAACCTCAGACCTGCCTGATGTTGACAGCCCCCTAAAGTCTGTGCCAGAACAAACCTCTTGGAGAGAAGAGCCTGGACTACCAATACACATCCAGACAAAAGTGAAAGGAATATTCGACAGGGATGAACAGAACAGCGTGCAACGTAGGACAGTCACTCACAGTTTCCTGGAAGATGAATACCCACAGGACCTCTAGGTCCGAGTATACACGGATGGGTCAGCACAGAATGCAGTCAAGAATGGAGGAGCAGGAGTGTACATAGAATACCCAAACAACACTAGGGATACGGTCAGAGTACCAACGGGGAAATTATGTAACAACTATGATGCAGAAATCCAGGCAATCAAGGTGGCAACTGAGAAACTGTTGAACACCAATCTCGGTCCACAGCCTGTAGTATTCCTGACAGATGCAAGATCAGCACTCCAAGCACTTCAGTCCAGAAAATTGCCAGGCATACAAGCCCTACTTTCTGAACTGTGCAACCAGTGCAGGGTCGCCATGCAATGGATACCGTCTCATTGTGGAATACCAGGAAACGAGAGCGCAGACCGACTGGCTAAAGAAGGTGCTGCAGACGAGCACCCGGATGTACCAGTTACGTACCATCAGAAGAAAAAGATGATCAAATCAATCAGAAAGCCACCAACACCAAAGCAGGATGACTACCAAGCTATGAACAGATCAGAACAAATTGTCATTCTGCGCCTCAGAACAGGACACAACCGACTCCGCAGCCACATGTATACATAATTCAAGATTGGCAATTCAGCCATGTGTACACGTGGACAGGCACCCCAGACTGCGGAGCACGTACTTCAAGATTGCCCCAAATATGATATATTGAGGCAAACCCACTGGCCCAGAGAAACAACACTGGAAGCAAAACTATACGGACCTCTGTATGAATTTAAACATAATTAAGGCATTTATCATTATAAAAGTAATATTACATTTGCAATAATCATCATAATTAAAGTACGTTTTTAAAATAAAAATTTAAAAAAAAATAATATTGAATTTAAAAATAAAATAAATAAAAATAAAAATAAACATAAAAAAAAAAACAACAACAACAACAACAAGACATAAAAATCGAATTCTTCGTACAGTAAATTAGTGATTTGAGACATATTCTGAAGTATGTTATAAGAACTCGTGAAATTTTCAAATGGTGTGCAACTGAATGACTCGGGGACTTTTTTTAGGTTCATCAAGATGAGGTGGGTTAAACAGTTACTTTCCTCACTGTCTTTGCGTCCCAAACTCAAGACCAGAATCAGACTAGGTAGATAGATAGATAGATAGATAGATAGATAGATAGATAGATAGATAGATAGATAGATAGATAGATAGGCAGGCAGGCAGGCAGACAGACAGACAGACAGACAGGCAGACAGGCAGGCAGGCAGGCAGGCAGGCAGGCAGGCAGGCAGGCAGGCAGGCAGGCAGGCAGGCAGGCAGGCAGGCAGGCAGGCAGGCAGGCAGGCAGACAGACAGACAGACAGACAGACAGACAGACAGACAGACAGACAGACAGACAGACAGACAGACAGACAGACAGACAGACAGACAGACAGACAGACAGACAGACAGACAGACAGATAGACAGATAGACAGATAGACAGATAGATAGATAGATAGATAGATAGATAGATAGATAGATAGATAGATAGATAGATACCCGATCTTTGATGAGATTTTGTCGTTACAGAAATAGAAACTCAGAAGTAAATCTCATTAAACGAATGCTGCATAATTCTAACGCTTTGTCATTGTAACAATCTTATTCTGCTTTGTTCAGTCCTGACGTAAGTAATCTTATTGGTTGCAGGAAATTGTTTATTTCCCATAATAAATGTGGAATGCGGCAACAACAACGCACATGCTGATCCAATAAACGTCAAGGAGAATAGTATTATAGAAATGCATGTAACGCTTAACGAGCCAGCCAGAGATGGTTAAGGACGTTTTTTTACGGACAAGAAGACTCAAGATGATTCATTTGAAATCTGAATCTCACGTACAGGCAAACCTCCAAACGCTCATTGGCAGCTGCAGTGAAGGAAACTATAAGTGTTTACCACAATGACGTAAACACAATATATTTGGTCACCAGGAAGCTCATAATATTAATGAAAACACTAGCCTAAAATGTGAACAAGAAAGATACAGACTTTCGTTAATGGGTGCTTCGGCAGAATAGAGGGACTGAAATGGTAGGCTAAGATCACCAATGTGGAACTTATGGAAAGAAGTTGATAAATACCAGAGGAACCAAATTTGAGGAGAGCACGCTGGCGTTAGATAGAACTTTTTGTGTGTGTTGTTGTTCGGTTTTTGCCTTCTTCTGGCGAGCCGCGTTCCTTTCAACCTATTTGGTTATAACAGAGCGCATTTACCATCCAAAAAAAAAAAAGTCAACTCTGTTGACTGCTAACCCGATCAGCGTTTATAGATACTAAGTCCTGAAAAGGACCAACATTATCTATCTGCTTGCATAAAGCCCTAAAAAGGACTCGCCAACTTCGCCAACGCCCGAGCTAGTCTGCTGTGTATGACTGTGCTGGATAGGACGTACATTTAGAGAACCAGGGCATAGCTTTATAAGACAGTCCTTATTGTGTAATCACCATGGTAAGAGGAGGTAGAGGGAGACCCAAAAAAAAAATACACACACATACACACAACTAAAAAAAATAAATAAATTTAAAAAACAGACGCACATAGAGAAGAGAGTTAGAGATAGAAGGGAAAAACAAGATACGGAAAGATCTTGAACGGATAACACAGTTCAGGACAATTTGGTGTTCTGTTGAGAACCTGTGGTTAACGAGCAACTGAAAGGCTGTCAATGAATAACCGAAACAAACAGTAGAACACGTACACCAAAATTGTCGACTCCATGGGAGAGCATGGTGGCAGGATGGCCTTGTCCAGCCCAGTTGAGGGAGAAACTGTATGGTGACGAGCGAAGCCTGAGGCGGACTGCCAGCTTTATAAAAGAGATATATGTGGTTATTTGAGAGCAAACGAAGAAGAAGAAGGAGAAGAAGAAAGAGAAGAAGAAGAAGAAGAAGAAGAAGAAGAAGAAGAAGAAGAAGGAGAAGAAGAAGGAACAACCTAAATCTATTCTTTGGCTATGGTTTTATTTTCATACCTTATTTGTTTTCCTTGCAGCTAGTAATTTTCAATAATATTTCACGTCATTTTCCATTCAACGCAGTAGCTTTGAAGGCATTTTATATCGTTTTTGCGAGGCGCACTGCGTTCAACCTAGACTCAAGGGCCATCAGTTATATTAGGGCACATGTTCACATTTAATAATCCTTATGGGTTGGTAAGACAAGTACGTCGTTGAAAACAATAATTTGCAGCTAAATACAAAGTCAGATATGCAGAGTAAACCAGTCTGTTGTAACAGGCTGAATAAGATACGGGCTGATCTAAAAATGATGTGTGAAAAAATGCACAACAGATACATAGACTATAAAACCATCTGTGACAAGATGTGGACATAAAACAAGATGCCTAAACTACACAGTCAGCTTTCACAAACTACAAAATAACAGGTAAAATGATTGCGCAATAATTTGTGCCAAAATATAGAATAACCAATTGCAACAACGTACAGAGACCCTTTTATCTACTATATTAAAGGCAAAATCAATTGGTTTGTACTCTTTAGGTTCTTGGGGGTAACGCTGTCAAGTTATTTTATTAGAAAAAAGTGTTAGTTTTGACGGAAAATGTTATTTAAGTATATTCTCTTTGTTTTTATAAACGCGTAAAGAACGTAATCAAGGGAAATAACTTAAATTCCTATGACTAGGGAAAATCAAGGGAAATAATTCAAATCATAAAATCGTTAATTAATTTTGGTACTTAGTGTAACCGTGGTAGTGGTGGTAATCCGAGAACTGGTCCAAAGGCACCAATTAGTATAGTGTAACCGTTACTGTGAACTGGTTACGACACCAATTAGTATAGTGTAACCGTTACCTCGTCTAATCTTTACTAGGTGGCAGGTGGCAGGCCTAGTTGTGTCTCACACCAGTTTCCTTGTATATCTTCCACGTTTTAAGTTAGTAGTGTTTTGTACTGGCCCTCTCCGCCAGAGTTGACAATTCTTGGATGAACTACTTTCCTTCTTATTTTCAACCCTTGGCTCGTTCGTACCCTTTTTTGTTGTTAATCAGTGACTGAATCGTATAGTGGAGTTACTATAGTGATTGATGATCAGGCATTCAACAACAATCCTTCATGGATCAACTCAAGCATTTGTTTGTTCTCTTACAAAATTCTATTTATTTACATGTAATATAAACATATTTCAAAGATGCAGGTAATTCTTCATATAGAGCACACCTGCAGTCATATCATAGTTACCTCAAGTATACATTCTGTATCTCAAAAGTGTGTAGGCATTTAATCCCCTTTGTGCTTATCTCATCTCAAAGTTCTTAATTAGCTTCCTCAAGCTCTATTTTCTTTTGCCCAATCTGCCTCAAAACTCCTGATCAACTTTATGCAAAGTACTCATCTCAAAGTATTTAATTAGCTTCCCCAAGCTCTATTTCATTTTGCCAAATCTGCCTCAAAACTCCTGATCAACTTTATGTAAAGTACTCATCTCAAAGTACTTAATTAGCTTCCTCAAGCTCTATTTCATTTTGCCCAATCTCCCTCAAAACTCCTGATCAACTTTATGCAAAGTACTGTGTATTTCTATTCCTCTGGTACATTCTGGGCATTCTATTGCTTCTCTTCTTTAAACTTCTCACCCAGTACCATTTCATTTACTCATTTTTCTAACATATCGTCTTGTGATTTATCTGCTGCGAGTCAGGAAAAATGTTCATCATGCATAATAGTTCATAAAAGGTCAATACTTACAGGTGATTCCCTGAATCTCTCCTGTGAATACACTCATTAGTGACATTATAAAACAAATTCTCTTAAGTAGCATTTTTCTCTGTCTATGAAGCTTCTTAGTTTACTCATACTGTTCTGACTAATCTTTATCACATCCTCTGAATTTCCTAGGACTAGCATCTCCTAACTTATCTATATATCTTATGAGTTTACTTTGTCACTTCTAATCTATCTGTGATCACTTCTACAGATCTTATCAACTTGTGGCAACCGCACAACATTCTTGCTTCTTCATCTTCAGAAATACACGACCGCACACATGCGAGCCGTAAACTGTTCTGCCCTTGACTTCTAGTCAATCCTCAGCTGATCTGTCCCTGTTTACCAGCTAAAACGATTGGTTCGCCGTATTTCCACTCACTGGAAAAAATATGCTCACGCTTTTACAACGTAAGCGAATTCAGTGAACTATCGTCTGTTATTTTTAGACTTCTCTCACTCTATTCCCGTGTGTATTTTTTTCCTCAACTCACTAAAACCTGCAAGGGACTTAATTCTACGTTATCTCCCTTTGAAGTTTTAACTGAACTCTATATTCTCTTCTTTAAAGCTTACTACAACTTCGTTACATGCTAATTTTCTCAACCATAATTGAGAACCCACTAAATCTGCTTAACCCTAATTCAAGACCTTTATCCACCAACCGTAATATTCGGAGTTTCCTCCCTTTTCTCAAAGCATCCCTTCACTCATTTTATCTCCCTTCAACTAAGACAAATAGTCTGTATCCAAATCCATTCATATTTCCTAAACCATTTTTCTACACTCTTTTACTTGACTAAAACCAAATCACCGTTCATATAAACCTTGCTTGAAGCACAAATAATGCTTTGGGCAAACCCAACGGTGACATACAACCCGGGGCCATACAAATGTATCCCGTAGGGAGACATTTGTGTTCTATCAACTACTAATTCCATCTACCTTTAGCATACTACCATCTCTGCTCCTGCATATATACATTCTCAAAGTCTAAATCCTAATATCTAAAACAAATCTCAAGGAAAAAAAATTAGGATGCCAA
The DNA here is from genome assembly GCA_024509875.1 of Oreohelix idahoensis. NCBI lineage: Eukaryota > Metazoa > Mollusca > Gastropoda > Stylommatophora > Oreohelicidae > Oreohelix > Oreohelix idahoensis. The sequence goes on from JAMPIV010022868.1 coordinate 165,126, forward strand.
GTGTAACCTTATCTCATTACAATTGCCAAAACTTAGTTTGAGGTATATTATCCATAGTCGACCTCATCCAATACAACAACAAAAAAATCAACCATAACTCTATATTTATATTATTTAGGTATATACATGTTTTCGACATGGTAACTGCCTCTGGACACAGAAGTTTGTCAGTACCTTTTTATGTCTTAAAATATCCGCCGTTAATGTCGTTGATACACTATATCTGACAGATAAGCAGAATTAACCTAAATAGTAGAGCAAAATATGCATAAAGAAATGTCCCAATGCGATAGTTAAAGACATGTCAATAAGTCAGAGTTTGATGTGCTCGGCTGATTCTAGCCTTGGATGCACCAGTCAAATCATCAACTCTGTCTGAAGCTATATGCATGCATTAATACCTGTCCTGGGGCGATAGTGAAAGATATGTGTCAATAAGTCAGAGTTTTATGTGCTCGGCTGATTCTAGCTTGGATGCACCAGTCAAATCATCAACTCTGTCTGAAGCTATATGTATGCATTAATACCTGTCCTGGGGCGATAGTGAAAGATATGTGTCAATAAGTCAGAGTTTGATGTGCTCGGCTGATTCTAGCCTTGGATGCACCAGTCAAATCGCCAACTCTGTCTGAAGCTATATGTTATACCCATGTATATCAGACCTAGCAAAATATCCAACATCATTGTCTGAAATTAATGTAGACCTGATTATATAAGTGTCATTACCATCATTTCTCAAGTAAGCAGTACCTACAGCATCAATACTGCATCCATGTCGTATCCCTAGTTATAACCATTACAATGGCACGTGGGGACGCTCATCATCAGTGCAAAGAGAGTTTCTTACTCTACTATAACTTGACTGAGTCTGTATCACATCTCTTCTTCTCTTTTTTTTTCATTTTCCCCTTTGTCTGGTCCATGAAAAGTATATGCCTGAAATTGATACATCATCAACATACATCTAATGCGATTTATATATTAATAATTATCAGTCTTGATCCTCTGGTGTGCTGAATCTTGTACCTTGGGAAGAACACTGTTAGGCTTCATGAGATTCTATGTAGTTATTCTACTTTGTCACAACTCATGAGATTCTATGTAATTACTCTACCTTGTCACAACTCATGAGATTCTATGTAATTACTCTACCTTGTCACAACTCATGAGATTATGTGTAATATGTTTATTTTCTGTATCTTTCTGTTTCAAAGTTCTATACTCTCTCTTTAAAAAGGTTAGTGAGTAATGTGAGTGTCTAAGTGTGCTCCGGAATATCAATATCCACTAAATTAACCACAGAGAAATTTAATTAATTAACTTAACGTTGGGTACTATGCTGATTGGAGCACCTCTTAAGCACTATTGCTGGGTGAGTGCTGCGAATTAGTACTATAGCTGGGTGTAAAGTTTTTTGTTTTCTCCACTCTGTAAAGTTGCTTTCACACACACACTGTAAAGTATCAGTCTGTCTGCTCTGTAAGGAAGAGTGGTGTGTTGTTGAGATCAGGCATGCTCCAGTCTACCCAGCTGTAAATGGGTAACTCACCCTAGTCCTGAGTTAGGGAAGGCAAAGGCTCCAGGGGAAGCAGGCCCTAAACTTGGTCACTTCAGCCGACGCAGGATGGTGTATGTATGAAGTAGAAATGTAGAGTGTGATTGACGCGAATGGTGTGCTGTTCGTGTGCTGACCAATATAACCACTCATACACTTGTGTCTACAAGGCACCAATGCAGACTGCTGGAATCTTAGTTTACTCAATTTATTCAGACGTACACACTGGGACATACGAGTACATCATGGTATGTTGACATATCAATTTGTAGGTATACATAGCAGATCTGAAGTCATGACACATTCAGAAATAATGGGCAGTACATCAAAAGTTCAATGTCATGATACATTATGGCCACATTCCCCTATCTGACTAAACGCGTCAGTGAAGGCGAATCGATAAATAACTAAAGTTACTTGACGTCCATAGTTTGTAGTATATATTATGAAACCACGAAGGGGGTTTCTAGCAAGATTGAGATCTCCCTGTCACTGTCCGATAATAAGATAAATAATCTGTTCTCTTGGCAGTGATCAAAACATATGATGACCGAAATCCAACATGGCTACCTCCCTGAGTTGTCGTTCACTCATTCATAGGAAGGAGAATATAAGCCAGAGTTAATTTATAATGGGTATATAAAGGATTTCATAAATGTTTCCATACAGCTCTACGGTGATCAGGTTAATTCATGTAGCCATAACCGCTGCAGGAAAATCTGTCATCTTCGTCGATACAAAACACGACACTAGCATAGCGAAGCACAAAAGTCAAGCTAGGCCTAACCGACGAGAGATCATCAAAAATAGGAGCTGGGTTTACCTGGAGTCCGAATCATCTATATACTGACATAAGGAGAGTCTCTAACACAAACTATCGTAGAGACACCATCTCCTTCAGAAGAAAAACCACTTCGTGAGACATTTTTTTCTGACGAAAGGACCAGCTCTAGAAAAACGTACCCCGCCATTTGTAAGCAGTACATCGGAACTCATCACGACTTGTCAAGACAACTCATACTTCCGCTAGACCGGAATACAAGAATCTAGTCCCTCCTACCAATCCAAAATATACAATATAGGACTGATTCTACTTGTACTAATAATATGTAATACATATGGATTCAGGCCATAAACACAATAAGCAAATTAATATATTTTCTGGCCCTAAAAAATAAGTACAAACGCAAGCGCAATATCCTTGCGCTGGATCAATATCCAGAACGATTACTCCTATAATCAAAAGTGTGAATCAAACATGGATTATCTCGCTTTTACCATAGACAGCATTTTCATACACAAATGAATGAATGTCTATATTTTTCCCATATTAAATAGCCATATCGATTTTTGTAAAATGTGCGTCAAAATATGCACGCAACAGATTACCACACCCCTCGGGAAAAAAAAAATGGTACATTTTTTTTTGACATACATCTAGGAGCAACATACAATAGGCTCACAACGCACCAATAACAATGCGCAGATGATAAGCATAAGTTTTATGACCTTAGAGAAAGTACTTCTCTAAGTATAAATATTTCCAGAGAGGTGTCACCAACGCATACTACAATATTAGCAATGACACAATTTTCACATTAGTTTATACATAAATTCCATCTAAGATATCTTAACATCATGATCATCAAAGACGAAAAACATTGAAAGATCAGCGGTGAATACATATCAATGAACCGCTAAGTAGTGTTACAATCAATATATGATATATTACATATGTGTACACATTTCAACATAGAAACAACTGTATCAAAGTTGTATAACAGTTATGAATCATGTGGGCATCTAGACAAAATATCTGCCATCACATTTTCTGACCCACGGATAGCTCGCACCGAAAAATGAAATGGCTGTAGAGCAATCGCGTATCGCGTTGATCTCGCACTCTTCATATTTTTACTCTGAATAGCCGTAAGAGCTTTCTGGTCAGTTTCCACAATGAAATGCGCGCCCAGAAGAAATCTTTGCAGTTTAAGGATTGACCAAACCATAGCCAATAATTCACGGTCTAGGACCGAGTAATTCTTCTCTGCGGCATTTAATTTCCGAGAAATATACATCACAGGATGCAGAGTTCCAGAGTACTCTTGCATTAGTGCAGCTCCAATCCCGGTGGATGAAGCGTCACTACGAAGAATAAATGTCTTATCCTTAGAAGGTAATACTAGGATAGGTGAAGTAGAAAACATAGTTTTAACCTTATCCAAAGAGGATTGACATTCTTGAGTCCAATGGACTACATTAGGAGACCCTTTCTTTAGCAAGGAAGAAAGAGGTGACATAATGGAGGACAGATTCGGGATGAATCTTCCATAAAATTGTATTAGACCTAAGAGACTTCGTACTTGCTTTTTAGTCTTAGGAATAGAAATGTTAAGTATCTTACTTGTATTATGGTCTTCTGTTTTTAGGAACCCATGACCAACACGGTGTCCTAAAAAAGATATTTCGCTTTCGATGGTTTCGCTGTCAGGTTATGCTCGCGTAAGATAGACAATAGTTCATTTATACCATTATAGTGATCGTTCCAAGTATCACTGAAAAGACAGATGTCATCAAGATACGCAATGACATCTGAGCGATGAGATAGGATTCGACGCATCATGCGTACAAATGTAGCAGGGGCGTTCATAAGACCGAAAGGCATGAAATTCCATTGGAATAGACCCCTAGGCGTCGAAAAAGCAGTAAACGGTTTGGCGTGTTCGGATAGTGGAACTTGCCAATATCCCTTAGACAAATCGAGTTTAGTAAAGAAGTGAGAATTCGATAGTCTCGTAAGTAGCTCTTCTAGTAAAGGCATAGGTTCAGCATCGAATTTAGTTACTTGATTCAATTTGCGATAATCCACGCAAAGACGTATGTTATTGTCTTTTTTCCGTACTATAACCATCGGCGAAGAATATGCTGATGTGGATGGTTCAATATTTTTTAACTCTATCATCTCATCTAACTCTTTCTCTACCTGTGCTTGAAAATGTATCGGGATAGGATACGGTCTGACTCTTATAGGACTATGGTCAGTAAGAATAATGTCATGTTGAATGACATCCGTTTGACCAGGAATGTCAGTAAGGACATCCTGAAATTGTTCTAACATAGTAGAAACTTGTTTCTGCTCTCCTGGAGATAATTCTGGAGAAATTGCAACATCTTTCCATGATTCATTAGAGTGAAGAGGAATCAGTGGAAAAGGTAAATTTACATCCGAGAAACTCGTTTCCTCATCCTGTATTACTGACAGAGATGAGTACTGTCCATGTTGGACTGGAAAATCGTCCGTTGCCTGGAAAACAGGTTGTAAATAATCAGGACGTTCATGGAATTCCGTGAGCATGTTGATGTGGAAGGTTTTACGCTTCCCGTCAATATCGACGATATAGTCAACATCGGAAACTTTTGATATTATATCGTACGGACCTTTCCAAGAAATGAGAAGTCTATTTTCCCTACAAGGTAGCAAGACAAATGCTTTGTCACCTGGACAAAGTTGACGCAAACATCTCTTTTTATTGGCAAATTCCCTTGCCTTCTGTTTCGCAAATTCAGAAGAAGCAGTTGCCAATTTGCATGCTTCAATAATCTTGTGTCTAAGTGCGATGACATATTCATAAGAGGATTTTGTGTCATCGACAATATTATCAGCAGTTATAAGATCATGAAGTAAGGACATAGGACCTCGCGGTTTCGCGCCAAAGACAAGTTCAAAGGGAGAAAATCCTGTATGTTCGTTGGCGACCTCTCTATATGCAAAGAGAGCCGCGGGTAAAACCCTATCCCAATCCTGAGGATGATCTTCTGTTATCTTACCTAGTAGGTTTTTCAGAGTTCTATTCAAACGTTCCACCATCCCATTGGACATAGGATGATAAATACTACTCAGCGATCTCTCTATCTTCAGAGTCGACATTACTTGAGACATGGTATCCGATATGAGTTGGGTACCATGGTCGGATAATATTTCTGCTGGAAACCCCAGACGAGAAAATATTAACCAAAGAGCATCTGCGACATCAGCAGTAGTTATGCTCTTTAGAGGAACAGCCTCCGGCCAACGTGTGCACATATCAACACACGTCAAAATAAATTGGTGTCCTCTAGCAGACTTTATCTTAAATGGACCAATGATGTCTATCGCCATTTTTTGAAATGGCCGAATGGGAATGTCTGCAGCCTGAATAGGTGCATCATGGCGTGGACCTCTAGATTTAATCTCTTGACATACTTTACAAGATCGACAATAGATTCGTATGTCCTTATTCACAACAGGCCAAAAGAAAGATTGAAGAACTCTAGCTTTAGTACGGGAAAAACCCATATGTCCAGCACACTGCGAATCATGAGCGTGCTGTAAGATTTTAACTCTCATATTTTTAGGCAAAAGGATTTGAGAATGAATGGACTTAGCGGAGTCTTGTACCATACGTACAAGTACGCCATTCTTCATCGTAATCCAAGATTTACGATTTGTATCCTTATTCGGATCACCTTTTGTTGCCAGAGTAAAGAATTTCTTTAGAGTAGGATCATCTTCCTGCTGTTTGATAAAGGAATCGTGGGAAATCTCCAAGGGATCATCTTGGATCTGCGCATCATTATCTTCAGAATGTGAAGATTGTCACATATTAAGAGCTTGAGCCCTAGTAATTACTGCATTAGCCGATTGCATATTAACATTTTCCCAATTAGAAATTTGCTGTGGAGTGCATTCTTTCACTCCATGAATGCGACCGATGATAAGATCAGCGATCGGATTCGGCAAGATACATGCTTGCACCTCTCCTGTAAAGAAAGGCGTAGCAATATTGATAATGGCAGTGGAGTACTTCTCCAATGTGCCACCAAATGTTACACATTTGACTATATTGCCTGTAGCTCGAGAAGGATTTACGAGTGATTGCCTCACTCCAATGGTAGTGCACCCCGAGTCGAAAAGAATTGATACCGGAGTACCATCTATTAGGCCCCTATTAAAGACAAGAGCACCCCTTCCATTATGCGCAATTGACGCATGAAGAGCGGGAAGTGGGTGACCGCAGCTTAAAGTAGACACTGTGGTTGGATCGAATAATGTTTTGCATTGCGAACACTCAGATGCTCTAGCAAAATCGAAAGCGGAATTTGCTACACTATTGGAGTCTTTTTTTTATCATTATTCTGATTATCGGTGTCGTGGAACTCCTGTTGTGCAGAGTTAGCCTGGTAATAAGATTTACCATGTCTTTTGTGTTGTGATCTACCTCGGTTATAATTGTCTCTATAATTATTATTGCCTCTGTTATAACCCCTATTTGGGTTTGAATCATAATATTCATGATCATAATCATCATGCTCATTATATTGAGTATCCCTGTAATATTGTTTCTTTTGTCTCCATGAAGCACTTGGGTAGTTCCTATAGCTACTCCCTTTCCGAGAATTTCTAACATTATGGGAACCCCTCGCGTGTCGAGGACTATCAGACCGATTCCAGTTCTTCAAAGAAGAACTCTGATTTGAGCGGTTATCTTGGTTTTGATACTTATCCCAATTAACCTTTTTATCAAATTTATTTTTAGCTCCTTGGAATTTGTGTGAGTAATTCTGATTATATTCTGTTGCCGAAGCAACTGGCATACTCTCTTTAATGTTAGAGTTACCAAGAATCATGTCAGGGTGTGCCGTGGCATACTGGTCACAATATTCTTCCATTTGCTTTATTGTACCAGGTTTACGCTCATGTAAGAACTCTAGGAATGATTTATTTACAGAAGACATGACCTTGTCTCTTAGCAATAAATCCGTAAGACCATCAAATGTTTTCTCTGTTTTGGATAATTCAATCCATCGTGAAAGTGTAATTCGTGCTTTTGAGATGAAATCTGAGAATTCTACACCTACCTCAGGTCTCATTGTTTTAAACAAAAGACGGTAACCTTCCTCAGACAGCTGATATCTCTTTATCAAAGCTGCCCTAACAGCATCATAATTGTCTTTGTCGGCCTCTTCAACAAAATATAACTTACTCAGAGACTCCCCTTTTAGATTTTCAGACAGCTGATTCACATACTGTGATTTGTCAACATTATGAGATCGACAAGCCCGTTCAAATCTAGAAAGCCAAAATGTTATGTCATCACTGGTAGGGTTAAACGCTGGTACCTTGACCTTGTATACAAAGGGTTTACCATTACCACCAGATGCCTGATTAACATTACTCATACATGTCAATTTTAATTTCTCTAATTCAAACTCATGTTCTCTTATTGCTTTTCTCTCTTCAGCTTCTCTATCTAATTTTTTTTTGTTCTGCAGCAGCAGCAGCTTCTAATTTTTTTCTGTTCTGCAGCAGCAGCAACTTCTAATTTTTTCTGTTCTGCAGCAGCAGCAACTTCTAATTTTTTCTGTTCTGCAGCAACTTCTAATTTTTTCTGTTCTGCAGCAACTTCTAATTTTTTCTGTTCTGCAGCAACTTCTAATTTTTTCTGTTCTGCAGCAACTTCTAATTTTTTCTGCTCTGCATCAGCTTCTAATTTCTTCTGTTCTGCCTCAAATCTCCTTTCCTCCACTTGCATCTGCAATTTCTTAAGTTCAGCAGCAGTATCAGCTTCTTTTTCTAATCTTTTTTCTTCAGCTAAGGCTTTCCTTTCTTCTGCAGCAGCTTTTTTTTTCTTCTATTTGAAGTTTTCTCTCCTCAGCCGCAGCTTTTTTTTTCCTCAGCAGCAGCTTTTCTTTCTTCAACAGCAGCAGCAATTTTTTTTCTCTTCTGCAGCTAATGCTTTGTCATATTGAGCAACAGCCCATTGTTCTAAGTCTTTTCCAGTCTTATCAAGAGATTTTCCTTGTGTAATGAAATAATCTAATGTAGACATATTGTCTTCTTAAATCAGAAACCTGAAAAAGTAAATAAATTACCCTCTTTCAAGTTAATGGGAGACAAGTCTATACCATAGACTTAGTCTTAGTCCAAACTTGTATGGTTTATAATAACCAATGATAACTTGAGTACCTGTGGACAACAATAACTGTATCTCAAATACTGTGGGGGACAAGCCTTACAAAGGTCTTGTATATCTCAATGTAATCAAAGATCACTTGGGTACCTGTGGAAAAAAAATATTTCCCTTTACCAATCACTTTGGGAGACAAGCCTTACAAAGGTCTTGTACATTTTGTTTTATAACAATAACAATCATAAAGTACTGATCTGTACTATACTATCAGTGTATACCACTATACGTCATATGTCAACTAAAGACATTACAAAGGACAAACAAGAAAAGACAATATGAACACATTTGCAGAGATCAAATTAAATTAAATAGGAGAAATGAAAAAAATGATCACAGAAACCGTGATGATAACTGCAATAATAAAATGACAAGACAAATAACGCCACAGTGTATAAACATAAGGGTGTAAAAAACTGAAATGAAAGGAAAGATGAGACCTACAATTATACAAACAAATCAAAAAACAAAAATAAAGAACAGAAAAAATGTTACAAATACAAATATGAAACAGTCGTCACAACTAACCAAATATTTGCAAACTATGTTGCATGCAAATTTCAATTAAGAAATTGCTCCCTATCGAACGCCAGAACAAGACCAATATCATTCGGTATTTCCTGTTCTAGTCACCTCCCATCCAGGCCCGCAACATATAAACACCTACACATATAAACAAATAACATGTAAGCATAAATAGCATATAGCATACAATATAATTTATGTCATGAATGGAATGTGTTGCAGGTATAGTGTTGTAAAGCAGGCACAGTTTATTTTAATTCTAATAACTTGCCACTTTATTGAGTAACAGATTTAATTCTAAACTATTACACTGTCAATTTTTTCTCTTTTGAGCATATGAAGATCCAACGATGAACTATGCACTTTATTTTCAACAACACTGTGATTCTTCTGTACGTTGAGAAATGTCAACAATACTGCTCCAGATATTTTCTACACTTGATACCACTGTCCTGTGTAATACTGTCTGTACAGCGAAAAACTGTCAACAAGCGCTGACCTAGATACAGCATCCTATCGGTAATACAGGTCAAGCTGACATCGACTGTATAGCTGTCCTACTGGTGTTGATGTGTTCAAACAAATGTTCTTTCAGCTGTAAACTGTGATTCTCAACACAAAACTGCGTAAGCTGGACCCAGGAATCTGGCTCGCCACTGTAAAGTTTTTTGTTTTCTCCACTCTGTAAAGTTGCTTTCACACACACACTGTAAAGTATCAGTCTGTCTGCTCTGTAAGGAAGAGTGGTGTGTTGTTGAGATCAGGCATGCTCCAGTCTACCCAGCTGTAAATGGGTAACTCACCCTAGTCCTGAGTTAGGGAAGGCAAAGGCTCCAGGGGAAGCAGGCCCTAAACTTGGTCACTTCAGCCGACGCAGGATGGTGTATGTATGAAGTAGAAATGTAGAGTGTGATTGACGCGAATGGTGTGCTGTTCGTGTGCTGACCAATATAACCACTCATACACTTGTGTCTACAAGGCACCAATGCAGACTGCTGGAATCTTAGTTTACTCAATTTATTCAGACGTACACACTGGGACATACGAGTACATCATGGTATGTTGACATATCAATTTGTAGGTATACATAGCAGATCTGAAGTCATGACACCTTCAGAAATAATGGGCAGTACATCAAAAGTTCAATGTCATGATACATTATGGCCACATTCCCCTATCTGACTAAACGCGTCAGTGAAGGCGAATCGATAAATAACTAAAGTTACTTGACGTCCATAGTTTGTAGTATATATTATGAAACCACGAAGGGGGTTTCTAGCAAGATTGAGATCTCCCTGTCACTGTCCGATAATAAGATAAATAATCTGTTCTCTTGGCAGTGATCAAAACATATGATGACCGAAATCCAACATGGCTACCTCCCTGAGTTGTCGTTCACTCATTCATAGGAAGGAGAATATAAGCCAGAGTTAATTTATAATGGGTATATAAAGGATTTCATAAATGTTTCCATACAGCTCTACGGTGATCAGGTTAATTCATGTAGCCATAACCGCTGCAGGAAAATCTGTCATCTTCGTCGATACAAAACACGACACTAGCATAGCGAAGCACAAAAGTCAAGCTAGGCCTAACCGACGAGAGATCATCAAAAATAGGAGCTGGGTTTACCTGGAGTCCGAATCATCTATATACTGACATAAGGAGAGTCTCTAACACAAACTATCGTAGAGACACCATCTCCTTCAGAAGAAAAACCACTTCGTGAGACATTTTTTTCTGACGAAAGGACCAGCTCTAGAAAAACGTACCCCGCCATTTGTAAGCAGTACATCGGAACTCATCACGACTTGTCAAGACAACTCATACTTCCGCTAGACCGGAATACAAGAATCTAGTCCCTCCTACCAATCCAAAATATACAATATAGGACTGATTCTACTTGTACTAATAATATGTAATACATATGAATTCAGGCCATAAACACAATAAGCAAATTAATATATTTTCTGGCCCTAAAAAATAAGTACAAACGCAAGCGCAATATCCTTGCGCTGGATCAATATCCAGAACGATTACTCCTATAATCAAAAGTGTGAATCAAACATGGATTATCTCGCTTTTACCATAGACAGCATTTTCATACACAAATGAATGAATGTCTATATTTTTCCCATATTAAATAGCCATATCGATTTTTGTAAAATGTGCGTCAAAATATGCACGCAACACTGGGTGAGTACTTTACGAAACTTACACTAAGTTGGAGATATGTTTTGCAAGTTCCAACAGTGTAATTTCTCTATCGGAGAGGCGACTGTCGTACTGTGACGAAGTTGGTATTGACTGCTCTGTCGTATTTATAGTAGCTCTGCAGGAGAAAGGGGGCGAACGAATATTTGTATGTTGTTGTAAACCTAGAGACGGTTTGTGTACTTGACGATGATTTCTTTTGAATCTGGCTCGTACATGTTCTTGCGGTAAGCGTAACAACTTCGCTCTTGGTGGTGTATCTGGTAACGAAGGTTGGTAAGGCGCTTAGTAGCTATACGTATCTCGGTGTTGGTAGTGTCATCCATGCAATCGATGTCACTTTCTTCTCGTTCCGTTATGTCAAGCTCTGATTCAACAGGTACCACAGGTGTATCAATGACATTCTTGTTACTGTTTATATGTTCTGCTGGAGGGCTCCGACTATGATGTGTTGTGTTGCTTCTCGTTGCTTGTAAAGGTCTCTCATCATCACTGTCCCGGCTACAGTGTATAGGCTGGTGTTGACTTGAAGTTGACGGTGGTAATTGTCGACTCGTATGTTCTTCCGTAAGGCTCCTTGTTAAGATAGGAATATATGTATTGTTTATTTTGTGGTCAAAGGGAAACCATTAATTGTATATTTTTTAGTTCAGGATGAGATTTAGCGGTTCTCTCCCTTGTCTGGACGATGTCCATTATTCTGTATGTCTATTTTAGGATATCGATTATTCAGCTGGCCTTATATGGAGCGGTCTTGCTCTGATTTCACGGAAAAGGTCTAGATTGTTCCGTGGCTAGCTACTTTGGGCTTACACATGCGCAGTAAACTTGCGCGAGGAATTGAAGACTGGCTTTCCGGGCAGTCGTGGAAAAGTCTCCGAGCTGACAGGAGGTCAGCGCTCGTCTCTGTCTATAATTCTGGGGAATGGAGCCTTTGTTAGGTGTTAAATGATATTGAATTTTCCCCCTGTGATTATTCTGGCTGGTGATTGTATAGCCATGGATGTGAAGAAATGTGTTGTGTATTATTTCTAAATGGCAGACAGGTAAAGAGACTTTTTGAATCTTATATTATTGCCAAGAACAGTATTAAGATGGCTTTCTCCTAATGCGGAGATATGCTGAGTAAAGGAGACAGATGTTAGCCATTTCTTTGAAGGAACCTTGCCGCTTATACGGCTTATTCCTTGTAGGTTAGACCTACATGACCTGTCTGGTCAAGAGGAGTCAAGTACTTCATTAAGGTGGGTTTCTCCTAATGCGGAGATATTAAATAGGAGAGACTGATATTGGCCATTTTGAGAATCACGCTGCTTGTACGGCTCATGTGGAGCCCAGAACTTTATTGCTAAGGTGGCTTACTCCGGGTGAGGAGTTATATATTATACAGAAGAGACTGAGCTAGATATTTTGAAGCAGTCCGCCATTCGTGCGGCTGATGTGGTAGCCTAGATCTACCTGACCTGCTTGGTCATGAGGAACCAAGAACAGTAGTCATATGAAGCGCGCCAGTAGCGCGGCTTATTTGTTGCAGCCAAGGTTTACATGCAAAGTCTCCATGATGTTGAATATTATGAGTTGTTGCTATCTACACGATTATATGTGCTTACATGACAGTGAATCGTTCGATGTCAGCGTATGTTACTATTGTTCGTAATAAATGTCTGAAACGTCAACAGTCGTTTACAATGCTTCATGACTTCTGAGTGTGGTATGTACGGCATGGTATCATCAAGCAACCACCTATACTTCTACAGTATAACTAGGCCTATTGTACACACTTGCAACAGTATAACCACATTCGTAACAGTGACACTCGCAACACTCCTACTATGGGGGTTATGTTGTTTCTTGTTGCTGGTTGCAAACGCCTCTCGTCTTCGCTGTCCCAACTGGAATGTGTAAGCTGGTGTTGACTGGAAGCTGACAGTGGTAACTGTCGACTCGTATGTTCTTCTGTAAGTCTCCTACTATGGGGGGTTATGTTGTTTCTCGTTGCTGGTTGCAAAGGCCTCTCGTCTTCGCTGTGCCAACTGGAATGTGTAGGCTGGTGTTGACTGGAAGCTGACGGTGGTAATCTCTGACTGCCATAGTATGTTTGACTTGTTATGGATGTATGGGGCTCTTCATCATGTACCGATAGTGGTGTACTACTATCCCTCTCGTGTAGACGATTATCTCTGTATATCAATCTCTCTCTTAGTTCTGCTGGTGGAATATCATCTTCGTCTTCTGAGTTTTCTCTGCAGCGAGTCAGGCGATGTATAGCATTTGGAGTATTACGTTGTTCTTCGTTAGTGTTCTGCTCACCATCTGTGCCGTGTTCACTATGTGAAGTGCTTGAGGAGTCTGTAAAATCATAGTAACTCAACGTGGCTTTTCGTACTGGTCTGCTACTCTGTAAAGCCGGTGGTGCTGTGGGGCGATGATTATCTTTCTTTATCTGTGCTGCGTGTGCTTTGGTGACTATGTTCTTTTCTTCATTCTATATATATAATTTATAGGTGTTGTCTGTTCCAACACTTTATATCCGTCAAGCCATCGTGCATCAAATTTATTATCTCGAACGTTCTTCTTGTAATAAACTTTATCACCAACTTGAAATTGTTCTAATTGAGCTCTTTTATCATGCTGCTTCTGCCATTTCTTAAAAGCTTTCTGGGAGTTTCGATTAGCTATCTGGCGTGCTCTATACTTTTCCTGTAGTATAACTTCAATGGGATCCTCACCTTGATACTTCCTTTGGGGTTGCAGGAGATTGTCTAATGGGAAGGTAGGTTCATGTCCATATAGCATGTAGAACGGAGACAGTCCTGTCGTTTCGTTTATATTTACTCTTATCGCTTCCAGAGCTTGATTGATATATATGTCCCAATATTGTGCATTTCCTTGTATATATTTAGCAAGGATATCATGCAATGTAGCATGCATTCTCTCATTTCTTCAATTTGCCTGCGGTCTATAGAAACTGCTAGTCGAATGTTGAATATGCAGAGTCTGGAGTGTCTTCTTAAAAGGATTACCAACAAATTGTTTCCCGTTATCTGTGATTATTCTCTTAGGACAACCATGTCTTGGTACAAATTCTTGTAGAAGAAACTCTGTCACTGTTGCTGACGTTATGTTCTTGAGAGGATAACTTTCAGGCCATACCGAATATTGATCGACAATGTGTAAGAGGTATGCATTTCCAGACTGCGTAACTGGATATGGACCAGAAATGTCCATACTTATAACTTCCATAGGGAGATGAGATGGTTTCATTTCTTGTAAGGGAACTTTAGTTGGTCTCATGTTTCTCATTCTGCATATTTTGCAAGTACTAACATATTCAACTATGTCCTTGTACATTGACATCCAATAGTATCTTTTCTTGATAATGTCAATGGTTTTATCTCTTCCAACATGTCCATTATTGTCATGGAACTGCTCTAGTAATTGAGGTATTACTGACTGTGGAATTATTTTCTGTAGTCTCCATTCTTGTTTCTCATCAATATGATATAGTATTTGATCATGTGGCAAGATTATAAACTGTTTACATGATGTAGGTTTCGTTTCTATTTGTTTGATGATTTTGAGAATTTCGGGATCTTTTCTCTGCTCAGAATGTACATCAAATATGTCTACATCCGTTGTTTGCTGTGTGCCGGAATCTGTTGTGGCGGTGGTGTTTTCATCATCTACTCTATTGGAACTTATAATGTTGATCTCCTTTGCATTGTCATTGATATCAGTGAACGCATGTGGATCATCTTCATGTATAATACTAGGCTGAGGCGTTCGAGAAAGGAGGTCTGCACATGTATTTTTAGTACCCGGAATGTATTCAATTTTTGTGTCATAGGATTGTAAGTTCATAGACCATATTTGTAACTTCTTTGGCTGCTCCTGCGTCTTAGTGAGCCAATTCACTAATGGTTGGTGGTCTGTTCTCATTTGTACCCTCATTCCATCTTTTGTCGTTATTAAGCAAGTTTGCTGGTCACTTGTTGTAACATTTTGTACTGCCCATGTCTTTCGTTGTTTGATTATATTCAGAAAATTCCTGACAGCAATACGACAAGCTCTTTTTTCAAGACTATTCCAGTGGCGGTGTTGTTGTTTATGTTGTTGTTGGTACACTATATCTCCTTGTGATGTAGCTATGTCACTCGAGAAGGGCTGGTCTCGGCGCCAATTCAATAGATGTGTAACCGTGCTGAGAACTGGTTACGGCATCAATTATACTATGTGCAACCGTGGTAGTGGTGGTAATCCGAGAACTGGTCCAAAGGCACCAATTAGTATAGTGTAACCGTTACTGTGAACTGGTTACGACACCAATTAGTATAGTGTAACCGTTACCTCGTCTAATCTTTACTAGGTGGCAGGTGGCAGGCCTAGTTGTGTCTCACACCAGTTTCCTTGTATATCTTCCAAGTTTTAAGTTAGTAGTGTTTTGTACTGGCCCTCTCCGCCAGAGTTGACAATTCTTGGATGAACTACTTTCCTTCTTATTTTCAACCCTTGGCTCGTTCGTACCCTTCTTTGTTGTTAATCAGTGACTGAATCGTATAGTTGAGTTATTATAGTGATTGATGATCAGGCATTCAACAACAATCCTTCATGGATCAACTCAAGCATTTGTTTGTTCTCTTACAAAATTCTATTTATTTACATGTAATATAAACATATTTCAAAGATGCAGGTAATTCTTCATATAGAGCACACCTGCAGTCATATCATAGTTACCTCAAGTATACATTCTGTATCTCAAAAGTGTGTAGGCATTTAATCCCCTTTGTGCTTATTTCATCTCAAAGTTCTTAATTAGCTTCCTCAAGCTCTATTTCCTTTTGCCCAATCTGCCTCAAAACTCCTGATCAACTTTATGCAAAATACTCATCTCAAAGTATTTAATTAGCTTCCCCAAGCTCTATTTCATTTTGCCCAATCTGCCTCAAAACTCCTGATCAACTTTATGTAAAGTACTCATCTCAAAGTACTTAATTAGCTTCCTCAAGCTCTATTTCATTTTGCCCAATCTCCCTCAAATCTCCTGATCAACTTTATGCAAAGTACTGTGTATTTCTATTCCTCTGGTACATCCTGGGCATTCTATTGCTTCTCTTCTTTAAACTTCTCGCCCAGTACCATTTCATTTACTCATTTTTCTAACATATCGTCTTGTGATTTCTCTGCTGCGAGTCAGGAAAAATGTTCATCAAAATGCATAATAGTTCATAAAAGGTCAATACTTACAGGTGATTCCCTGAATCTCTCCTGGGAATACACTCACTAGTGACATTATAAAACAAATTCTCTTAAGTAGCATTTTTCTCTGTCTATGAAACTTCTTAGTTTACTCATACTGTTCTGACTAATCTTTATCACATCCTCCGAATTTCCTAGGACTAGCATCTCTTAACTTATCTATATACCTTATGAGTTTACTTTGTCACTTCTAATCTATCTGTGATAACTTCTACAGATCTTATCAACTTGTGGCAACCGCACAACATTCTTGCTTCTTCATCTTCAGAAATACACGACCGCACACTTGCGAGCCGTAAACTGTTCTGCCCTTGACTTCTAGTCAATCCTCAGCTGATCTGTCCCTGTTTACCAGCTAAAACGATTGGTCCACCCTATTTCCACTCACTGGAAAAAATATGCTCACGCTTTTACAACGTAAGCGAATTCAGTGAACTATCGTCTGTTATTTTTAGACTTCTCTCACTCTATTCCCGTGTGTATTTTTTCCTCAACTCACTAACACCTGCAAGGGACTTAATTCTACGTTATCTCCCTTTGACGTTTTAACTGAACTCTATATTCTCTTCTTTAAAGCTTACTACAACTTCGTTACATGCTAATTTTCTCAACCATAATTAAGAACCCACTAAATCTGCTTAACCCTAATTCAAGACCTTTACCCACCAACCGTAATATGCGGAGTTTCCTCCCTTTTCTCAAAGCATCCGTTCACTCATTTTATCTCCCTTCAACTAAGACAAATAGTCTGTATCCAAATCCATTCATATTTCCTAAACCATTTTTCTACACTCTTTTACTTGACTAAAACCAAATCACCGTTCATATAAATCTTGCTTGAAGCACAAATAATGCTCCTAGCAAACCCAACGGCCTAATATCCGGCTTTTGGCTAGGTTCATGTGTCTACACACAGGGACCAATAGTGGCATTTATGTCATTAGGTCCTTTGTGTGAAAACACAGAAGATCACTACAATGACACATGTTGTCATTGGGTCTTCTTGTGTTGGGATATGTGGTCTTGACCAGAGCCGGGTATAGGCAGGGGCCAATGCAACCTCATGCGAGGAAAAATGTGCAACCTCATGCGAGGAAATTTTAAAAAAAAAAAGGCCTAATATCCGGCTTTTGGCTAGGATCATGTGTCTACACACAGGGACCAGTAGTGACATTTATGTCATGAGGTCCTTTGTGTGAAAACACGGAAGACCACTACAATGACACATGGTGTCATTGGGTCTTCTTGTGTTGGGACATGTGGTTTTGACCAGAGCCGGGTTTGGGCGGGGGCCAATGCAACCTCATGCGAGGAAAATATGCAACCTCATGCGAGGAAATTTAAAAAAAAAAAAAAGGTGACATTAGCAACTCAATTAAAAATTATTAACTGTACACTTATATTTTAAGTGAAAATAAAAAAAAACCGTTTAATTCAATGTAGAATTCCGTTTATTTTACTATATAAATTTAATGGGATTAATTTTGCAATGCGGATTCTAATTGTAGAAGAACTGTATCCTAAAACCAGTGATAGGTCAATATAGGCACACCAGTTATATCACTGAAAATGACCGCAAGGTCTTTTCTGTTGGGCATGCATAAGTAAATATGATACGATATAGTCCCATTTATTAATTGTAGCGCATGGGCCTTGTCAGAAGTTTCATGAACCGTTACTAGAAAACCGGGCAATGCCGGGTACTTACAGCTAGTCAAAAATAGAGAGGGGTTTTGCATGTTTTAGGCTAGACACACGTCCGTTGGTTATATTAGGGCGCATGTCCAAACATCAAAGACCTTGTAGTCTGGTGTTTACAAAGACACTTTGACAATCTGCACAATCATATGTCGCAAATACTAAGAGATTTCCATATCTGCCCATTCACCTGCGCTGAAATACAGATTCAGACTGTACAACCTACTGCGACAAAATACAAAGAAATTTCCATAGACTGTAAAAGCGTCTGTGGCAAATTATAAATATACTTTCACAGACCACAGAACCACATGTGTTCACAGATACAGAAAGACTCAGAGACGGCACATATATTTGTTACAGAATACAAAAACAATTTTAGAGATCGCGCAACCAACTGACGGAAATAGAAAAACTGATTCACAAACTGAACAATCATCACTGAAAAAAAAGAAGGCTTACTCACAAGCTAACATCTTGATGTGTAATCTTCTCTCCATATTACCTACTAAGGACATAATTTTCTCTTCCTTGTATAGACGAACGAACCGCACTGTTGTTCTCTCCCCCCCCCTCTCTCTCTCTCTCTCCTGAGTCACCTACAACACTGTTCGCGGTTTAGACCATTCCAATTTTCTCTTGGGTCTATCTCGAACAATTTTCTTAATTTGGCCCATTCATCTCTCCCTTGAGTTCATGTAATGAAATGTTCATAGTTTAATCTTTTCATCTTTCTCCTGAGACCATCTAGAACAATGTTTGTAATTTGGTCTATTCTTCTCTCTCCTGAATTAATCTAACACAATGTTCATAGTCTGGCACATTGCTTTCTCTCATGGGTCCACCAAAAATATTGTTTTTAGTTTAGCCCACTCCTCTCTGCCTAGTGCTTCTATAACCCTGTTCGTACTTTGACTCATTCCACCATCTATATAGTCCATATTGAGCACTATTTGTAGCTATATTGTCTCAACAAGTAAAACGTGGTTCTTGATTCTCGCAAATTCAGAGAGGGCCTGGGTCAATCTGATCTCTAAAGTTACAAGTACTGTGGTATTAGACCTGCACTCGTTGACGTTGCACGTGCTGCAATGTTATATATGCTAGTTCTCTAAATATACATTCCCTGTAACTTGAAATCCGTCTCACTAGCCAGACGTGTACTATGGCTGTTAGATGTAATATATACATTCTCTGTAACTTGAAATCCGTCTCACTAGCCAGAATTGTACTACGCTGTTAGATGTAATCTCCCCCACTGGACCCATATCTTAAATTATACATACTACAACTAATGATCGACCTCAGACAGGACCATTCAGTCAGAGTTCAAATGTTCCAATAAAGTTTCACTGATTGTATGCAGGCAGACTGAAAGCAAGCAATCCCACTTATCACTGCCACTGTCTCTGTTAATTTGGTCTTATAGAGTTAAAGGTTCTGTCTGCCTGACGTTTTTTACTTGAGCTTAGAAAAGGGAAGTGCCCAGTGTTTGACTGGCTAATCCAGCGGCTTTAAAATTAACAAACTGAATCTTAGTCCGCGGTATTGGCGATGAAGAAGTGAAAGTTTCCCGTGCCCTTTGATTCTTTTCAGCAATAAAGGAAGTGTAGCAAAGGAAAATCAATTTCCTTTGTTAAACATATTTATATAAGATATGATACGAAACTCTATACAGAGCGATACAACAAGAGGCAATCTGATCATCAGAAGAGTTCACTCCCTTCGACCAAGTGTTTCGGCCCCTTAATCTCCTTTACACTCTAAGGGGGGTATCGCCCACTTGGGTCATGACTCCCAAACTTCACAGCGTTCAGACGCATTTTATGCTTTACGCCCAGCAGCGTAACAGTTTATTGTGGTAGCTGTAGGTGAATTAGTATTCGAACTTAATATTGTAATATGTATTTATAGCATATATACAATGAGAACAAGAGATGATAAGGCGCTGACGATAGATAACACACACCTGTAGGAAACTCGTTGATAACATTACAAGGCAGTCTTTATTCTGGAAATCTCATAATAAGTCAGGTAAAGAGAGCAGAAAACTGGACACAGAAATGAAATGGCAAGCTTATCTAAAAGTAGGTCGTCCAAGGTATCTATCTTCGCGCAAGATTACTCTTGGCAAACATGTAGATAGAAGATGAATGGCGCTTCTACCGTAGGGGAGCCTTCACAAGATATTCCCAGAAGTCAAGAACAAACGCTGCTTAAGGGCTGAGCAAATTTGTTAACTTATTATCTGGTCCGTCGCCTTTTGTGAAGGAGTTATGCAATGGTTCTGGCCCGTCAAGCCCCCAGTTGGAGTAATCCAACGAATGCCCGGTTATAAGTAATTACTCTCTCTCTCTCTCTCTCTCTCTCTCTCTCTCTCTCTCTCTCTCTCTCTCTATATATATATATATATATATATATATATATATATATATATATATATATATATAAAGAAAAACTGGCTAATACGTTTGCTTTCGTACACATAAACTGAATCAACTATTATTGTTTAGTTTAAAATAACATACAACAATAGTCAATTAGTCTGTAACATGGGAAAATACATATGGAAAATTGGGTGAAAATTGAAATTAAGGTTTCCTCACTGAGGTTTAGGCAGGGCGTTAATAATAATAATGTCCGTATTTTTGCTGCAGCCTGTTATATAAAACTTAGCTCCAGATGATTCATGCAGCTGTGGTTTCCGGCACTTTTTTTTTGGTGATGAGTACACTTCTCCACATAATTCGTCCACTGTAGGCGGTTGGTGGTGATACTTTTCTCTCACACTAGTGGCGTAGGAACTTCAGTACTTAAGTCTGATGTCTTGTAACCACGAACTGTGACAAATTAGAAAGAAACAAATGCTTCAGTACATTTGTTCTCCGCAAACTAACAGGCCCATTTTCATACGCTCCACCCACAAATGTTAACCTCTCAGAAGAATTAAATTCCCGAGCACACAATGTAACTCATGGAATAGGATGAAAATTCACCAATATCCTTCAGAGTGTCAACTAGGAAATTGCGTCTGGAGTGCATGAATAATGGTTTGCCTGAATTACAATTAAAAAAGGTATATAAATCTCACAAAATGATTCTATACACTTTAGGCACATGTGATGTAATCATCACTCTTTACTCATCCTTACACCCGTCTGAGTTCTGGTGTCATCTTCTGCTATCGGGTTTCCCACACGACTAGTCAGAAACAATCACCAGCTCTTGCAGTTGTAGTTCATGCATATACTATTTTCATATGTTGAGGTTGCCAGCCTCATATATATAACCACTTAGCAAAAACCTGTAAAATAACATTAGTAAATAAATTGTTTACACTTACCCCAACATTTTGGGAATACACACTTCTCCTGGCACAGATTAGAATGGACCCACAACCCTGTAGTTAGATGCTGTTCGAACCACTGGTCTGGAAATATGAGTTAATTCCTCTGACGGCTGGTGTTCTGCGAATTCCTGGCCTGGGAAAACTGTTTGTATAATTCCCCTTATGACTTGGTCTGGGAAATATGAGTTAATTCCTCTGACGGCTGGTGTTCTATGAATCCTGCCTGGGAAAACGTTTGTATAATTCCTCTTATGACTTCTTGTGACAAAATTCCCAAGTTTCCAGTCTTGTATTAAAATTGCGGGTTTACTTGTAAATTCCAAAGTTGCCCAATACTCGATCTGGTACTTATAATTGTGGAATGATAAGTCCTATCTTCTTTCCTCTGGCTTGTAGGAGGTGTTTAGTTGACGCTGCGATGCAGTCTGTCTGTGTGCTGTGACTCCGAGTTTGTTAGATTATATCTCACAATCCTTAGTTTCAAATCCCAGCTGTGTTTCCGCCGAAAGTTCCAATCAAATCATAGTAGATTCTGGCGAACCAATCCAATCTATCTAGCACTGTTTGGGTGGGGAAGTTTATCATTACTCATCCCACGCGTATTTAAAATATTAATTTTAATATCCACGCGTGACCTCTTACAACAGTGATGTCAAATCGTTACCTAAGACTTCCGGCGCACCTCTGTTTATCAGAATAATGTGACCCTGTGTTACTGGCGTAATGTTTTCCGCCCAGATGTCTATCCAGACAGATTATTTAATTATTCCCTTTATCTGCGTGCCTCCGCCAGACAGATGTCTGGTCAGACCGTGTTGTCTTCTTTCATACAAGCTTGTGTCAACACGATCAGCCGCTTTCCAATGGGGTCAAATGTTTGACGGACACGTTTCCACATGTGGTCAGACGCATTATGCGATAAGCGGGTGACCGGTCTGACGACTGGGTATTGTTACGATAATACCACAGTTCAGCTGGGGAAACGTAAACACGTCTGAGGAGTGGCAAACAAGATAAAGACAGCCCAACAGCAAATACTTTCATAGCAAATACTGCCATAGGGGAGTGGCGTGTTAGAGACTTCACTCTTTATGTACAGCATAAAGAGTAAAATAGTGAAAATAACGAATGAAAAGGCATGATTTATGCCAAATAAAAGCGATGAGTGAGAAAAATGAAGAAAAGGAAAGAATACTGCCGGAGGGCTGAAGGTGTGAGAAATCACACAAAAGAGCATGTTCAGACGTTTTGTCACACTGACGGCACGCGACCGGAGGAGTGGCGTGAGTTTGTTGAAGGCCTATGTTCCTTAGGGATCTGAACGACAATGATGATGTATGAGGGGGCTTCAAATGAAAACCTTAAATTTGCGATGCAAATTCGAAACACCTTGCCATTGTCATGTAAGTTGGCACTATTGTTGCTAAGGACGCCAAGAGTGTCCTTCAGGTGGCATCGCGGTGCAGACGAACCACATGACGTCACAGTAGGAGTTTAAAGATGGCAACCCCACTAGTGACATGCACCGAAGAGGAGCAGTGTTCTGTTATCCGTTTTTTTTAACAGCGAAGGGGTGAAACCTATATAAATTCATCAGCGAATGAAGGTCCAGTACGGTGATGCATGCCTGTCACTCCAGCAAGTGTACGAGTGGAGTAGGAAATTCCGAAACGGCGTGAGTTCTGTGACAGACTGTTCTCGACCGGGTCAGGCACACCGAGTAGTGACCCCAGAGTCAATTGCAGCAGTTGAACGCACCGTGATGGAAAATCGCCGAGTGACTGTGAATGAAATAGCCGCACTTCTGGACATCAGTCAAGGTTCAGCACACCACATCATCCATGATGTGCTCCAGTTCCACAAAGTCTCTGCAAGGTGGGTGCCACGGCAGCTTACTCCAGAATTGAAACAACGACGTGTTGATGCCTGTCAAGAACTTTTGCGGCGCTTTGAAGCAGAAGGTGATGGTTTCCTAGCGAGAATTGTTACTGGAGATGAAACCTGGGTTCACTACCACCAGCCGGAACCCAAGAGAGCGAGCAAGGAATGGCGCCATACCTCCTCACCGAAACCGAAGAAGTTCTGCACGCAGCCATCTGCAGGGAAGGTTATGCTGACTCTTTTGGGATGAACGAGGCGTTATTTTAGAGCACTATATGCCCAGGGAAAACACTGTCACCAGGGCCACATATGCAGATCTTCTCAGGAATCATCTTCGACCCGCAATCAAATCCTAACGACGTGGACTTCTGAGTACAGGTGTCTTGTTGCAATATGACAATACTCGGACCCATACTGCCCGTGCAACGAGGACCTACACTTTGAGTGTCTTCCACATCGGCCGTACTCGCCAGACCTAGCCCCAAGTGATTACGACGTCTTTGGACCACTCAAAGAGACGATGGGAGGAAAGACTTTCAGGTCCGAGGAAGAGGTGCAGGAAGTGGTGCGTGAGTGGCTATACACGCGACCAAAAGTATTCTTTCCTAGAGGAATCCATGCACTTTGTAGGCGCTGGGGGACTTGTATAGAACGCAATGGTGACTACGTCAAAAAATGATACAGTTGTGTGTCACTTTTTCTTAATAAATCTAGAAAAAAAAATATTGAAGGTTTTCATTTGAAGCCCCCTCGTATATACATACAAAGAGCAGAGAATGATGGCTTTACATATTTATTACGGCATAAGTTCTAACACTCATCATCATCTTATTTTTTAGGTTGTCAAATGCGAACTTCTCCATAAAATGAAGCTTATCTTGGCTGTTAAACTTTCCTGCGACTGTCGGCCCCTATGGGGCACAGACAATCAATTAGTTCATGCCCTTTCGTAGAAATGTTTTAACACCATTTGTTCAAACTGTTTCTTTGTAATTTGTCAAGCTCATTCTTTGTTATCACTCTCCTGAGTGTTTCCAGTTCTCTTCTCTGTGACCTCTTGTCTCGTTTGAGAAGGCTGTGAGGAATTACAATAGCTGAAAATATAGAAATTCATATTTTAGTAATTACACAGTTTTCATCTTCTACGTTATCAAATGTTGTAAAAAGTTTCATAATTGATATCAAATGGTCTTAAAGTGTATGTAAATGTAATTACTTGATTTTCAGTTTGACTGAATCTTATATTTTCAGAGTTTCATTTCACACTCATTTATTCATTCCCTCTTTAGATTTTATTGTTTATTTCACGAGTAAGATAAAAGGATATCATAATAACCCTTCTTTATCAGACAATAAACTACAATCGCATCTTCCGTGGTGGTTAGGTTCTGAGATATAACCGCGTAAAGTAAAAAAAAAGGCTTTTGGCAAAATAAGGTGTTTTTAAATAAAAGCTATTTGACATTATTATTTAACGAAATTTATTGTAACGTATATCATAAATGATAAATAAAGTTAAAAAAAATTACACTTTAACAAATTAATGAAATAAAAAATAGCGATTTTCAGTTATGTAGAACGCATAAAATGCTGCGAATTAGCAGACAAATAGGAATGTTTCAGTAAGTAAAAAAGGGTGTCAGACTTGGATGTGTATTGTCACCAGATCTGTTCAATCTGTACCGTGAAAGTATAATGAGATCACTGGAGGACATATCAGGAATATCCTTTGGTGGAAATAATGTATTGGACTTGAGATACGATGATGAGACAGTCTTAATAGCAAAATATGAAAAAAGAGCTGCAAAAATGGTTGATACAATAGTGACAGAAAATGCTCAAAGAAAACGTATTTAACAAGATCGAAAGAAGCAATCCACTTTTTGGGCATATTATGAGAAGAGGAAAGCTGGAATATATCGTAACAACAGGTAAGACTGGATGAAAAAGAGATAGGGGAAGACAAAGAGAGCAAATACTGGACAGTTTGACATCGTGGCATGGAAAGAAATCAACAGTAGAATTGATAAATAGTTCTGTAGACAGGAAGTTGTGGAGACATGATCTCCTACGCCATCAGGCATGGTACTTGAAGAAGAAGAAAATGATATGAGGGGAACCTTTAGAGCCATCCTACAATGAACGGCACAAGCTAGTTCGTACTACATTTTCATGACTAGGCATATGCAGGTATTTGTTCTAATTTATTGCAGTAAACGTTTTGTAAAATCACCTCGCACTAAGAAGACAACCAGACCTTGCCAGAGTTAAGAATAGCAGCAGATTTCATTTACCAGACCTGACCTTATTTGAGCATCTTGAGGCCTTAGAGCCCAGGAAAACTCAACCATTCTAACACGGAAAACCGGAATCCGAGGAAACTGTAACACAAAGTCAAAGTAGGAACTTATTGCTAAAATAACAACACCCCAGACCACGTGTAAGAGGCATCGTCAAGCTGCGTTAAACTATTTCTCTGAGCCAGCAGTCTGTGAGCCTAAAGATCAGCTTGATGGTACCAGTTGAGGGTACTATTTCTGGAACAAGTGAGGGTATAAGTGGCCTGATTCAACGCTAGACACCATCATCAGACGGTCTTAGAGACGCGGGACCAGCTTGGTAGTTACTCCAAGTCACTTATTGGAACGTGCTACAACTTTCAAACTTGACCAGTGACGAGTGTGATCCAGTCATCTATCAACAAAGAACCAAACATCAGCTGGAGCAGAACAGACAAACGCATTGGCAGCTAAGTAGAAACATAAAAGCTGCCAAGTGAACTATCCATTTTTAACGCCATAACATCACCCAGTGATGACAACTTTTTCTATAAGGAATTATTCACTTTTATAACTGTTAAAACATAATTGATTATTAAATTTGCTACTTGTACAAAGACAAATCTAAAGTTGATTTAATCATTTTGAATATACTCCAACCGTATGTCTCAGACAATTTCTTAAATACAGTTAACTAGAGCTATACAAAAATATTAAGAGGAATTTCGCTGAATTAACTCAGCTGCGGGCTTGAACAAGCTAACGAATTATAAGAAAACCCTACACTTCACATACGTTGACTGCAGATACTAGAGTTAACATTTGCTCAGCCTCATGCAGCATTGTTCTCGCTTTTCTGAATACCTTGTGGATATTCCCTTTAGGTAGAAGCATCATTATCCTTCTACATACAACTCTGCCAAGAGTAATCTTGTGCGACGGTAGACACTTTTGAAGACCCACATTAGTTACTCTTGAGTTTGGCCACGAGAAGAAAGAAGACATCAGATTACGCTGGGAGAACAGGTCCTGGAGCAGTTTGACCACTTTAAATATCTCGGAGCTATTATTGACCGAAAGGGAGGCATAAAAGAAGAGTTGGTCACTCGAAAAGCAGCAGCTGGGAGACTTTTTCGGGCCATAAATCGAGGATTCCTCAGCAAGAGAGAGGTTGGTAAGAAAACGAAGATGGCTGTATACCGCTCCACCTATGTCCCAGTCTTGACATATGGATGCGAGTCATGGGCAATGACTACAATCCACAAAATCAAGATCCAAACCTCAGAAATGAGGTATCTGAGGAAGGTGGTTGAAGTAACAAGAAGAGACATGGTCCGCAACCAGACGATACGTCAAGGCCTTAAATCCCACCCCCTGCAGACCCAAGTAGAACAGTCCCAACTAAGATGGTTTGGCCATGTCTGCAGAATGGGAGAAGATCGGCTACCACGACAAAGCATGGGAAACAAAGACCCAGGGATCCAGACCCCTAGGACGACCCAGAGTCCGCTGGGAGGACAACATTAGACAGTCTTTGAAGGACCGAGGACTAGAATGGAACCAGGCCAGGAGGAAGACAGCCGATAGGATAGTCTGGCGCTCTCTCTTCCAGACCTCTACACCTCACGGTAGAAGGGGAACGACTAAGTAAGTAAGAGTTTGGCCACTGCTGGACCACTACTGCAGAGCTAAGGAGAGGAAACCCGTGACATATATATATATAGATAGAAAAATAAGTATTTTTCGGGCTAGGATTGATTTTTTAAAAATTAATCGATTAATCGAATTTCTTAAATTGAAGATTAATCAATCAATTTTGAATTATTTGATAATTATAAAAAATCCTAAATCATTTTTTTAAATCACTAAGATTTTATTTATTTTACTTTTAATAAGGTGACATTGTTCTGAAAATATTATGAAAATACTGAAAAGTTACAACCAGAAAATTTATTAATATTGACCATACTTACCAAATTCCATATCACAAACCTCTAACATAGCAACTGCTCCCACATTTAAACAAAGAACATAAATATTGTTAAACATGGAATCATCGATTTAAATGTGTTTTATAAATTAATCAAATAACACAATTTTAACCGATTAATCTATCAATTAATCGTTAACGATCCCAGCCACTATATATATATATATATATATATATATAATATATTATATATATATATATATATATATATATAATATATATATATATATATATATATATATATATATATATATATATATATACTGAAGCACATTAAAAACGCACCACCTGTATAATCCAGGAACAGAGTGTAAAATGTAAATATAAGTGTGTGCAAGTTTACATATTTGGAATCTTTATTCATTTTCCTATGAATCCATGCTGGTCATTAATTTGTACATTTGATTGTTATGAAATTCGTTGCATTCTGTGCAGGCAAGGGAGAAACCAAAAATACAAAAAAATGCACGTGCGTTATCCTGCTGGAGAAGCTGCAAGTCTGGATAAATTGTGAACGCAGGAGCAACCAGTGCATCCAGAACCTCATCTCGATATGTCACAGCATTAACATTTCCACGGAAGACGTGAAGATGCAAGCGATGGTGAAAACTGAATCCTCCCCAAATGTGAATACTGCCAGCTCGAAATCGGTTGACACAGCAATCTGCAAAGCGCTCTTCACACCGTCGCTAAATCCGCATACGTCCATCTGCAAAGGATATGTTGAATCTGTTCTCGTCTGTGAATAGGACAGCATTCCACTGCAGTCTAGTCCATCTGATATGTTGCTCTGCCCATTGCAGGCGCTGCTAACGATGTCTGTGAGTCAAGTTTGGCCCAACATAAGGTCGTCTTGCAGTAAGGCCTGTATCTCTGAGTCGTCGTATGACTGTCATTCGAGAGACTTGCCCATGTCTACCCACTATTGCTCTTGCTGTTTGACTTGCCGGGAGAGTACGATTCCTTAGGTGACTCAGCACAATATGACGATCTTGCGCAGGGGTAGTAACTCGTGGTTGGCCACTCCGAAGTCTATCCCGGGCACTGCCAGTGGTTCCGTAACGTTCATTGAGACGTACAATAGTGCTGTGGTGGCAATTCATCCTTCTGGCAATGGCCCGCGAGCTCATTCCGGTCTCCAACATACCAATGGCTCGTTGGCGGTCGTTTTCAGATAGTCGTGGCATTTCAAGCACATGTACTGGGTGTTTTGTCTCAACGGCCTTTTATACCGAGTATACTGCCACAACGTGTACACATTTTCAGGGTCATAGCTGTTGGGAGTCGTGTTGCACGTGTAACTTTCATCGTTTTCATGTAGTCTGTACACAAACCCGTGGGTTGAATCTTGGACTTTCCATTCCAGCAGCCATTCGCTCTCTATCTCATGGCAAACACGGGGAAAATCCATTCCCACACTTTTTTTTGCCAACTTCTCGGCATCAGTATATATAATAGTGGTGCGTTTTTAATGTGCTTCAGTATATATAAGAGAGTGCGCAATTATTTCTTTGGTAAAACGATAGACAATACTATTTGTAGCCCTTTCCCCATTCTCTCAACCAGGTCAAGTTCATTCTTTGCACACTCTGTGACTAGCCATCTTCATCTTTATACTTTCTAACCTTCTCGTAATAGTCCCAGGGATTAATCAACCAGAATTACATAATCTAGGAACGTGAAACTCTTATGAGTTACAGCGAAGAGCAAGATGCTGTATCGAGAAGATGAGAAAATGCAACTACATTCTGTATGATCAATACATTGAGCACGATGTGCTTCAGCTCAGGAAATTGGGTTAAATTAACCTTACATGCGTCGAGTGATTTACAGTGTCGATTACACGGCATGTTTAAGTGTGTGTGGTCACATCATGGAAGAAGAATTTGTTCTGAGATTACCTCAGTCAACCGTTGATGCTTTACACAACATAAAATACTGAATTACGGCAATAAACTGGGTTTATTGTTTGCACTTAAACAACAGCAATCCGACCGTGAACATTGGGCTTTCAATTGTTTTAAACATTTTTAAAAAATATTTTCCATTTGACACATCATCATTTTCTTTGACACTTCATTCCCATAACCATAATCAGATGCAAGACAAAATGAAAATACTCGATGAGAGGTCACAAGAAGTTGGTCTGAAAATACACAGAGAAAGGACAAAGATAATGAGAATAAATGCAAGAAATGATAACGTTGAACTTGAAGTAACACCACTACAAGATGTAGAATCATACATACACCTTGGCAGAAGTAAAGACAAAGTTGGAGGGACAGACAGTGATATCAAAATAAGAATACAACAAGCAAGAGGAGCTTTTGTTGCATTGGGAAACATATGGAGATCAAGAGAAATAGGATCCAACACGAAAATAAGAATCTTCAACTCAAATGTGAAGTCAGTCCTATTGTATGGCTCTGAAACATAGAGAACAACAAAAACAACAACCAAAAAGCTACATATGTTCATAAATGGATGCTTGCATAGAATAGAAGGATTAAAATGGTATGACAAAGTCACAAATGTGTACCTGATGACAAGAATGTGACAAATGCCAGTGGAACAAGAGATGAGAGACGACGCTGGCGATGGATAGGACACACATTGAGGAGACCTGTTGATAGCCTGACAAGGCAGTCCTTGTTCTGAAATCTCCAGGGAAAGAGAGGCAGAAGTAGACTAAAAAACACACGGAGAAGAGAACTAGATACATAAGTAAAAATGATGAGGAAAACATGAAAAGAACTTGAGCTGATAGCACGTGATAGGAGTACTTGTGTTTGATGAAGGCCTATGCTCCTTGAGGAGCTAAAGGGTATCGATTGATTGATTAATTAAAACATTCATATACTCTTGCAAGAGTGGGAAAAAAGGTATTACGTCTAACTAGGACAAAAGACGTGCCCTTGCAAGTGTGGTTTCTTTAGTAATTTATTTTACACGATGAGATTGTCATCCCCATGCACAACCTTATTTATAGTCGCCTTCTACGACATGCCTGAGTGTGCAGTTGTTCTATTGTGTCATTGCCTCTTCAGAAATCCTCTGAATCCCACGCGAGTTAAAGAAACATTTTACATTTATATTTGTTAAAGCACACAACTTGACAGACATACAATCAGATGGAAGAAAGCGGATAAGAAGATGAAATTAGACAGAAGACAGATGCTCAAACAGATAGGAAGTCACATTTACTTGCACATAGACAAACTCTTAGATAACAGATTGCATCCCTACATATATACGTACCGGCATACAACAACAAGTGGGGGACATTCATCTTGTCTAGTTAATGCTCCAGCCATTTCATAATTTCTAAATAGTCCCATACGGCATTATAATCATAAAACAAGCACAGCACAAAGTTTGAACTGCGAATACGAAAACTCAGAAATTCCAAATCCAGCCTCCACAAAGAGCAACCATAAAACACAGAACACACGGACACGTTCAATAAGCTGGACGACGTGATCACAGATATTGATAACGCTGGGAAGGAAACATGTAAGGCGCGTGTGTCCTGGCTGAATGTGTGAATAATAATGAGCGAGCTGGAAGGAAGATCGCGGCTTCTTTGATGGGGGCGCTGCCTCATACATCAAATCAAACAATAAACACTCATTTGAATAATTTTATCGTTTGTTATCCACAGGATGAGAAGAATCAAGTTCTGATAACGAATGTGTGGCTGGACCACGTAAGTAGTAGTCATTTATGATTGTAGTATTGATGACAATGATGATAACGAAGATGATACTAAACAAGCAATAGATGCTGATATAAAATTAGTAACGCGATTGAAACAGTTTGCGATGCTGATATAAAATAAGTAACGCGATTGAAACTGTTTGCGATGCTGATATAAAATAAGTAACGCGATTGAAACAGTTTGCGATGCTGATATAAAATAAGTAACGCGATTGAAACAGTTTGCGATGCTGATATAAAATAAGTAACGCGATTGAAACAGTTTGCGATGCTGATATAAAATAAGTAACGCGATTGAAACAGTTTGCGATGCTGATATAAAATAAGTAACGCGATTGAAACAGTTTGCGATGCTGATATAAAATAAGTAACGCGATTGAAACAGTTTGCGATGCTGATATAAAATAAGTAACGCGATTGAAACAGTTTGCGATGCTGATATAAAATAAGTAACGCGATTGAAACAGTTTGCGATGCTGATATAAAATAAGTAACGCGATTGAAACAGTTTGCGATGCTGATATAAAATAAGTAACGCGATTGAAACAGTTTGCGATGCTGATATAAAATAAGTAACGCGATTGAAACAGTTTGCGATGCTGATATAAAATAAGTAACGCGATTGAAACAGTTTGCGATGCTGATATAAAATAAGTAACGCGATTGAAACAGTTTGCGATGCTGATATAAAATAAGTAACGCGATTGAAACAGTTTGCGATGCTGATATAAAATAAGTAACGCGATTGAAACAGTTTGCGATGCTGATATAAAATAAGTAACGCGATTGAAACAGTTTGCGATGATGATATAAAATAAGTAACGCGATTGAAACAGTTTGCGATGCTGATATAAAATAAGTAACGCGATTGAAACAGTTTGCGATGCTGATATAAAATAAGTAACGCGATTGAAACAGTTTGCGATGATGATATAAAATAAGTAACGCGATTGAAACAGTTTGCGATGCTGATATAAAATAAGTAACGCGATTGAAACAGTTTGCGATGCTGATATAAAATAAGTAACGCGATTGAAACAGTTTGCGGTGCTGATATAAAATAAGTAACGCGATTGAAACAGTTTGCGATGCTGATATAAAATAAGTAACGCGATTGAAACAGTTTGCGATGCTGATATAAAATAAGTAACGCGATTGAAACAGTTTGCGATGCTGATATAAAATAAGTAACGCGATTGAAACAGTTTGCGATGCTGATATAAAATAAGTAACGCGATTGAAACAGTTTGCGATGCTGATATAAAATAAGTAACGCGAATGAAACAGTTTGCGATGCTGATATAAAATAAGTAACGCGATTGAAACAGTTTGCGATGCTGATATAAAATAAGTAACGCGATTGAAACAGTTTGCGATGCTGATATAAAATAAGTAACGCGATTGAAACAGTTTGCGATGCTGATATAAAATAAGTAACGCGATTGAAACAGTTTGCGATGCTGATATAAAATAAGTAACGCGATTGAAACAGTTTGCGATGTTCATAATTATCATGATGATGTAATTTATTCTCCTTCTTCTTCGTACACTCTCTGACATCTACTTGAATATTTTCAATGAAAGCATCGGTCAGCTTGAGACTTTTTGCATCTCTATAGAGTTTGTCCAGGAATAGTACAGGTGACGGTCATATGTGCTGTCTCTGTTCCTAATATGTTGGGCATCATTGAAGCAAATCTTTCTAACTGTAGCGCAGATAACATGACTCTCACGTGTTGTCTTTCATATACAAGGTAAAAGTAGTTCCATAGCAATTACTGCTGTAGTGGATTAAAGTGTTAGAGTCTTAATTATACTAGGTCCAGTCTTTGTGAGGTAGGTTGACCAGTCCACTTCTTCTCTGTCTTTGCCATCCATAACTCAACAGCAGAGCCAGGTACCCATATACAACTAGGTAGACTGGAGCGTGACACTATCAGGTTACGAACCCGAAACACGTTCATAATAATTTGTTTACATCTTGTAATTCCTAATTATAATAATTTTAGTAGTAGTAGTATTAGTAGTAGTATTAGTAGTAGTAGTAGTATTAGTAGTATTAGTAGTAGTATTAGTATTAGTAGTAGTATTAGTAGTAGTAGTATTAGTAGTAGTATTAGTAGTAATAGTATTAGTAGTAGTATTAGTAGTAATAGTATTAGTAGTAGTAGTTTTAGTAGTAGTAGTATTATTAGTAGTAGTATTAGTAGTAGTACTCTTACTAATAGTATTAGTAGTAGTTGTAGATATAATAATAATTTGTTACCAAAACCCATAACTTTGCTGAGAGAGGCAAGCGCTCTAACTGCTCTGCCAGTCGGACGCCCTATCTTCATAATGAAAACATAATAACTTAACGTACACAGCGACTAACATGAGGATGTGCATATGGCTGGTAATCGTGTCATGTAAAACGACTGTACATTTTGCAACAATCCATGGATACTATTTATCCAGTCTGACCTAATCTGCTCTCAAAAAGTCCACGACGCTATTAACATCCTAATACTCACTTCCACAGCCGTGTCATATCATTTCCAGAGGACCTAAATCCTCTTTATCTTCAAATACATCTGTGCATAATAAAGTTATCCTGGCACATAAACAGATGTCCCATTCTTGGTTAATCATACAGGATCACCAACGAACAGCATGCTTGCTTACTGGACCATCCGTCCTTTCATCTCGACATATAATAGTTAGATTTTCACACAAGCCCCACCTAATGGGAACTCAGACTCGCAACACATACGCCACTCCTTAACAACGAGGTAATTCGTTCAACAGAGATGCTAGGCAGTATACAAACCCTCAATAAAAGACACACGAGTTTGTGCACACTAAACACATCTTAACACTATCTTTATCATCACTATCATGTGACTTGCCTACGAAACCTCCATAATTGTTTTGGGAGCATTCCAGCTATTCAGACACTCACTGCTCCCAAAGCCATCTTGTACAGGGTAGCTATAACTGAATCGGTAATTGCTGCTTTATGTTACCGTTGTTGTTGTACAAGGTAGCTATCAATGAATCGGTACTTGCTGCTTCATGTTACTCTTGATGTACAGGGTAGCTACAATTGAATCGGTAATTGCTGCTTTATGTTACTATTGGTGTACATAGTAGCTATCAATGAATCGGTAATTGCTGCTTCATATTACAATGAATCGGTAATTGCTGCTTCATGTTACTATTGGTGTACAGGGTAGCTATAACTGAATCGGTAATTGCTGCTTTATATTACTATTGGTGTACATAGTAGCTATCAATGAATCGGTAATTGTTGCTTTATGTTACTATTGGTGTACAGGGTAGCTATAACTGAATCGGTAATTGCTGCTTTATGTTACTATTGGTGTACATAGTACCTATTAATGAATCGGTAATTGCTGCTTCATGTTACAATGAATCGGTAATTGCTGCTTCATGTTACTATTGGTGTACAGGGTAGCTATAACTGAATCGGTAATTGCTGCTTCATGTTACTCTTGATGTACAGGGTAGCTATAACTGAATCGGTAATTGCTGCTTCATGTTACTATTGGTGTATATAGTAGCTATCAATGAATCGGTAATTGCTGCTTCATGTTACTATTGGTGTACAGGGTAGCTATAACTGAATCGGTAATTGCTGCTTTATGTTACCGTTGTTGTTGTATATAGTAGCTATCAATGAATCAGTAACTGCTGCTTCGTGTTACTGTTGTTGTACAGGGTAGCTATCAATGAATCAGTAATTGGTGCTCTATGCGCCAGATATCGGCCATAAACCACAGATTTCAATCAACTTATAAAGTTCCGCAACGACCAAAACTCAAACAATAAGAATGGACTTATTTAACAAAACTTTATTTCTTTTGTTTAAGTGCACATTTCTATATCAGTTTACGACATTAAAAATAAAGAAGATTTAAATCATAAATAAATGAGCGAGCTGTACATTCATAAAAAATTCATTAATATGGATTATAAAAACTTTATTCAAAAGTTGAACGTGTTTATTTAACCGAAACAAAGCAAACAGCAAGCAGAAAAACATAATATTTATTTGTTATGAACAAGTCTGTTACATTCTTTAAGTACAAATTAGTACGCTTCCTACATTCTCATATATGACATATTAATCATCGTTGTGCACACAACTCAAAGCAGGAACATTTTAAAGTACAGTTATTAAAAATACATAAATAAATAACAGCAACAACAAAACATAAGCACATCAGAATTATGGTAACTGAGAAGAATAGTCAGAACATGGTGAAAGAGATGTGCCGAAATAAATGGTCTTTTTCCTAACAATGAAGCTAATATTTTATAAATTAAGAAGAAATTTGGTTTTACTTAAAACGATACAAGGCAGGTAATACTTTTATTTCTTTTTTTACTGCAGGGGAAATCAAAAAGGAAAATGTGGAAACAAGGAGAAAACAATAACATGAAAACATGAGCGAGGGAATTGTGGAAATAAACAGTTTTACAAGCGAACACGCGCAATTCACTACAACTGAATCGCAGAATCAATTTGCGTTATAATAATAATGATGATAATAATAGTAACAACAAAATTCAAGTCTGATGTCCATATATTTGTTTTTGTCTGTTTCTGAATCAAGTTTCACGTAAACGGTTATTTCGTCTTAATTTTTTTCATTGTCCTGGATGGGCTGCGGCATTTTGAACAGCAACACCGGACAATTAAAAAAACTAAGCCGGCTAGAATAAGGAAGCAGAATAGCAGAAACGCTAAAACGTCTACAAGAAGAAACTGATATGCCGGCATGTCCTGGCCTGCAGCTCTTAAATGTTTTGCACCGTGTCTCATCACATGGTCTATCCAGTATGCTGCATTCTTTGCAGGACTTTTGTAAAGTTCTTTAAATAATGCCGACCCAGTCCTTATAGTGCGCCTATAGGTCTCATTGAAGGCAACTTCGTTAATTAACGAAGACAGCTCCTTAGCCGAGATGGTCTTAATGTCTGCAAAAGTTCCAAAACCTTTATCGCGAATTCGGTGTGCGTTGAAAAGTTGCTCTGAGTATATTGGTAAGCAGAGAATGGGAACTCCGTGATAAAGTGCTTCGTACTGTCCCCAAGCGCCGCAGTGAGAAACGAACACCCTGGTCGTGGTTCCATTATTATGACCCAAGAGATCGTTCTGGGGAATCCAAGTCGACGTTGTTATCTTTTTCTCGTCAGGTGATGTCAAGTTTATACGCCATACGGAGTGAAAAGGGAGCTCCTGTAAAGCCGCGAAAATTTTAGTTGCCACTTCTGATGGAATATTCACCACGGAACTTCCAAAAGACACAACAGCTATTCCAGTTGGTGAACTTTTGATGATGTTCTCAAACTTCTCCGGTAGCTGTTTGGCAGGAACTGCAGAAACTCCACCAATCATGACTGTGTTCACCAACTGAGGGTAAGCATAGCCTAGGATTACGTCATTTTCAACTAAATGCAAATCGGCTTTTAGTAAAAGAGATCTTGATGAAGAGGGAGGTGTTGTTCCAGAAACAAGCGCCTCTGCTATTCTTAGATCCCAAGCTGGGTCGGTAACCAAAACAAAGAAATATGCTAGAGTCTTTTTCAAATGCTGGAAAAATGTAGTTTCGTATGTAAAGCTTTCTTGGAATAACATAGAAGGAACAGCAGCAGGACTGAACGGAACCCGAGCTCCAATAACATCATAGTATACTCCCAGCATGGAAAATGGAACTTTAAACTTATAAGGCAATGCAAGAGAGTTTGTAAACAGAGGCATGGAATCCAAGACGAAATAGTCCGGTTTAATGTTTTCCAGTGCAGAGATTAAGGAAGGATCAGTAAAAATGGCGTAGCTTGCATTATGCATGTAGCTTTGCATATTAGATATCACCTCGAAAAACGAAAGTGAACCGTACCAAAAATTTGTCAGTACTCCTGTTTTCGTCAAAAAATCCGCATCCAGGTCTCCAAGTTCATGTCCGTAAGGAAGTACTTTAACTTTGGCCACGTTTAATATGCCCTTGTTGAACGTAAATTGTGGTACACACACCCAGGTCTCGTGCTGAAGATCCGACAGAGCCTGGGCAACTTGAACAGAAGAAGTTATGTGGCTTGTTTGGAAGAAGGGGACAAAGATGACTTTCTTGGCTGGACATAGAAAAACACACTGCTGGATCATCGAGATAATAAGTATTAACTTCATAATTGTAGTTCTTGTATCTTCTGTTGTAACCTTGCTACTGCAATGACCTGGAGAAGGAATAAAATCAAAACAAGCAATAAATTCAACTGCTGTTGTTTATGTTTTATTTTTTAAACTTCCTTGTACAATCACTGCACTGTATTTTATAAAGACAGAAGTAAACGTTTTTAGTTCTTTTATACTACAATATAAAAATATGGACTGCATCATAGTTTATTGAACGTACGCCATTTAAGTCGCAAAATGGGTCAGGTTTAGGATCAAAGTTAGCGTTTGCGGTTATTTTTAATACACTACACTACTACAAATTGCAGACGAAACTGAACGAACATGAACACATAATGATAACCAAATGCTGACCCTATTTGCGACACATATGGCGCATATACTTTGAACTGGGATTTTATTATGTTGGAGAACTATATATATATTCATTGCGCTCGCGCTATCCAGATACATTTTCCCCATTTAAGTAACCAGAAGAATAACGGTGATTTCTAATCATATTCTCTGAGTTATCCTATGTATACTCAGGGAGAATAATTATTCAGAGAGGCTAACATTGGTTGGCGGACAGCGAGACAATGCGCCTGTTAATCTGCAGCCCTCAAATGTACTTAGCAGAGGCATTTGTTATTTTATTTTTCCTAAAGTTCGTGGTGCAAGACTACATTACTGTTCGTGGTACGACGTTACACTTACAAGAGACTAGTCTCAAGTAAGAGTGTTCGCCACCATCTTGTGATTCAAAAGCTGAGGTTGACACCAACAACATACAAGGGACACGTTGTGAAGACACCCACCTTGACATTAGGAGTGAAGTTCATCTAGGCGCCTCTATAGAAGAGTCCTCATCACAAAAGACCTGACAACGACCCATTTCAGTACTCAGCCAGTTAAGTTTTTTGTAACAGTCGCAAGCAACGGACAATAATCATCAGTCCCCAATTAAGTCTCAGTGAAGACAATTTTTAAAAAACCTCTTAAGTCACTTTCATCCATATTTATTTAAATTTCTTAAAGACTAATTGATTATTAAATTTGTTCTATGTTATTTTACAAATTCATAGTTGATTAAGTTCTTATAGATAAGAGAGCGCATGTATGATGTAAAATCTTTAACACATATACATATA
This sequence comes from Oreohelix idahoensis, assembly GCA_024509875.1. NCBI lineage: Eukaryota > Metazoa > Mollusca > Gastropoda > Stylommatophora > Oreohelicidae > Oreohelix > Oreohelix idahoensis. The sequence continues at coordinate 203,926 of JAMPIV010022868.1, forward strand.
GTTACAGCCATAGAGCCAAAATTACTTATAACAGGAATTTCGCTGGATTACACCAGTTAAGGGCTCGAATAAGCCACACTATTGCTTACAATTTCACAAAAGGTGCCGGATCAGATATAAGTTAATAGTGCTCTGCCTTATGCAAAATTGTTCTTGATTTCTGAATTATCTTGTGGAATACTCCGTTGAGATAGAACCATCATTATCCTTCTATCTACAACTCTGTCAAGAGTAATCTTTTGCGAAAGTAGACACCTTTGAAGACCCATTTTAGATACTCTTGAGTTTTGGCCACGGGAGGACCACTACTGCAGAGCAAAGGGGAGGTAAATCCCGTGACAGAGTACAGTGAGATTGTGAACTTAGTACAAGGCGGACATAGGTGGACAAGGTGGTATTTTGAGTAATGGTAAATATGAATTATGGAAGATGATGGACAGCCTAATGATTCTTGAAACAACATAAGGTTTATATTGTTCTGCGGTCTGTCCTAATGTATGGCTCTGAGACATGGAGAGCAACAAAAAACAACAACCAAAAAGCTGCAGACTTTTTTAGACGGGTGCTTGCGTAGAATAGGAGGACTGAAATGATATGACAAAGTCACAAATGTGGAATTGATGACAAGAACAAGACAAGTGCCAGTGGAACAAGAGTTGATAAGAAGACGCTGGCGATGGATAGGACACACATTGAGGAAACCTGTTGATAGCATTACAAGGCAGTCCTTGTTCTGGAGTCCACAGGGAAAGAGAGGCAGGGGTAGACCAAAAACACACGGAGAAGAGAACTGGATACAGAGGTGAAAATGATGAGGAAAACATGGAAAGAACTTGAGCGGATGGCACAGGACAGGAAGACTTGGGATGTGTTTGTTGAAGGCCTATGCTCCTTGTGGAGCTAAAGGGTATTGATTGATTGTTCTGTGGCATGAAGTTAAACTTCCCGCTTATGAGATTATTGAAATGTGGTCTGCATTTTGTATAAATGTTGAAGTGTCTAACAATATGCACAGAAAGACTGCATTTTATCATAATATGTACTTATAATGAGCCTAAGCTCTGTCTGTCGTGAGTTGGTCTGCTTTCACAACACGTCCTTCTGTGTAACTCTGACCAAACAGTGCGCCATACATTGGAAATACTATAGGATATCCCGATCAATGAAATCGCACCATCAGACCGTGTTTACAGAAACATTAGGCAGTCCAGAATGGAGTCCGAATGTCTGCATATTACTTGAGAAGGGAATTTAAATACAACCTCAGGAAGTACCACCTGAAAGAGGTCTTATAAGACCAGTCTCTTATCTGGCACTATCCTGGTATCATCTGATACAACTTTTTGTCCAGGATATCAATTAATTTCAATAACATCTACCCTCTCGTGACACTGTCAAAAGTCATGATGTTTCAAATAACCCCAGACCTAAGAGTCTTTTATGTTTGGACATGCGCCCTTATATAACCGACTAGGTTGAACGGGACGTGCCTTGCCAAAACGAGGCAAAACTTTATTAAATAAAAAAATGATGTTTCAAAGTGCTGACTTTAATTACATAGATCGTCTAAGTGCATTCTGGATTATGGATATTGTAGTTGCCACAGTTGGCTAAGTTTTACTGTTTACCGTTTGCTGGAAAGTTAACGTTGTTGATCGTCACTGATCTCTAGAGCGAGCTGTTACAACGCCGAGAACGTTACAAACATAATATGCAACAGTATTAAAAGTCAATTTTTCTTTCTCAAAATGCTGTAAAGCTAAGTCACAAACGTTTAAAGTTACTGTATTAACAAATTCAACGAATGGTAATTAGAGAACGAAATATGTACGAATGAGATCGCCATTAGCATTATCGTGACAATTATCAACAACAACAGCAGTAACACGGCAAAGAACAAACATCACAGCTACTTACATTCAAAACACCAGACTTCCGTCCGTCGGAAACCTCACCCTAAAACGTGTTTAACACAAACCCTAATGAGTGAACACATCTCAAGGTTTAAAAAGACCTTCACACCAGTGTTACATATTGTCACCGTTTTGAGGCTTACACATGATCGGCACCTCTACACCTCACGGTAGAAGGGGAACGACTAAGTAAGTAAGTAAGTAAGTACACATGATCGACCTAGCGAACTTTGTCCTTGAAAATTTCCATTCAGTTAACCCTGACGCAGTATTGAAAGGCTAGAACTTCTATATGGCTTACATCTTATTTGCTCTCTTAATCTCGCTACTATCCTTTGAGATGTAAGTAGTACACTATCGCACTTTTTATTTATTTATTAATTTGTAAGGAGAAATCTAATAATGAATTTCTGTAGAAAAAAATAATTAATTTGTAGTTTCCAGAGGTTTGATACGAAACAAATAAAGAATGGGAATACTGCACAATCAGGCATGTATTTAGAAGCAACTAACATTAGGATGTGCATGAGGGTGGCATTCTCATCATGAAAAGAAATTGCAACAGAACCCAGTACTGCATGAGCATGTGAATGGTTTGGTTCGAGCATCTTTATAAGAGAACAATCAACAGGATGGGTCCATGCTCTATAAGTAGCGAAAAAGGAAAAAAAGAAAAAGTAAACATGCATGCAGCTACTGACTGCATACACTCCTACCCCATCCCTCCTGCCCACACTCAGTGGTTACACCCCCAGAAACACAGTACAATAATAGCCTCAAATATTTTCTGCTGTTTAATCATCGTGCAAAATAAATTGCTACAAAACCAATTCTGCAAGATCATGTACTTTTACATAGGCTGCCTCAAGCGGTCATCTACCGTGGGGAATCCATGCTCCATAAGAGACGAAAAAGGTAATGATGATTATGATGACGATGATGATGATCATCATCATAACCCTCCACTCCCAAAGGAGCATAGGCCTTCAACAAACACATGCCAAGTCCTCCTGCCACGTGCCATCATCTCAAGTTCCTTCCACGTTCTCCTTATCATTTTCATCTCTGTTTCCAGCTCTCTTCTCCATGTGCTTCTTGGTCTACCTCTGCCTCTCTTGCCCTGGGGGTTCCAGAACAAGGACAGCCTTGTAATGCTATCAACAGGTTTCCTCAGTGTGTGTCCTATCCATCACCATCGTCTTCTCATCTCTTGTTCCACTGGCACTTGTCTAGTTCTTGTCACCAGTTCCACGTTGGTAACCTTGTCATACCATTTTAATCCCTCTATTCTACGCAAGCACACATTTATGAAAGTCTGTAGCTTTTTGGTTGTTGTCTTTGTTGTTCTCCATGTCTCAGAGCCATACAATAGGACTGACTTCACATTTGAGTGAAGATTCTTATTTTCGTGTTGGATCCGATTTCTCTTGATCTCCATATATTTCCCAATGCAATGAAAGCTCCTCTTGCTTTTTGTATTCTTATTTTGATATCATTGTCTGTCCCTCCAACTTTGTCTATATTGCTGCCAAGATATGTGTACGATTCTACATCGTGTATTGGTGCTTCTTCAAGTTCAACCCTGTTTTCATTACCTGCATTTATTCTCATTATCTTTGTCTTTTCCCTGTGTATTTTCAGATCCAATTGCTGTGACCTCTCATCGAGAGTTTTCAATTTGTCCTGCATCTGATTACGGTTATGGGACAGAAGAGCCAAGTCATCAGCAAAATCCAGATCATTCAACTGCTTGGTCAGAGTCCACTGGATTCCATTTCTGTTGTGTGTTGTTGATGTTCTCATAACCCAGTCTATTGCTAATAAGAAAAGAAATGGAGACAAGAGGCATCCCTGTCGCACTCCTGTTCTTATCCCAAATGGTTCTGTAAGCTGTCCTTCATGAAGAACTCTGCATGTCATGTCTTCATATGTTTTCTTTATTAAATTAATGATCTTCAGGGGAACTCCATAATGCTTCATCAATTTCTAAAGTGATTCTCTGTCTACACTGTCAAATGCCTTTTCGTAGTCCACAAATCCGATGTATAATGGTGAATTCCATTCCAGACTTTGTTCAGCTATTATTCTCAAAGTGGCTATCTGGTCTGTACAAGATCTGTTTTGTCGAAAACCTGCTTGTTCATCTCTCAGTTTCTTGTCTATGGACTCTTTTAATCTCTCAAGGATAATCCTGTTTAATACTTTTCCTGGCACTGATAGTAACATTATTCCTCTATAATTTGTGCACTCTTGTAAATTTCCTTTCTTAGGCAACTTAACCAGATATCCTTCCTTCCATTCTGCTGGTATCTCTTCCTTTTCCCAGACTTTACCAAGTAATTTATATAACATCTCTGTAGCCGTGTCGATATCTGCTTTGATGGCCTCTGCTGGAATGCCATCAGGTCCAGACGCTTGTCCATCTCTTAGAAGCTTTATGGCTTTCTTTATTTCTTCCTTCGTTGTCTTTCACCGTTAATTTGTAGCTCTTCTTCTGCTGGCTGGATGACCGGGGGATTTTGTGGAGCTGGTCTATTGAGAAGGTCCTCAAAATATTCTGTCCACCTCTTCATTTGCTCTTGTATATTGCTGAGCAGTTTTCCATTCTTGTATTTTATGAGGCAACTTGTTTGCTTGCATTTCCCTGTCAGCTTCTTTGTGCTGTTATACAGTTCTCTCATATTTCTTTGGCTGCAGCATCTTCTGCCTCTCTTGCCAACTCCTCAGTATACTTCCTCTTGTCTCTTTTGATACTTCTTTTAATTTCTTTGTTTGCTTCCGTGTACACTTCTTAAGCCTTGGCTTTGGAACTTCTGGTTTTGCTTGTGTTTAAATCTGCTTTCTTGTTTTTCCTGTCTTTTATCTTATTGATGGTTTCTGTTATTATCCATCTCGCTACCGTCGTCCCCTTCTCAGTTATCTATTATTATTCTTTAATTTATATTATATTTTACGAGCCCCCCCCCTCCCTTATAAAGGAAGATAAACATAGACAATATTCAACATCTAATGGAAGGAACAAAGCATGGGGTACAGTATATACACCCAATTGGTTTATTGCAATAAAATGAATAGATGGTGAATGATAGTATTGTCGATGGAATTAGTGTCTGCGGTATGTACTATGTGTCTCACAATTCTAGTGTTTTTCATCAGGGATGATAAACATATGTGGCATTGATTTAGTGAGTTCCCTTTTGAATGGGACTTAGCTTTTCAGCCCCAGGCTGATAGTGAAGCGTGGTTAGTTCTCCGGTCTCCTGACGTTGCCCCAGGTAGGTCTTGAATGGTTCGGATTTGCCTTCTCTGTGCTCGACTCCGTATTCTGCGGTGAGATTGGACTGTCGTGCAAGGCTCCACCATAGACTGAAGACAGATACGACGGCTTCATTAATTTTCTAGCTTTAGAAAGCAGTCTTTCCCTAAGCCGTCCCTCTGCCAGTCATCTCAGATTTTAGTCTCTAACATCATATGTCTAGAGTCTAATCTTGAATTCAAGTTTCTCCTGTCTGTCCTTTATTATATTACTCTGCCCCAGTGGCAGTATTATAATTCTTTAGACTGATTTATCGTCAACTTAACCCGATGAATTATTATAAATGTCAGTTAAACCCACCAAATTTATCATAGAAATGTCGGCAACAGTATTCTAGTTCTGTGCCTCTAGCCTAATCGTCATGTCATTATGATGAATTTAACAAATAATTGGACATCCGTGTTTTAGAATTGTCTGACAACATTATCACACACTTCATGTCTGGTCGCATCGTCATACAATTTATAATGAATATATGTCACGGTCTGTCAACATTATCGTTAATATTAATTTCCGTTAGTTTAAACGTCGGGTCGAAAATAATCAAATAATATGGAAATTAATAGCTATATATATTCCCGTTATACATTATTATGAACATGTTGTACATATCCCGTGGGATCATAAAATATACCCGATCACATGTGGCTGGATGTGATCGTAAAACAAAAATATGAATAAAGTAAACATACCAATCTTGCGTCGATTTTGCAAGGTACTACACATTTCATCACATTATATTCTAGCGAGATTTCACTTACCTACTCAAAGATGGACGCTAACCCGCAATTTAGACACGTGGCTTCAGTGCTTTTAATGCGAGAATTCGCCGATATCTGGGTTAGACCTAGCTGTCTCAAGATTTCCTGGGCAAGTGAAGAATGCCCGTGTTGGCGCACTTTTAGCGGGACATTTCCGCTTGGACACGTGATCCGTAGCGTGCATCATGTGACCTTAGCATCAATATAGACGCTCCAATCAATAATGTTAAAAGTCACGTGATGTTTTCCTAAGTGGCCTATACTGGTTCTATCTACCGAGGTCAGTGGTCAACAATGACGTCGTATCTAAAAATAGCGAGGAGAAAATACCGAACGCTAGGAGATTTTCCGCAAGTGACAATTCCCGAGACTTTGCAATCATGCATTGAGGATGAGAAAAAATGATGTCACGTAAATAATAAAAAAAAAATGAAGAGAAGATTGGCCAAGTCGTCACACAAGCCCCTCCTCAAGTTTGACGTTCCGTCCAACTCCTCTGGTCCTGTCTTCCTCTTCTTTTTCAGTTTCTCATATCTCCTCGGTTGCGTCCGGATGTCGGCTCAAAAAATCTGCCCCTACGTTGTTCTTCCCAGGTAAGTATTCTGGTTTTCTTCCTGGTTTTCTTTGGATGCCTACGTCTGCAGCAATGCTTCCCTAGGTCCTGTAACTGGTCTACCCTATGTGTTGAGGTTACCTGGTTACACTCTGAACAGGACTTCACATATCGAGCTATGTCTTCTGTGATGCCGGGCCAATAATAACGGGTGGCTATCCTTTGATTTGTGGCACCATTACCCAGGTGTTCACTCAAAGTAGCACCGTGCCCCCATTCCATAACTTTATTTCTATATATGGATGGCACCACAATCTGTCCATGACTTTTTAGCCCTCTGCCAGCTTTCCTGTGCAAGAGTCCATGTTCCATATAAAAGTCACCCTTTCTTCGAGGGTTATGTGAGTTTTTCAATTTGCCAAAGCAAGGCCCCAACGTGCTATCAGCTGCTTGAGCCCTTTTCATCTTATTCGGATGAATTTCTAACTTAGAGTCCCTCTCTTTGCGTTTGGAGTCAGACCTGGTCTGGACGGCAGCCATAACCACAGTCTTTACTGGTTCTCCTAAAAAGACATATCTACGCCCTAACATCAGGGGGTAGAAAGGATCCTCTAAAACTGCAGCATTGATCTCCCCTTCCACATAGCGACAACTGACTTGAATCTTCGCTATGGGCAAATTTAAGGGTAATGCTCCCTTGAGTGGCCCCTGGATATCCACTGTTTCTGTGGTGAGTTGTTCGGGGTGCACCAGAGATGAAGAAACGACCGCGTCATAAGACAAACCTGTATCATACATCCCGATGACTTGTTTGCCATTCACGGTCACTGTCTCCTGTATCGGTGGGTGATGGAGGCTATTCTGACTCACTGTCAGTTCCTTCCTGTCAACAGCCCTCACCTGTAAACATGCAACATGATGTGGAGGGTTTTTCCTTCTGCACTCGGCAGTATTGTGGTTGCTTAGTTTACACGTCTTACACCACTTTTCTCCCCGCCTCTGAGGCTGGAAAGCTGATCTCTGAGTAGTCTTGTAGTCTGGCTTGTCATGCTTTTTGAAGTGGTGGTAAGGTAGATTCATTTGGGGGTCCAAGTGTGTCTGAGGTGTCGGCCTCGATAATTCTTCCGGTTGGTTCCACCGGGATGGGTCATTCTCCGTTAGCGCTGCCTGATAACGTTCCGCCAACTGGACGATAGATTCTAAAGTGCTGGCCCCATTCTCTGTCAGAAATCTTCTCATGTCGGAAGTCATGGTGTCCTTCAGTTGTTCAATAACGACCATCTCCTTCAGATCTTCCCAATCATGAGAAAAATTCCCTAGGGCACCCCACTTTTCCACGTACGAATCCAGTCTAGCAGCAAATTGAGCAAAGTTCTCTCCAACTTCCCAACTAGAGTTACGGAACCTCTTCCTATAGGCGTCAGCATGTAGCTCATAACGTATCAGGAGTGCCTTTTTCAGAGAGTCATAGTCATCCTGTAAACCTGGAGGAAGCTTGCTATACACGTCATAAGCAGTTCCTCTAAGCCCTTGCGACAGTTTCAGGTTCCGCTTGCTCTTCTCCAAACCAAACGGGGTGGCAAACTTCTCAAATTTGTCCAGATACCTATCGATCGAGTCGGCTTGTTCCGAGAAAGCTTCGAATGGAAACGTCAAGGGTCCCAAAGTTGACATGAGTGAGGATGGCAAAGGTCCGGTGCCCCCTGCGTGCAAGGAAGGCATATCATCTGACCGTGGCGATAGGTTGCCTGCGGAGGTAGATGCGGTCGCACCGGCTACCGGTTCAACTCTTTGAGCTTGTCCCTGCATCTCTAACTGCATCATCTTCTATGCATGCTCGCGTTCATCTCTCTCGCTTCTTTCCCTAGCGTCTACAGCTTTTATCCTCTCATCTATTTCTGCTAACTTTATTCGCTCTTCTCTTTCAGCTTTCGCTGTTTCTCGAGCGTAATACTTATCAGTCTCGACACTGACATAATTTGCAAGGTCCACCCCACTATAACCTAGATCTCGACCGGCCTCCCCTAGTGCTGCCTTAAGCTTAACTATTTCAGCCATCTTTTGCTGTTATAGTCCACACTGAGTAAGCTAGTGCTACCTTCCAATAGTATTTCTAACAACAAGTAAATACTAATTATTTATCAGACTGCTGTAGAATGAAATTACTACAGTTATGGAGACTTAAGGTCTGTAATTCAATGAAATACAAATCATGAACTAACTTAATTAAATACAACATAAATAAAGGGATTCACCAATCAATGCCTGAAATTCTAGAAAAAATGTTTTCTGTCTTTCTAGAGCTCACTGTGTGAAAATACATGTGTTAAAATGGTATACTGTAATGACTGAATGAATGATACTATCCCAGAGGTATGATAAAATACATAAGTTCAAATCCCGGACGAGCCCCCAGTGTCACGTAGCGTTTAAAGGATAAGAGAATTATTTAGAGGAAATAATAGATCTGATGTGGAAGATTTGGCTCAAGGAATCCCTGCTGGGTTTTCCCACTTCCGAAGGGTGACGAAGAGGGTAAATTCTCCTAACTCGACAGGTCTGGAAAAGATTGTAAGGAGATATTTGGTCTCTCGCTACCGTCGTCCCCTTCTCAGTTATCTATTATTATTCTTTAATTTATATTATATTTTACGAGCCCCCCCCCCCCCCCTCCCTTATAAAGGAAGATAAACATAGACAATATTCAACATCTAATGGAAGGAACAAAGCATGGGGTACAGTATATACACCCAATTGGTTTATTGCAATAAAATGAATAGATGGTGAATGATAGTATTGTCGATGGAATTAGTGTCAGCGGTATGTACTATGTGTCTCATAATTCTAGTGTTTTTCATCAGGGATGACAAACATATGTGGCATTGATTTAGTGAGTTCCCTTTTGAATGGGACTTAGCTTTTCAGCCCCAGGCTGATAGTGAAGCGTGGTTAGTTCTCCGGTCTCCTGACGTTGCCCCAGGTAGGTCTTGAATTGTTCGGATTTGCCTTCTCTGTGCTCGACTCCGTATTCTGCGCTGAGATTGGACTGTCGTGCAAGGCTCCACCATAGACTGAAGACAAATACGACGGCTTCATTAATTTTCTAGCTTTAGAAAGCAGTCTTTCCCTAAGCCGTCCCTCTGCCAGTCATCTCAGATTTTAGTCTCTAACATCATATGTCTAGAGTCTAATCTTGAATTCAAGTTTCTCCTGTCTGTCCTTTATTATATTACTCTGCCCCAGTGGCAGTATTATAATTCTTTAGACTGATTTATCGTCAACTTAACCCGATGAATTATTATAAATGTCAGTTAAACCCACCAAATTTATCATAGAAATGTCGGCAACAGTATTCTAGTTCTCTGCCTCTAGCCTAATCGTCATGTCATTATGATGAATTTAACAAATAATTGGACATCAGTGTTTTAGAATTGTCTGACAACATTATCACACACTTCATGTCTGGTCGCATCGTCATACAATTTATAATGAATATATGTCACGGTCTGTCAACATTATCGTTAATATTAATTTCCGTTAGTCTAAACGTCGGGTCGAAAATAATCAAATAATATGGAAATTAATAGCTATATATATTCCCGTTATACATTATTATGAACATGTTGTACATATCCCGTGGGATCATAAAATATACCCGATCACATGTGGCTGGATGTGATCGTAAAACAAAAATATGAATAAAGTAAACATACCAATCTTGCGTCGATTTTGCAAGGTACTACACATTTCATCACATTATATTCTAGCGAGATTTCACTTACCTACTCAAAGATGGACGCTAACCCGCAATTTAGACACGTGGCTTCAGTGCTTTTAATGCGAGAATTCGCCGATATCTGGGTTAGACCTAGCTGTCTCAAGATTTCCTGGGCAAGTGAAGAATGCCCGTGTTGGCGCACTTTTAGCGGGACATTTCCGCTTGGACACGTGATCCGTAGCGTGCATCATGTGACCTTAGCATCAATATAGACGCTCCAATCAATAATGTTAAAAGTCACGTGATGTTTTCCTAAGTGGCCTATACTGGTTCTATCTACCGAGGTCAGTGGTCAACAATGACGTCGTATCTAAAAATAGCGAGGAGAAAATACCGAACGCTAGGAGATTTTCCGCAAGTGACAATTCCCGAGACTTTGCAATCATGCATTGAGGATGAGAAAAAATGATGTCACGTAAATAATAAAAAAAAATGAAGAGAAGATTGGCCAAGTCGTCACACCATACCGTTTTGATTTGCTGCCAATAGTCTTCTGTATTCTCTACATCTTCCAGCTGTTGGAGCACTTGAAATTTGTTGGAAATTGTGACCGCAAATTTGTCTCTTGTTTCTTGATTTCTTAGATGTTCTACATTAAATTGTTGTCTATAATTATGCATTGTTGCATATCTCTTGAGTTTCATTTTTACTTTTGCTATCAGAAGGTGGTGATCTGATGCCACATCTACTCCTCTATATAACTTTCATCCTGCAATGATATCTAAACTTCTTGTTTATGCATATATTATCAATCTGATTTTCCGTTCTATGGTCTGATGATATCCATGTTGCCTCCTTGTGTATTCTCTTATGTGGAAACATGCTTCCTCATATAGCCAGTTGATTTGAAGCACAGAAATTTGAGAATAGTTTCCCATTTTCATTCATTATTCCTAGCCCCTGTTTTCCAATGACTTCTTCAAAGCCGGTGTTGACTGTACCTATCTTTGCATTCATGTCACCCATCAAAATTGTGATTTCTCTTCTTTTTACTTTTTCCATAATTTCCTGTAGTCAAGTATAAAATACTTCTTTCACAAACTCTTCTTTGTCATTAGTTGGTGCATAACATTAAATGACATTTACATTTATTTTCTTTTTAGCTGTTTTAAAAGTAGCTGTTATTATTCTGAATACAACGGCTTCCCATTCAATGAGTGCTTTTTGTGCTTCTTTAGATAACATAAGAGCTACGCCTTCAGTGTGTTGTGAACTTTCGTCTTCATGTCCTGAGGACAGCACGAAGTCACCTGTGATGAGTTTCTTCCTGTCTACCCCCTTTCACTTTGTTTCACACAGTCCCAGAACCTCGATTTTATATTCCCTCATCTCTGCTGCTACTTGTGCCACTTTTCCTTGTTCGTTTAATGTTCGAACATTGCAGGTGCCAAATCTGGAAGTTCTCCTAGAAGAAAGAAGGTTAGTCAGTAACACAGACTCCTTTCGGCTTTCTCTGTGTTGCATCATACGCCTCCCTGCGAGAGGACCTTCCCCTGTCTTGGATGGCTGTGTTTTATTTTCTTTAATTGACTTGTCCATGTTTGTTGAAGTTTTTTGTGGTTTAAATTTTTATTTTTATTTATTTATTTTTTTTTTTTTACAACGATGATGATGAAAACATATTCTGTATGAAACAGCTTTCACTTGCGAAAAATGTAGTTTCCAAGCACTTGAATAGACTTTTACAAAACAATTTTCTATTACTTGAACACACACTGAGCAAGCATTTCTGTTAACTTCAATTATCATCATCATCATCATCATTTTCGTTTGCACTCCTCATGGCGCCTCCACTGCAGCTGGCCCCATTACAGGAAGCCTGAACCAAGCAGTCACGTGTTCTTGTAGCGGTGGTTTCTGAAGCAATTTGTTTGACATGATGAGGTTGCCATCCACAAGCACAATATATTTGCTAACAACGTTTAGTTCACTAGATGTAAGTGATTTAACTCTGTGTCACGAGTAAAAGTTTGAAAACCACTTATATGCAGACTCGGTTTTTATTTCACAGACCGACTGACTTTATCTTCTGTATTCATATACTTGACGGTTTGTTATTAGACTGTTTGGAAGATGAACAGGCACTCATTCGACTGGATTACTGCGACCTGTCTTTTTTTCTTTTATGTAGAGTTGTGAACTTATAGATAAGGTGTCGGCAACCGGTCGATCTTGATCTGACGGTAGATCCCAAAGCATAATTTGGTACATCTATAGGTGACAGAGGGGGAACAGAATTATTAACCTAGGTAAATTTCGGACTAGACTTTCCTCACCGTCACTTAATAGTGCACTGTTCCCAGCTTTTAAAGTACTTTCACCGCATTTCCAGTGGGAAAACCCGCTAGTTAACTTTCTAACTTTCACTTCATTTGTGAACTGTATAAGACAGAGAGCGATTTGTTCTTTGAAGTGGTTACCTTTCTGTAAAATAGTTAAAGCCAATTTCCACTGCTCTGATGATGGGATAGCAGGAAGCAGATCGTGCAGCTGAGATAACAGTTACTTATTGGCTTGGTTTATACCGAATTCCAGATACTCTGAAACATTAAAACATGATTTTATCAAGGTAGATCTCAGTGTTTTTAAAGTAGAACCTTACAGCGCCTGAGTTGCCTACGCCTGATATATATATATATATATATATATCTATATATATATATATATATATATATATATATATATATATATATATATATATATATACACACAGACATATATATATATATAATCACCAATATAACTCACTCATTTGAAGAACCAGACTTTAGTTTACATGTATAATCAAACCGAAGACAGCGTTGATAGCAAATGCTAGATATTCAGAATCCTCTCATATTTCTTGTCCATGTTTGAGACATTTTAAACTATATGTCATCTCTCAGTGCACGTGAAGATTTGAGTAGGACAGCTCCTGTTGCACGAGTTACACACAATATATTATTTATAACATCATCCCGTTTTCGCTCCTTGTAGACCACGAAGACTACTCTGCAGCTGATGCCCTTGCAGGAAGCCTGCTACACAAAATGTTGTTGTTCTTGTAGGAGTAGTTTATGTAGCAATCTATTTATGTGTTGACGTTGCCTGCCCCAAGAATAATCTTATATTCGTAATAATCTTATATTAATAACCGCTTAAATATGTTTGAAGGAACAGTAGGCATGTTATTTCTTTGTCTCCTCAAAGACGCCACAGAAACGTGAACCACAAGATTTATTTCCCCTTGCAGTGGTGGTTTCTGTAGTAATGAGCTGATGTTGCCAGCCCTTTAAAAAATGCCTTAGGACGCAGTAGAAATATTCTTTCTTTATCTCCTCAGAGATTCCAGGAAACAACCCGGAGAAATATTATTTCTTTGTCTCGTCAGAGACTCCATGTCACAACCTGGAGAAATATACTTCTTCGTCTTCTCAGAGGCTCCAGAAATAACCCGGAGAAATATTCTATCTTTGTCTCATCAGAGACTCCAGGAAACAATCCTGAGAAATATTCCTAACACTTCATTTTAAAAGCTAAAGTGTCCATACATTTTTTTGCATTGATTTTCACTTCACATCTCCACTGGAAGGTGTTTAGGGGTACATCAGACTGATCTTGAAGAAGCTCGCAACCTTAGTAGTTACCCCAGCCTTACTGTATGGAACGTGCACTGCCAACAGATTTGACTATTGCAGAGAAGGACCAATCCAATGCACCTGTGGGAACCAACATTGAATGAAACAGATGCCAAGTGATCCCACGCCGTCAACTAAGTAGCATACTTCTTCTTCTTCTTTGTACACTCTCAGACGCCTACTTGAATGTGTTCAAAGAAAACAGTAGCCAGCTTGGGGCTATTTGCATCTCCGTAGGCTCTACAAGCACAGCCAATGGACATTACGAATTTCGTCCTTGTATCCACCAAAATTTAACATGATCCGATGAGGACAAATATCATCCCTTGATTTTTATAAATAACTTTATTTATTTTACATTGTTAACCCATAAGTAATTATTAAACCTGTTCATCGGTAACTATAGATCTATAGTTATGTGATAGAGGGGGCGAGAGATGATGATGTTGTTGTGATATGTGATCACTCTCTTGCACACTCGACCCGACCCGAACAACAATAAAACTCTGGTTCTAAGGCAGGGGCTGTATTTATTCATACAACCATGTCAGTGACACCAAGCAAATATAGCAAACATTAAACAAATAAACCAACAAACAAAACACCCAGCCAGTGCTCAATTGCTCATCTGAAACGCAAACAAAGCAATGAATAGTTAAAATCATAATAAATAATTAACGAGAAACACCGTGCTCTCATCTGCCAAACAGTCCGTTCTTCCACGCTACCTGAAACATCCCACTATTACACACACATCCACTCGCATACACGTCGTCTAATGAGACTAGTGTGATGTTGTGTATGAGGCTGGCAAAGTCACCATGTAACACAGATTGCTACCGAAACCACTACTGCAAGAGCATATGAATGCTTCATGCAGAGGCCAGCCACATTTGTGACCCCATGCTCTATAAGGAGGCCAGCCACATTGGTGGCTCCACGCTTCATAAGGAGGCCAGTCACATTGGTGGCTCCATGCTTCATAAGGAGCGAGAAGAGAAATATATATCCCCAAGTGAACCCACGTGCTCTCATAAACCATTCTACACATAACAATAATTAAATAATACTAAAATGAGCATAACACAGTATTAAACGCTATGTACAACGAATACTCTCCTTAACGAGAATCAACTACCACCTCGCAACTGATCCATATCAATATTCGTTCCTGCACTCTGAAGCATGTCGTATATGCCGACTGATGAGATTGGGAACTCATCATATGAAACACATTGTTACAGAAACAAACCACTGCCATAGCATATAAATGCTTCGTGCAGGCTTCTGTTGGACCCAGCCACACTGGTGTCTCTATGCTCCGCAAGGAACAAACAGAGAAAAGCTTGTCTCAAACTGCCTTACGCACAAAGGGGTGGCATTACGCCCACAAGAAATCTTAATACTTAAAGCTAGATTCATCTTCTCAAAGGGCATTTAGCACTACAAAACTGTGTACACAACAGATGTAATTAAACTAATCTCAAAGTAACACCATAAAATTATTCGTTAACTTACTTCGAGTTCCACTATAATAAACTATCTTGGCATGAATGGAGAAAACTAGACTAATAGTGTACTACTAAAATAGCACCTCTTATAATAAACCAATTTTCATCCAATAGCAAATAATAAACAGTTCTAACCCCCTAAAAATATACAGTAGAATTATAATCAATATTCGTGAAATACACTAACTAAATTACCTTCACATCATAGAATAAAAATAAAATTACTCTTGACTTAACAAAAATAACAAACGTTATAATAAGCCCACTACGCTCTCAAATAATAAATAGCTCAACATCATTAGGCCTATCCCCCCAACACGTATTAACTAAAAATTTCCATGCCGCTTCACATACGCCATCCTTATGTACATTTAACACGTGGCCGCCGGCTGCCATTTTGGCACAAAGTTAATATGTACGTACTATCTCAATTAAAGTAATCAATCGCTTCTCTGCCCGGTATCATGAATGAAATAGGTTCCTTCTCTATATTCTCACAGCCGTGATCTGGAATTAACACGACTAATAAAACCTATCCACACGTTATTTTCACTCATCTATAACTTTAAAACTAATTATAATGTCCTAAAAGAAATCTCCTTTGGAAACACATCTATCTATTCTCTAAAACATTAGAACCGAGTCACGCTGAAAATAATTTTAAAGCTACAGGGAAATAATGGTAATTTCACTAGAAAATAATAAAATCTGCTTTAAAATCAAACTCACGTATCATTTCTTTGTTAATCTTCTACCCACACAGGGCGTGCCTAACTTCGTTTATTCCGTCTGGACCGCTCTTGCGAAAAGGGTCTTCGCCGGCTCACCGCTCTCTTTGTATATACGCGGCCTGGCCACATCACGCGCGGCGTAGTGGTTTACGCTCGCGCAATCGCGAAAAGGCTGGCTCGTGCTGGACTATTTACCGGGTTCTTTGTACTACTTGTAAACAGCTAAAATAAACACAACTATTTACGTCGGGTGTTAAACACGTAGATATGAAAATGAAGGCGTTCGGCACCATCACAGCTATATTAATCACTATTGAGTGAATTGTATGTCTGCACTCGTATGAGTCATATTGTTTTAAATACATAACCATAATTGCAGAGCTGGGGAGACAATACCGTCACAGCCGTTCATCTACCCGGAATTTAACCCATGCCTGGAGTTTGGGTTTGTGCTGGCCAGAGCATGGTCCACTCGCCGGTGGGTATTGCAGGTAAATAATCAGATATGGAGTACAAAAAAATGGCCAAAAGAATGGACGCAGTCATTAGTAATACCGCTTCCAAAGAAAGGAAATCTAAAAATGTGCAAGAACTACAGAACCATTAGCCTTATTAGTCATCCAAGTAAGGTGATGTTAAGGATACTTTTGAACAGAATAAAACAGAAATCAGAAGAAATCTTGTCAGAGGAACAGGCTGGCTTTAGACCAAAAAGAAGTACCTCAGAACAAATCTTCAATATTAGATTACTGATCGAAAAACATCTCCAGCATGAACATGATTTATACCATAACTTCATCGATTTCACAAAAACCTTCGATCGAGTCTGGCATGAAGGTTTATGGCAAATAATGAGAAAATTCAATTTTGATACCAACATCATAGATATCATTGAAGCACTATACAAGGACGCAAGCAGTGTTGTTTTTGCAAGCAATGACATTGGAGAATTTTTCAAAACAACTGTAGGAGTTCGCCAGGGATGTATCCTGTCACCCGTGCTCTTTAACATTTATCTAGAACATATTATGCAGGAGGCTCTCTACGATTATAAATCAACCATATCGATTGGAGGCCGACCTCTGTGTAATCTACGTTTTGCTGATGATATTGATCTGATAGCTGGAACAGAATCAGAACTTCAAGACCTTACCTCTAGACTGGAGAAAGTAACAAGAACATATGGGATGGAAATTAATATAGAAAAAAGCAAGATATTGGTGAATAGCCATAAGAAACATGTTCCGACCAACATTACGTTAAATGGGCAAACGTTAGAAGAAGTTAACACCTTTAAATATCTCGGGTCCACTATATGTAGTGATGGAAGATCAAATAAAGAAATCAAGACAAGACTTGAGATGGCCTCAGCTGCCATGACAAGGTTGAATGTGATCTGGAAAAGTAACATCAGTTTTCCTGCGAAGATCAAATTATACAAATCACTTGTATTATCTATTCTCTTGTATGGGTGTGAGGGCTGGACACTCACTGCAGATACGGAGCGAAGGATTCAGGCTTTCGAGCATAAATGTTATAGAAGAATTTTGCGCATTTGCTATAAAGAGCACAAAACAAATGTCTATGTTAGAGAGAAGATAAACACTTATGCAGGCCACCAAGAACCACTTTTGTCAATAGTGAAACGTCGAAACCTTGCCTGGTTTGGGCATGTAACTCGTCATGACTCCCTTTCGAAAACGATCCTCCAGGGAACAGTCGAAGGTAAACGGAGAAGAGGAAGGCAAAGAAAATCCTGGGCTGATAACATCAAAGAATGGGCAGGACACGGTTTCTCCACACTTGTACGCATTGCTGAGAATAGAGAGCAGTGGAGGACCCTGTCTGCTGATGCTTCCACCATGGCACTCCTACGACCCATGACGGGTTATGGGTTGAGATGATGATGAATCAGAAATAACTATAGATAAAAATGGCAGAAGGAACACCCAGAGTACAGTAATGCCGAATCATACTAAACATTACCAAGAAGAGATCAAGGGATAATTTTCTGACTGAGAATCAACCATTGCAGGCTCAGATGCCATCTGTTCTACAAATTCAGAACTGGAGAGACAGACGAGTGTCGATGCGGGGAGAACAAACAGACAGTAGAACATACACTCCAAAATTGTCAGCTCCATGAGAGGAACAGCGTGGCAGTGCGATCTTCTGCAGCCCAGTTGAGAGAGAAACTGTATGGTGGTGAGAGAGATTTGAGACGAACTACAGCGTTGTAAGAGAGGTAGATGTGGTTATTTGAGAGCGAACGACGAAGTAGACTTCACATCTCCCATTTATAGTTGTCGATCATGACTCACAAAGTTGATCGTTTCTTTAATAGCACACATTATACATGACAACTTTATATGAGGGCTAGAACAGTCTGATGGATGTTTCGACAATATATCTTTCATCAGGGCACACTACACATTGTAAACAACAGGAAAACCAAGGTGTATTCAAGTGCAAAGCAATGTCTATAATCTATAGAGAAATAGAGAGAGATGGGGGAAGAGGGGAGGGGGAAACAGACGGACAGACACACAGATAGGCAGAGAGTATGATGGAACAGATAGCAATCAGATTGACTTCGGAAGCACTATTCTGGTGGGAGGTAGCTGAAATGAAAAGAGACTGTATTTGTTTGTTCTGTGCAAGATATTTTTAAAAGCAAACATATAAAGCAGTCATTGACAGAATCTATCCATTAGACCAAAGCTAGTTTCGGGGGAAAAAAGCGATATTGCAAATTGTACTTGTGACTGTGACATCTAAGGAAATGGTAAATCGCTATACCGGATCGTGCTATAAAGAGACGCATGTTACATATATACCGACTGCAGTAGTTCATGAGAAAAAGGGAAACTTTTAACCCAGTAAACAGCCAACAACAAGAGCTCATCTTTAAGCTTTTATAACATCTGAAGTTTATCAAAGGGCATCAGTAAATAATACGTGTCTTGGTATCACACTCAAAAAATGGCAACTGAGGAAACATAGCGTTCCTAAGTGCTAAGTAGAGCGAACAGAGTTTAAAAGAAAACTAGTTTAAAGCAGTGTCGTTTCAAGTTGGAGTTTTTGGTAAAAGCATTTTGGCCACATTTTGAAGTAAATGGAATTCCACTTCCTTTTCCTCTAGTCACGAAGCTCTGAAGCTCTGTGACTTTAGCGATCTTAGACCTGGGAATGCTAATTTTTGTTTTGGTATCTCATTTTCTCTTTTCTCTTTTGTTGAATATTTTTGGGTTGTTAATCCTTTCTTTCTTGTTCCGTCTTTCCCAATGTTGTTTATTTTTTTTTCTTGATTCTTTCTGTGTCATCCATCTTATCCTTGTTTTATTCGTTCGGGAAGCGGAGGTGGAACCCAAACGTCCCGTTTTTCTATTTTATTGTCCTTACAATTTTCTTTCTTCAATTAAAAAAAATAATAATAATGAATTATTTCCACATTTCGAAGCATCCGATAAAACACACTTCAATATTGTAATTGATTGGATGTGCTTCACAGTATCAGATAAGACACATTGACATCATATAGGGAACCAAGAAGTTCAGTCATTTATTCTTCAGGTCAGCTTCGTCATAACCAAACGATGGAGATGTGTAAGATGCTTATGCTGAGACCGAGTAGTCTTTTACATTTTTATATGCTATTTAAAGCAGGGGTGGGCAGCCAGTTGCTTTTCTTGGCTATTTCGTCGGATAGATAGAACGAACGAACGAACTTTATTTTCAAAGGGTTGAGAATTGGGCACACAGGCCCTTCTAACATTCTGCACTTCCTTTCTCTCACATTTCACGCTGAATTCATTTATTTTCACATGCATCTTACATATCAATGTCAAGGAATTCAACGTTGAAAAGTAAAATAACATAGCACACTCATATTAACATTACCTACTTATAAGCATGACATAAAATATGTTGAAAAGTACAAACATCCTCATTGGAGCCTACAGTTGATATTATCAGAAAAAATAATTCGATTAGGGGGGCATGTAATCATAACTAATAAAGTATTCGAAAAGTCTACGATTGTATGAATAGGGACTAAGGTTGTTTCTTAGGTAATGTGGACGACAATTCCAAAGATGAGCAGCAGAGTACGGTAAGCTTTTCTTGAATAAGTCAAGCTGTCGTATATTTTTAGATAGGTTAGACGATATTTATGGTCCCGTCTGAGCAGAGGTGATAGTGGTAAATAGGTGAGAATAACGGCGTAAGAAATAGATTTCACGAGTGAATAGTTAAGGAGAAAAAGTTGTCTCTGGACTGAATGGTTTCTCTAGTCCAGCCTATCTATACGACTATATTGTAGTGTAAGACACTCTTCCAACCCCTTATCTCCATAAAGATAAGTTTAACTAAACACACCCACACACAATTATGTGACAACAAGACACACAAACACATGAAAAATATGCTTAATTGGCTATGGGTCTGACCAAGACACAAATGTAAGTTCTTTTTTGTTGTTTATTATCATTAAACGTTTTACAACATCAAACGTATAGAGAAATCAATAAAACCATGTTTACAGATAGATGAAAATAACCAAATAAGTGCCCTCCCATTATTGAGAAAGGATCCCAAAAGAAGTTAATAACCCAAAGATAATAATAATAATAATAGCCCCTTCAGTCATAACTGACTATGGGAATGCGCCCCTGAGGTGGCAGCCCTCAGCTGCTTATTTTCCTGGTGCTCCTTTCGACGTTTTCTCCTCACCTCTGCTTCTTGTGTGAGCCTCTCTTCGCCCAATCTGAGGTGGTGCCGTAAATAGCATCGCCACGTAGTGCGATCGGCAGCTTCATCCTCCCATGTTGCTGGATCCATGTCCAGTGCCCTCATATCTCTCTTGCACACATCTTTGAACCTCAGCTGTGGTCGCCCAACTGTTCTCTTGCCATCTGCTAATTGTCCGTAGAAGATATAACCCAAAGATAAGCACTACGTTACAGAAAAGACTATGAAGAACAAGTTCCCCACTAAATTACTACTCAGTAAAGTACTCAGTTTAGCGAAATAAAAAAAAAGAAGTTAGTACAATGATTGTAACAAAGGAAAATATTCACTATCTCTATCTCTCACTCTGTCATATGTGGCCACAAACACTCTTGCTTACCTAATAGTGGTGTTAGTATCCCTTGAAAATTACACTAGTCTGAACCTATACTGTCAGGTGGGTTGCCCAAATCTGGCCCCAGTCCAGCCTATATAACGAATAATAATTACAAGGTGGACGCCAAATTTGGTGGTTTCATTTTTCCTGGATGAATAATGTGTCACCGCAAATAGTTACTGAAGCAAGACGTGCTCGGGATGTTCACAGCTGCAAAAGGAGAAAGTAATTCCTGTATTGCTAAGCATCTGGTTGCTAAGACAAAAGTTACAATATGTAAAACTGATGATGATGTTAAATCCTATCGGCTGGCTCTTATGGTGAGTGCCGATTTTGAAACAGCGTAGTTTTATCTGGATCACCCCGTTGCTACGGCTGTCAAACGTCAGGAATATATGTTCTTTCGTATGCCCAATGGGCTGGAAAAATTGGATAAATAATTTTGGGTAATGTACAGTCCAGTTACGATTTTAATCTTAATGTTTATTGGTCTCTTGGGCCCAACCGGTTCACGAAGGAACTTGGGACTGGTAGCCACGAAGAAGACACCATTAATCCTTCACTGAATGAAGAAAGAGGACCGAACTAGTCCAAAAATCGATGACCCAAAATAATAATAATGGTACTGGTAACGTTAAACCACTGGCCGCTGATTTTGATTAGGTGCTAGATAAGGAAGAGAAGAACATTTAAAAAGACTGCTACTGTTCTATCCACCCGTAGGTTTTCTGCTACGGCATGTCGGGAAAAAGGGTATGCGCCCTCCCCCATTATTGCCCGCGAGAAAATGCACAGCGCACAAAGTCAATTATTATTTACTTTATCCATACGCGCAGTTTAACAAAAATCGCCTGTCACTACTAGCTATTTGTCGGCGTCTATTGTTTTGTCACATAACATTAACTCTAGTCACTTATTTAATTTCACACAATGAAAAATAATGCGAATTCTATTCGGTCACTCATCCGTTACGCTTAATAATCTCAGTCAGCTAAGCCGTATCTTCTCGTGTAAGAAAAATGGGGTGTTTGAAATTACATTACTCTGAACGACTGGCAAGAAATATCTATGCGTTAGGTTATTTCACTAGTTTTAAACGCTAGGGAATTATAGTGAGTAAAAATGGTAAACCTAACACATTTTAACACTTAAGCACAATTTATATTACCACAAATCAGAAAATGAAATCCCCACGGGACAATTTAACACATTTAGCGAAGAATGGTTCTAGTCCGGCGTGTTTAGAATATCCAAGAATTTCTGACCGATTCTGATAACTGAATTTGAGAGATCGCGGTATATATACAGATCGTGGTGTTATTATCACTAGAAGATGTTACAATTCACACCTTCTGTATAGCAGAGAAATCAGGAAACTACGTTTCCCGGATCAAAGGTTTTTCGTTCAATCTACTCAGCGACGCTGATCGACGTCAGAAGACTGGCCGTGCACGAGCCTCTCTTAGATTACGTCCCCTTTCCGCAGATCAATCGTTTACCTCCCCCTGAAACGTACAAACATCAAAGGTGGTCGGGAAAATATTATCGCCCCTGTATCTCTTCAAACAATCCGTTATTTCTACGCGCATCTGTCTAATTGTCGATAATTGGCAAACCAGCTCGCGTGAGAAACTCAGGTAAACAAACGTGATTCGCTCCCCTTGTAGACTGGCGGGTTGCGAACAGTTGGTAAACAACTCTGTTGTTATGTTCCCAGAAAAAGGGTGTGGATTCAAAGGTGAGTCATACAAACAGAAAAATGCGTGGTTTGGCTTAGCCAATGGTAGACACTGAATGGGAAAGCAAAGGCTGTCAGATTGAACGGAGTCTCTTTGTATTGGATATGGAGCAACCATAGATAGATAGACAGACAGGCAGGCAGAAAGACAGACAGACAGACAGACACAGCGCCTGAACTTGACAGAAAGTACATTTATTTCAATGAAAAAATTGGCATTAATTTTCTTTCACCATGTAGAGCGCCTACGGGTCGAAGTTCCAACACAAGTATAGTTTTTCTAATATAAATAGTTTTTCTACTTTACGTTCATGTTCCGTTACAGATGTACAATACTTGTATGTGTCATCTTGTAATGTCATGGCGTAGATGACATCTAACATTGTAATACACCAGTAACTGATAGCTCATGGCTGCAGTGCGTATGTCTACAGTTTTGACATTTTTTGCTTTGCGCCACAGCCGCCAGGTGGCAGGACTATCAAACATTGACATCTCCCGATGGAAAATTAAAGTTTGGTAAATGCAGTGGATAAAAAAATCTAACAATGAGGTACAATCATAAAAATCTTACAATGAGGTACAATCATAAAGTCATTCATACATTTTCTGAAATATTTAAAACAAAAAAAAGCTATTGACAAGATCCTTGTCGTCCACGATGTTTCTTATGATGACCATTGATGCTTTTGTTAGACTTAAACCATTCTTCTGCTCTTGTGCGTCGACACCGATAATCTTTTACAGCAATAACATTTTGATATCAATAATGAAGTGAGCAGAAGTCCCGTTTTCGGCGGGAATGCCCCTTTTTCTTCTTCTTTGTTCCATAACCGCCAACCGTCAAAGCAGTCAGCGGTCATCACGCCTGGTGGCGTCGTGTAGGGCAACAACAAATTGATTCCACCTTGCTCGATCGGCGGCCATCCTTCGTACAGTGCCCCAACTTTGGTTCATTCTTTGCATCTCAGCTTCCACAGTTCTCCGCCAAGTTGTTTTTGGTCGGCCTCTCTTTCGCTTTTCCTCGGGGGTCCATAGCATAGCTGTTCTTGTGATGGTATCAGGGTCCCTTCTGAGGACGTGGCCAACCCAACTCCAGCGTCTGCCAGCTATGATGATGTGCATGTCCTCCTGGTTACTCCGAATAAGTAGTTCTTGGTTGCTGATGGTGTTTGGCCAAAAGATTCGGAGAATTTTCCTTAGGTAGATTGTGTGGAAGGAGGACAGTTTCGACATTTCCTTCTCTGTTACTCTCCAACATTCCGCACCATAGAGAAGCACAGAAAGTACACAGCTCTCATACAGTCTTAATTTGGTGTTTGTGCTGTACTGGGAAGACTTCCAAATGTTGTTGAGAATAGCAAAGGCGGTTCTCGCTTTATTCATCCTGTTGTTAATGTCCTTGCTTGTTCCGCCGTCAGGTGTTACTATGCATCCTAGGTAAGTAAATTTGTCTGTCTGTTGTAACTTCTGGTTCCTTACTGTTATTGGCTCAGGATTGCCCACATTTAGTGTCACGACCTCTGTCTTCTTCAGATTGATGATCAGGCCAACCTGCTGGCCATACTTATTCAGTCTATTGGTTTTGTCTTGAATGTGTTGATGTGAATGCGCAAGTAGTGCAATGTCATCTGCATATTCCAGGTCTTCCAGTGTAGAAAATGTTGTCCATCTAATTCCTCTTGGACTGCCCACTGTTGTCTGGCGCATCATCCAATCTATGGCTGTCAAAAATAATGTTGTTGATAAGGGGTATCCCTGTCGTACTCCTGTTTTCACTTCAAAAGTTACATTACTCAATCCGACACTGCACGTAAAGTTAGAATATAGGCTTTTTATGATGGAAACAATGCGGCTGGGAATTCCATAAGCCCTCAGTATTTTCTATAGGCTGTCCCTGTGTATGCTGTCGAAAGCCTTTTCAAAATCAACAAAGTTAATGTACAGCTGTCTTTGCCATTCTGAGCACTGCTCTATGATGTTCCTGATGGTGAATATATGATCTGCACATCTTCTGTTCTTTCTAAAGCCCGCTTGTTCTTTCCTCAGTTTATAGTCAACTGCTTTTGAAATTCTCTGGATGATTATCCTGCCTAGTATTTTGCTGGGAACTGAGAGGAGAGTAATTCCTCTCCAGTTGTTGCAGTCTGCAAGGTCGCTCTCCTTTGACAATTTGACAATTATTCCTTTACTCCACTCTGTTGGTGTTGTCTCAGTTTCCCAGACTTGTGTAAATAGTGGTTCTAATAGTTCTGCTGCTAGTTCAGGGTCTGCCTTGAATAACTCACCATTTAGATTGTCGTGATCAGGCGCTTTTCCATTTTTCAAACCTTTGATAGCTGTGATGATTTTTTCTTTTCGTGGGATGTCTGTATTTACGTCTAAGTCACTTTCAGCCTCAGGAACATTCAGCTGAGTCTCTGGTGGTTCCTTATTCAGTGTTTCTCTGAAGTGCTCTGCCCATCTTGTTTCCTGCCCCTGTGCTGTGGTGATGAGATTTCCTTGCTTGTCTCTTACTAACGTTATGTTGTTTGCACCTCGTTTTCCACTGATAGTTTTAGTTATTTTATAAACTGTGCTTTGTTTATTTCTCAGTGCTGCCTCTTCTGCCTGTCTTGCAAGGTCATCCAGAAATGTCCTTTTGTTAGCACGGGTTTGACGTTTTACTTCCTTGTCCAGCTGACTGTACTGTTCACTATATATTGCCTTTAACCTGGGAGACTTAGCTTCTGTTTTCTTTCTTTTCATTTCCTTTCTCTTCGCTATGGTGTTTAGCGTTTCTGGTGTTATCCAGTCTTGCTCTTTCTTTCCTGGAATCCCAAGCATGACTTGCTGCTTTCCTTGTATATTGTTGAGATGGTGTTGAATTTCTGGTCGACATCATCGGTCTCTGTTCTTTCCTGGCTTTTGATAATCTGATATCGTCTCTTTACGTCGACCACAAAAGCTTTTCTGATGAGGAGGTCCTTAAGTTTCGTGACGTTATATCTTTTCTGTTTGACTGCAACTGGTCGAGCAGTTCTGAGTTTCACCTTCAGTCTTGCTACTACTAGGTGATGATCACTTCCCACATCTGCGCCTCTTCTTACTTTCACGTCTTGTAGTGCATGTCTCCGTCTGCCATTGATCATTACGTGATCTATTTGGTTTCTGTCTCGTCCGTTTGGTGATTCACGTGTTAACTTGTGCACTTCTTTGTGTGGAAAAAGTGTTCCTCCAATGACCAGGTTGTTAATACTGCAGAAGCTTATTAATCTGTCCCCATTCTCATTTACTGTTCCACTACCGCATTTCCCCATTACTCTTTCGTTATAATTATTGTGTGTTCCAACTTTCGCATTTAGGTCTCCCATTACTATAATAAGATCGTAGCTGGGTGCAGTTTCTATTTCCTTTTGTACCTGTTGATAGAACTCGTCCTTGATCTCTTCATCGCTGTCGTTTGTTGGTGCATAGCATTGTATAATTGTGGTGTTGGTGAATCTCCTTCTCAGTCTTGCTCGTATCAGTCTGTTGATGATGGGTTTCCATTCCAGTAAAGACCTTTCCATTCCTTTCTTCAGGATAATGGCTACACTTTCGTTGTGCTGACCATCCTCTCTACCAGAATGAAGTACTGTTTCCCCTGTAGCTGTTTTTATTCTCCGCATCGCTTATTCCCAGGATATGTAATTTGTAGTTCCTCATCTCTGCTGTGATTTGTCTCAGCTTTCCTGACTCATTTATAGTTTTGACGTTCCAAAAACCAATTCTGGTTTCGTGTGTTGCTGTCAGGGAATCCGTTTTCATGTCAATGGCTTCCTTTCGGCTTTCACCACTGTCAGTCATACGAGCCTGAGACTCCGGTTGTCTGTCCCGCATCAAAGTTTTTCCATCTGTTGCCGTTTCCGTAACATGTGCGATTTTTTTTACATAGACAGGAGTGTCGGCCCTGTGCTAAAACCCCCATCCTGGAGGACCAGGGTACCAGCTTTTGTCTGACCCCTACCCACGCAGACCAGTCCAGCTTGGTTGAACCTACCAGGAGTAAATCTCCAACTGGCATAGCTCTGGGGATTGTCAGGGTATACAAGCTGCCGTACCGCTACAAGGTATAGGTACCATTGATGGCAGGGGAATGCCCCTACTCTAAGTTAATATGTGTAAATGTATCGATTGACAGTATTACTGTTCTTTTCTTTTTTTTTTTGAAATATTGTTTGATTTTATCTTGGCATACACTTTTAATTAGGATCGTTTACTGTTAAGAAATAAAGAAGAGCTGAAATATTCACATGCCAGCACAGAACTTCGCTTCATTTTCTTTAAAAAATTTTTTTACAAGTCAAAACTTTTAAACAGACAAAACACACACTTGTTTCCAGCACATAAGAACTCACTGCATTTTACTATATTATTCAGCCAATTTCCTAAAGCCAATTTCCTAAAGTTTGAAGCCTGTCAACTGAGTAATATATGTGTACACTACCTGGTGTTAAAGCATTATGTGAATGTTTCCAGTTCTCAACATGTTTTCAATGTCTAAATTTATTTGTTAATGTGCTCTCTGTGTTTATCGCAGAATTGGGCAGCACTGTTGTGACGATATTCTCAATACAATAGCTAAATTAGATAATATTCTAGTGCATAAAGTCAAAAATAAGATAGAAAATAAAAATTAAGTCCAGCGTAGTATTCTCCTACGCCCGCCCGCATGTCGATTTTGATAAATCTAATAGCCGAATGAAAGATATTGTCTTTTCGAAAAAAAATTCGTCCTTCAGATTAAATGTAACACTTTTGCAAGGTCAAGTCGGATTGCCAAGACAAGAGTGAAAGAATAAAAGAATAAAAGAGGGGAGGGATGGAAAGACAGAACCTAGGGAACGCCGTCTCGCGTTGATTTAAAAAAAAAGCCAACTCGAGCAACATAGCCTTGGGCACGTTTCAAATTAAAAAAAATATGGAATTATGAACCAAAATACATAGGTTCATAAAAATTATATATTCGGATGCCTTATGATGTCCTGAGCAATAATATGGTGCCAGTTACCCACTAGTACAAACAATAACCAAAATAATGGCAATAATATTATGTATGATAAGACGGACTGACGAGAAAAAAGATCACGCCTGCTTAATTTTTTCATAACATATTTTGAAGAAAAAAAAAAGCTTTGGGTAAATAGGACTAAAAGGTACCAAGATTTTGATTGGCTGTAGTTTAAAGGAAGGCGAGAGGGGATTGGCTAACCTAACACTAAAAATATAATAATAATAATAGCCCCTTCTGTCATAACTGACTATGGGAATGCGCCCCTGAGGTGGCAGCCCTCAGCTGCTTATTTTCCTGGTGCTCCTTTCGACGTTTTCTCCTCACCTCTGCTTCTTGTGTTAGCCTCTCTTCGCCCAATCTGAGGTGGTGCCGTAAATAGCATCGCCACTTAGTGCGATCGGCAGCTTCATCCTCCCATGTTGCTGGATCCATGTCCAGTGCCCTCATATCTCTCTTGCACACATCTTTGAACCTCAGCTGTGGTCGCCCAACTGTTCTCTTGCCATCTGCTAATTGTCCGTAGAAGATATCTTTTGGGATGCGACCATCTTCCATGCGGCGAACATGGCCAAGCCAGCGAAGTCTGCGCTGTCTAAAAATATACTTGTAGTAGTAACCGTAGTATTTTGGGAATTGTTTTTTTAAAGTTCGATTTAAAATTCATAGTCGTCTGCTTCTATTTCACCTCCCTCGTCTCCACAGTATCTGTCAACTTCCTTGACATTACTATTTCTATCACGCCCTCCGGCCTTAATACCTCAGTATACTACAAGCCGACAGATGCCCACAGCTACCTCCTGTATACCTCTTCTCATCCTCGGGCCTGTCGTGACTCCCTTCCTTTTTCACAACTTCTCCGCCTCCGCCGTTTATGCCAAGACGACGATGACTTCCACTTACGAGCAAATGAGATGTTGGATTTCTTCCGTAACAGACTTTATCCAGAACATGTTCTCACCTCTGCTCTCCAACGTGTGCTCCCCATCTCTCGTCTGGAGGCCCTCAAACCTCACCATAAATCCACTTCGGATAGAGTCAAATTAATCTTGACCCATCACCCTCACAGTACTACTGTCAAACAGATCCTTTTCCGCCACCTCCCTATCCTCCAAGCTGAGCCTCTGACCCAAAAAGTATTCAGTGAAGCAACTTTGGTGGCATATAGACGTGACAAGAACTTGAAGGATCTTCTTGTTCACAGCCGTCTCCCAAAGGAGAATGCCACTCACTTTGGCACACTACCCTGTGGTCGGACACGATGCAACACGTGCAAGTATGTCATATCAACCCAGAAGGTGTCCTTTCCTAAGGCTACGTACACCATCACTAGTAGCTTCACGTGTGAATCGCGCAATGTCATTTATACGATCATATGTAAACGTTGCTGCAAAACTTATATTGGCCAAACAGGCAAACGACTTGGGGACAGATTCAGCCAGCACTTAAATGACATCGCTCAGCAAAAGTCCACACCAGTTGCTATACATTTCAATGGTCCTGACCACCATGGTCCCATCGACATCCAGGTCACAGCGATCCGATCCTGCTCCTCTGACACTGCCAGCCGAGAACAGCTTGAGAACCGTCTTATCCACCGCATGGGGTGTCTAAAACCAGCCGGTCTCAACACTTTTCACACCTTTGTCTGAGGTCACCCTCTCCTCGCTTGCTCTATTTTACTCTTTCCACTCTTATCCTATTCTTCTATTTGTATGCCATATACATTTTTTTATTTCATATTTATTTATCTCCCACTCATTCTGTCCCCTTCTATTTTCAGTCCCCACTTTTATCACGTTGGGTAGTTTATTTTCCGGTTTCGTTTTTTAGTTTCTTAGTATGCATTGTGTACATCCGGCGGCGGAAGTCACTTTTCTGTTCAGCCACGCGCTTACAAACAGACAGCGATTTTGATAGAATTTCGGTTCTTGCCTTCAGGGAAGTACCCAGTTTTTATTTTATTTAGTTTTTATGTGTCCTATCTAGCCTTCACTTTCTTTCCTTTCCTGACGAAGGCCTTGTGGCCGTAACGTAGACTATTTTCTTTATCTTTTGTCCTCGTAAGACGAATCACCTTTTTTCGATTTTTTTTTCAAACCCATCCATCGTATTCCACGTCTTACCGCAGTTCCCCTCCACTTCCTCGATTATATATATATATTTTTTGACTGCACCGTGTCTCTGTTATCTCGTATCTCTATCTACCTATCCTGCTTATCTCCCTGATCCTATCCTATCGCCTTTTCTCAGTATTTTATATCCTATTCACCTATTTATTTTCGTATTTCCCTATTCTTCCTTCATAAAGGTATGTTTTCAGGCACTCGTAAGAAATAAAGAAGTAGAACACTTGGACAACAGAAAAACAACAGACGTGAGTGGCTTACCCAGGGTTCGAACCCCGTACCTTCCGTACGACAACTCCGCCTAGCTATCAAGCGAATCACACTGACCCCACGGCCAGCTAGGCATCCCCAAAAAAAGATGCTTTGCTGGCTATTTATCAGTACGAAACACACAAGATAACACCGGAAGTATACAGTGGGCAACTCAGCCCTTAAATGACGCAATCACTTCTGTTGTTCTCCTATTAACAGTATGTGTCAGTCCAAACAAGACAAAGACCTTGATACTGGGTCCAGTAAATAGTAGAAGACTTAAGGACATTAGTATAGAACAGAGGGTAGGTTTCTGGTATTGTATAAACATAAATAACACATAAGGAAGGGAAACCCGAGGCCTGTAAACAGTAAATTAATATTAGACAAACATAAAGGTATGTTTTCCGGCACTCGTAAGAAATAAAGAAGTAGAACACTTGGACAACAGAAAAACAACAGACGTGAGTGGCTTACCCAGGGTTCGAACCCCGTACCTTCCGTACGACAACTCCGCCTAGCTATCAAGCGAATCACACTGACCCCACGGCCAGCTAGGCATCCCCAAAAAAGATGCTTTGCTGGCTATTTATCAGTACGAAACACACAAGATAACACCGGAAGTATACAGTGGGCAACTCAGCCCTTAAATATACCTTTATGTTTGTCTAATATTAATTTACTGTTTACAGGCCTCGGGTTTCCCTTCCTTATGTGTTATTTATGTTTATACAATACCAGAAACCTACCCTCTGTTCTATACTAATGACCTTAAGTCTTCTACTATTTACTGGACCCAGTATCAAGGTCTTTGTCTTGTTTGGACTGACACATACTGTTAATAGGAGAACAACAGAAGTGATTGCGTCATTTAAGGGCTGAGTTGCCCACTGTATACTTCCGGTGTTATCTTGTGTGTTTCGTACTGATAAATAGCCAGCAAAGCATCTTTTTTTGGGGATGCCTGGCTGGCCGTGGGGTCAGTGTGATTCGCTTGATAGCTAGGCGGAGTTGTCGTACGGAAGGTACGGGGTTCGAACCCTGGGTAAGCCACTCACGTCTGTTGTTTTTCTGTTGTCCAAGTGTTCTACTTCTTTATTTCTTACAAGTGCCTGAAAACATACCTTTATGTTTGTCTAATATTAATTTACTGTTTACAGGCCTCGGGTTTCCCTTCCTTATGTGTTTTTTATGTTTATACAATACCAGAAACCTACCCTCTGTTCTATACTAATGTCCTTAAGTCTTCTACTTTTTACTGGACCCAGTATCAAGGTCTTTGTCTTGTTTGGACTGACACATACTGTTAATAGGAGAACAACAGAAGTGATTGCGTCATTTAAGGGCTGAGTTGCCCACTGTATACTTCCGGTGTTATCTTGTGTGTTTCGTACTGATAAATAGCCAGCAAAGCATCTTTTTTGGGGATGCCTAGCTGGCCGTGGGGTCAGTGTGATTCGCTTGATAGCTAGGCGGAGTTGTCGTACGGAAGGTACGGGGTTCGAACCCTGGGTAAGCCACTCACGTCTGTTGTTTTTCTGTTGTCCAAGTGTTCTACTTCTTTATTTCTTACGAGTGCCTTAAAACATACCTTTATGTTTGTCTAATATTAATTTACTGTTTACAGGCCTCGGGTTTCCCTTCCTTATGTGTTATTTATGTTTATACAATACCAGAAACCTACCCTCTGTTCTATACTAATGTCCTTAAGTCTTCTAATATTTACTGGACCCAGTATCAAGGTCTTTGTCTTGTTTGGACTGATACATACTGTTAATAGGGGAACAACAGAAATGATTGCGTCATTTAAGGGCTGAGTTGCCCACTGTATACTTCCGGTGTTATCTTGTGTGTTTCGTACTGATAAATAGCCAGCAAAGCATCTTTTTTTGGGGATGCCTAGCTGGCCGTGGGGTCAGTGTGATTCGCTTGATAGCTAGGCGGAGTTGTCGTACGGAAGGTACGGGGTTCGAACCCTGGGTAAGCCACTCACGTCTGTTGTTTTTTCTGTTGTCCAAGTGTTCTACTTCTTTATTTCTTACGAGTGCCTGAAAACATACCTTTATGTTTGTCTAATATTAATTTACTGTTTACAGGCCTCGGGTTTCCCTTCCTTATGTGTTATTTATGTTTATACAATACCAGAAACCTACCCTCTGTTCTATACTAATGTCCTTAAGTCTTCTAACTATTTACTGGACCAGTATCAATAGTCTTTGTCTTATTGGACTGATACATACTGTTAATAGGAGAACAACAGAAGTGGTTGCGTCATTAAGGGCTGAGTTGCCCACTGTATACTTCCGGTGTTATCTTGTGTGTTTCGTACTGATAAATAGCCAGCAAAGCATCTTTTTTTGGGGATGCCTAGCTGGCCGTGGGGTCAGTGTGATTCGCTTGATAGCTAGGCGGAGTTGTCGTACGGAAGGTACGGGGTTCGAACCCTGGGTAAGCCACTCACGTCTGTTGTTTTTCTGTTGTCCAAGTGTTCTACTTCTTTATTTCTTACGAGTGCCTGAAAACATACCTTTATGTTTGTCTAATATTAATTTACTGTTTACAGGCCTCGGGTTTCCCTTCCTTATGTGTTATTTATATTCTTCCTTCATACCTTATATTAGCCTACCGCAATCTACCCTATTTATTTATTGTTTCAGCGTTTTATATTTTATTTATTTCATATTTTACGTTTTTTATTTTCTGGACGTTTTACTTTTCCCCACTATGCCCTCTCTGAAATATTTTATCAACTCTCTCCGTGTGTCGGTTACCACCAGCTTTAGCTCCCTACCTCCTGATATATCCCGTGTCGCTATTGACTTTGCGTTCGTTACTTTCAAGAAAACTAGATTCACCTCTCATCTCCACTTTATTCACACCTGCCTCCACCACAAAATTCTTCCTAATGGATTTTCTTCCAATTTTCATCCATCTGCTGGTACACTCAATCCTAGGGAACAACGTCTCCTACAACGAATTGAGACCAGATGTGGCTTTCAACGTATGCGCGTAGTGGCCGCCAGTCACTCCCGCCTTTTATCAGACCTCAGTGCCCTACAGACCCAGCTTCTGCTTCGCTTACGTTGTCTCACCTCCAACAACTTCCCTTTCTATTCTATGGTACGCACACTATCCACACACTGAACCGGCAGCTTCATGAGTTCCTTTCCACGTCTAAACACCATAAAAAACTATCCCGTCTCATCCCTACCCCCATAGCTACCCCTCCATCCTCCACTCCATCATGCACTCAGGTAGTCTGCATCCCCCCAGATCTACCCCTCTCTGAGGGAGGGAGAGCGCTCTGTTCTTAGTAAGGGCCTAAAATTTGTTCCTCTTCGTCCGACCCTAGACCAATACAATCTCCTCCAGGATGTTCATCGGTTTCACCGTCGCATGAGGCTGAAGCTCCATTTTAGAGAGAAAGACAGCACTCCGCAGTCTCAGGCTGAATCCGACATCTTCGCACGCTTTTCTGACTCTACTAAACCTCCCTTTACACCTAAACCTGGAGCCTCTCATGCCCTGGACCTGTATATCAAGAACACCATCCATGACATTCAGCAGCTCCGCCCTCGTAGATTGCATTATTCCAATCTCACTTCGGCGGAGTCTGGTGCTCTCTCCCTTCTTCGCCGTAGAGACGACATTGTCATCAAACCGGCTGACAAGGGAGGAGCCATTGTCGTCTGGCAGAAGGACTTGTACCTAAGTGAAGGTAAAAACCAGTTGACCAATGGCACTTTTTACAGGTCCAGGACCAGCGATGCGACTGTCTCTAACAATCGCATTGTACACAACACGATTAAACAGCTTATCACTAGTAATGATCTTCCTCCCGAAGCATCTCATCTTAGGATTCATGACAGCTCTTTGGGCAAGCCTGTATTCTACATGCTCCCCAAAATTCACAAGATCGAAAACCCTGGAAGACCTATTGTCTCAGCCTGTTCTTGTCCTACTGAACACATTTCTGACTTCCTCGATAGCATTTTCCAGCCTATCGTTGAGAATCTTCCCTCCTTCATCAAAGACACCAATCACGCTCTTACAACTTTCTCCTCTATCCGACTCCCAGCAGACCGCTCCTACCGTCTTTTCTTGCTGGACGTCTGCTCTCTGTATACCTCTATTCCCCACTCTGATGGTCTCCGAGCTCTTCAGTTTTTTCTGGACCAACGCACTTGCCCTTCTATATCCACTGTCACTCTTCTCCGTCTTGCTGAACTGGTCCTTCAACTGAATTCCTTTGAATTCAATGGTCAGTTTTTTGACCAAATTAGTGGTGTTGCCATGGGAACGAAGATGGGTCCCAGCTATGCCTGTCTATTCATGGGCCACTTGGAGCATCAGATATGGCAACAATACTCCGGTCCTTTCCCTGGGTTTTACCGCAGATATATCGATGATGGCATAGGTCTCACAGATATGTCTGAGACTGATTTACACCGCTTCATCGACTTTGTGAACCACTTTCACCCCACCATCAAGTTCACCTCCCTCGTCTCCACAGTATCTGTCAACTTCCTTGACATTACTATTTCTATCACGCCCTCCGGCCTTAATACCTCAGTATACTACAAGCCGACAGATGCCCACAGCTACCTCCTGTATACCTCTTCTCATCCTCGGGCCTGTCGTGACTCCCTTCCTTTTTCACAACTTCTCCGCCTCCGCCGTTTATGCCAAGACGACGATGACTTCCACTTACGAGCAAATGAGATGTTGGATTTCTTCCGTAACAGACTTTATCCAGAACATGTTCTCACCTCTGCTCTCCAACGTGTGCTCCCCATCTCTCGTCTGGAGGCCCTCAAACCTCACCATAAATCCACTTCGGATAGAGTCAAATTAATCTTGACCCATCACCCTCACAGTACTACTGTCAAACAGATCCTTTTCCGCCACCTCCCTATCCTCCAAGCTGAGCCTCTGACCCAAAAAGTATTCAGTGAAGCACCTTTGGTGGCATATAGACGTGACAAGAACTTGAAGGATCTTCTTGTTCACAGCCGTCTCCCAAAGGAGAATGCCACTCACTTTGGCACACTACCCTGTGGTCGGACACGATGCAACACGTGCAAGTATGTCATATCAACCCAGAAGGTGTCCTTTCCTAAGGCTACGTACACCATCACTAGTAGCTTCACGTGTGAATCGCGCAATGTCATTTATACGATCATATGTAAACGTTGCTGCAAAACTTATATTGGCCAAACAGGCAAACGACTTGGGGACAGATTCAGCCAGCACTTAAATGACATCGCTCAGCAAAAGTCCACACCAGTTGCTATACACTTCAATGGTCCTGACCACCATGGTCCCATCGACATCCAGGTCACAGCGATCCGATCCTGCTCCTCTGACACTGCCAGCCGAGAACAGCTTGAGAACCGTCTTATCCACCGCATGGGGTGTCTAAAACCAGCCGGTCTCAACACTTTTCACACCTTTGTCTGAGGTCACCTCTCCTCTCTTGCTCTATTTTACTCTTTCCACTCTTATCCTATTCTTCTATTTGTATGCCCTATACATTTTTTTATTTCATATTTATTTATCTCCCACTCCTTCTGTCCCCTTCTATTTCCAGTCCCCACTTTTATCACGTTGGGTAGTTTATTTTCCGGTTTCGTTTTTTAGTTTCTTAGTATGCATTGTGTACATCCGGCGGCGGAAGTCACTTTTCTGTTCAGCCACGCGCTTACAAACAGACAGCGATTTTGATAGAATTTCGGTTCTTGCCTTCAGGGAAGTACCCAGTTTTTATTTTATTTAGTTTTTATGTGTCCTATCTAGCCTTCACTTTCTTTCCTTTCCTGACGAAGGCCTTGTGGCCGTAACGTAGACTATTTTCTTTGTCTTTTGTCCTCGTAAGACGAATCACCTTTTTTCGATTTTTTTTCAAACCCATCCATCATTTGCTTCTATTGGCCAGCTTAGTTGATATTGAGGAAAAATTGTTAGGCTAGGACGCCATTTCTTAAAAAAATCTTGCCGCGATACGATGAGATCAGAAATGTAATTCTAAATACAAATATTATAAACTTCTGGACAGGGCAGTGATAACTTGGGCCAGATCTGCCAGTCATGGTTACTTGTGTGTAATGTTCATTGAAATTGTGGGGTTTTGTGGCCCTGACATTGATGAATTTAGTTATTTTGTATACTGTGCTTTGTTCATTTCTCAGTGCTGCCTCTTCTGCCTGTTTTGCAAGATCGTCTAGGAAATTCCTTTTGTTGGCTCGGGTTTGGCGTTTAACTTCCCTGTCCAGTTGACTGTACTGTTCGCTATATAGTTGCTTTAACCTGGGGGACTTCGCTTCTGTTTTCTTTCTTTTCATTTCCTTTCTCATCTTTATGGTGTTTTATGTTTCTGGTGTTATCCAGTCTTGCTTCTTCCTTTCCTGGAATCCTAAGCATGATTTGCTACTTTCCTTATATATTGTTGAAATGGTGTTGAAATTCTGGTCTATATCATCAGTCAATGTCTTTTCTTGGCTTTTGGCAAATTGATATCGTTTCTTAATGTCGGCCGCAAAAGCTTTTCTGGTAAGGGGGTCCTTCAATTTGCTGATGTCAAACCTTATCTGTGTAGTTACAGTTGGTCCAGATTCATCAGCGGAAAACGAGGTGCAAACAATATTACATTAGTAAGAGATAAGCAAGGAAATCTCATCAAGACAGCAGAGGGACAGGAAACAAGATGGGCAGAGCACTTCAGAGAAACTCTGAACAAGGAAATACCAGAGACACAATTGAATGTTCCTGAGGCTGAAAACGATCTAGATGTAAATACAGACATTCCACGAAAAGAAGAAATCATCACAGCAATCAAAGGGTTAAAGAACGGTAAAGCTCCGGGCCATGATAACTTAAATGCAGAGCTATTTAAGACAGACCCTGAGCTAGCAGCAGAACTATTAGAACCACTATTTGCACAAGTGTGGAAAACGGGGACAACACCATCAGAGTGGAACAAAGGAATAATTGTCAAATTGCCCAAGAAGGGAGATCTTTCAGACTGCAATAATTGGAGAGGAATCACTCTTCTCTCAGTTCCCAGCAAAATACTAGGCAGGATAATTATACAGAGAATTTCAAAGGCAGTAGACTACAAACTGAGGAAAGAACAAGCAGGATTTAGAAAGAACAGAAGATGTGTAGACCATATATTCACTCTCAGGAACATTATAGAGCAGTGCTCAGAATGGCAAAGACAGCTTTACATAAATTTTGTTGATTTTGAAAAGGCTTTTGACAGCATACATAGGGACAGTTTATGGAAAATACTGAGGGCTTATGGATTTCCAAGCTGCATAGTGTCAATCATAAAAAGCCTCTATGCCAACTTTACGTGTAGTGTTGGGCAGAGCAACCTAACCTTCGAGGTGAAGACAGGAGTACGACAGGGATGCCCCTTATCAACCACTCTATTCTTAACAGTCATAGACTGGGTGATGCGCCAAACAACAGAGGGCAGTCCAAGAGGAATAAGATGGACTACATTTTCTACATTGGAAGATCTGGAATATGCAGATGACATTGCACTGCTGGCACATTCACATCAACACATCCAGGAAAAAACGGATAGACTTAATAAATTTAGCCAGCAGGTGGGCTTGAACATCAATTTAAAGAAGTCTGAGGTCATGACGCTCAATGTGAGCAACCCTGAGCCCATATCAGTAAGGAATCAGCAACTGGTACAGACAGATACCTTCCCATACCTAGGAAGCATAGTAACACCAGACGGTGGGGCAGGCAAAGACATCAACATCAGAATGAATAAGGCAAGAACAGCCTTCTTTAGCCTAAATAACATCTGGAAGTCCTCCCAATACAGCACAAGCACAAAATTAAGATTATACCAGAGTTGCGTGCTTTCTGTGCTTCTCTATGGTGCGAAATGCTGGAGAGTCACAGAGAAGGAAATGTCAAAATTGTCCTCTTTTCACACAACATGCCTAAGAAAAATTCACCGAATCTTTTGGCCGAATACCATCACCAACCAAGATCTGCTTACTCGTAGCAAGCAAGAGGACATGCACACGATCATAGCTGGCAGACGCTGGAGCTGGGTTGGTCATGTCCTCAGAAGAGACCCCGATGCCATCACAAGAACAGCTATGCTTTGGACCCCTGAAGGAATGCGAAAGAGAGGCCGACCAAAAATAACTTGGCGGAGGACTGTGGAGGCTGAGATGCAAAGAATGAACCAGAGTTGGGGCACTGTACGAAGGATGGCCACCGACCGTGCAAAGTGGAATCAATTTGTTGTTGCCCTACAAGACGCCACTAGGCGTGACGGCCACTGACTGCTTTGACGGTCGGTGGTTAAGGATCAAAGAAGAAGAAGAAGTGGCCCTGACAGTCACATAAAACCAGGCTCGTGGGAACTGATTGATTCCTGACTTTGTTGCATAATTCGGGCACGTACTGGAGGCCATTGCCTTTTATAAAGTGAACCAGATGGTCCATCGAGCCTAGGACAAGACTTACCAGGGTTCTCCTTCGAAGTTAAGTGCCCGTTCGGCACCGAAAGTCTCAACCTCTATAAAAGTCAGTTATTAACAATTAAAAATAAAAACTGACATTATCAAATAAAAGAATTTCACCTGGAAAAATGAAAAGAAAATAAACGATAGGGAGTGACGATAACCAACAACCTACCATTTTACATATACCAGTATTATCCTATTTGGAAAACTACACCTACACACTTTAATTATATTAATACTTGTATTATGGACAGAAGATCCATTGTATAAACTGAATATTGTAAATAATTCCATTGATTTCACTTTTGATTGTCAATTCTGATTCAAACAAAATAGAGTCAGGATAATAAATTGAAAAAAATTATTAACGTTACACAAAATTCAACCACTGACTTACTTAAGATAGTCTTTTAAAGTGTAGTGTGTATGTGATTGTTGTAGTACTGTTGTGTTGTGTTGAATAATAAAATACTTGTGTATATGTTTAGTTGGTTAATGCATCATTACACTACTTATACATAACCCTAGACACCAAACGTAGTCATCATCATCATCATACATTCTAGTCAAAGAATAAGTCTGAGTGAGATCATAAAGGTGGTAGCAGAAAGGTACCCTGTAACTTAACATAATATTTATTATATTCAGGGACCTTCACAGCTGACCTCATTCAGTACACTAAGAGTACATAACAACAACATTTCTTAACATCAAATCCACCACAACTGTCGAGATGTCATCTTAGTCGATAGTACTAAATCCTTACCCCCTCCTTCCTTCACAACCAGCGTCTTTAGTGCTATAAACCAATTCAATTGTAGGATTTCGGCCATGCTTAGAGACTTACTACTATTTCCACCTTTGCCTATCTACATCAGTTTTACAGTAGTTCTAATGTATATTCTTCCACACCACGTTGTTTAACTCTCCAGTATCCATCCTTTCTTACACAATGTGTCTTTTTCATTAGATGCCCATTGTATTCTTAATACTGGGTTCGTCTGAT
The DNA here is from genome assembly GCA_024509875.1 of Oreohelix idahoensis. Lineage (NCBI taxonomy): Eukaryota > Metazoa > Mollusca > Gastropoda > Stylommatophora > Oreohelicidae > Oreohelix > Oreohelix idahoensis. The sequence goes on from JAMPIV010022868.1 coordinate 243,886, forward strand.
AAACCAACTGCATTTTTCTGGCAAAACCTTAGCTTTGTGGCACTCATTGAAACTCATGCTTCACGAATCTGTTAGCTGAACGGGAGCAGATCATCGGCATGACAGTATTTTGTTAATTCAGTATCAAGGATTTTATTATGCATACCATTTGTTATCTTTTGAGGGGCAGAAATTTAATTATTTTGTTTAAACGCAGCTTGTTTCCTGTGCAAAAAAAAAAATAATGTCTTTACAAATACAAAGAAGAGGTGAACAAAATTTATAGTCTTTAGTGGCCTATTTTAGATTTTTGTATAATTAAAGAATGGTTTACTACTTAAATTATTATTAATATTATGATTGCCCGGGAGTGTGATTCTTAATTCTGTTATTTTATTTTTATATCTGAGCTATTTGGTTTCTAATGTTACTTGCGAAAGTCCCGTCATTTTTGACAGGCTAATGTCAGTGATGTAGGTATTGTTGGGTAGAAGATTTTAAACCAAGAACAGATAACCTTTTTAGGGTAAACGTGAAGCCTATGATCAAACACCAACATTATAGACTCATTCCCTTCCTGGCACGTGACACGAGGTGGCGTGAATGTAGCAGACAAGAAAAACTACTCTACCCAAGCTTCTAGATCGATTCTTCCGGTGTACTGAGAGAGACAGCGCTTTGGTTAGTTGGGCTTTTCGTGCCGTGTGTGCCATAAACGTGTGCCAATCGACGTCGATCAGTTGTCTCTGGTTGTCGCTTTGGCCTGGCCAGGACTAGGAATGCGCAGCAATGAATGGGGCACAGGAAGTTGGCAATGGGTCATGATCCTTCAGCGATTAATACGCTTAGGGACTCTCGAAAATAAGATTGGGAAAAAGAAGGGTATTCTTATCGGAAGTAATACTAAGAGACTGGAGAAAGTTGAGTGCGGGTTCTGAAAGTAAATTTACTGATTTTTATAGAAAGCCGGGGGCATGAGTAGAACGAAACGAGTCGGTGGTGAGGGTTACCTCTGTGTGATACGACATCTATTTGACTGATTAGCTGTCAATCAAGTGTTCGTAATTAATCGGGGAAAACATTTAATCCATGGTGAGAGACCAAAAACAATTTTTTCCTTCTTCACTAGTGATTCCCGTAACGATCTTGTCACTCAAAAAAATCGTGCCTGTAGCACTGTTGATCAATTCTGTTGTTGACCTTTGTTATGCTATGATATCAAATCGTTTAATTATCTTGTCTCTCTGTCGTTTGTTATCGCTTTTCCCAGCTATTTTGCTTAGTGGCACAACATATGTGCCAATATGATATGATTTGATGTGGTGTAATGTGATGTGATGCAATATGATATGACACAATATGGCGTGATATTATATGACATGACTTAATATGGCATGACAAGAATCATAAAATGTTCGAAAACACTGATTGCTTCAGATGTGTGTAAAAGATTCCTCTGCTTTTTTACTGTGTTTCATTCCATAAAAACTGGACGTGGTTATGTACATCTCACTGTTCCTCCGATATATATCGAGTTTCCTTGCTTTGACGTAAATTTATTGACGTGACTATCGGCAAAATTGGAGTCCAATCTCTAACCGCGTTATATGAAATTCCGCGTTATATCAATCCGCGCTATATTAGGTGCACAGTGTACTTATTTATTTTTAGCTGTATGGTTTAGTTTAGTTTTATTTTGCTGTGTTTTGTTTTCAGTTGTAGATAGTTTTAAGAATTTCAATGAAATAGATGGAGAGCGGAAAGTGGTATACCCTCAATAGCGGTTTTCGCGAAGTTTAAATTCACTGACAAGAATATGTTTTTTAAAGCTATAATCTAAACATAATTGATTGTTCAATTATTGTTCGGACTAAGATTGTTTAGTAACCTCACTTCCCCAATGACCATAGAGAAGGTTTAATTTACTATACTAGTGTCGTATGTTGTTACGTTTCTTCTTTGTCTGTGTTGCGGGGACGTAGTGTTTGTTTATGCGATATGATAGAAGAAGTATGTTCTTTATGATGACATGAATTTAGGTAAAATAGCTTTAACTTCTATGAGTGAACACAACACTGTAACAAACACATGTCCAGAACTACTTGTACCTGATCCATACGACATATATATATATATATATATATATATATATATATATATATATATATATATATATATATATATATATATATATATATATATATATATATATATATATATATAAAGTGTTACCTATCATTTTGCTCACAGGCTTGTAATTCATCGCTGTGCGCAATGGAGCAGAACGCGAATACGCTTCGAGTGTAAAAGTGTGAGTTGTGGAATGTGTGTGACACAGGTATTTAGTGTATGACGTGGACAGGGTCTGCTGCGGGGGGAACGAAGGTTATCGTTAGGACAGTTGAGTTTGGCTTGTGTTTTCGAAGTGTATGGATTTTTATGTGAGAGCGACAGACCAGTGTTTATTGTTATGAAATATTTCAGAGCCAGGATAATTGACTCAATTCATTATGATGTGTGCCTGATTGTGTGTGGCTTAAGGAGATGGACAGTAAGTGATTTGAATCAATACGGATTTGTAAAGTATGAAGGCGTCGTAGACGATACATAGACATTCTGACTTTAAACCGGCACAACGACATTATTGCTTATGTCTGCTACTGAACACATTTGTATTACTGATGTAACGTCATATCATCATATGCTCTCAAAAGAAGTGAAGTACACTTATGTTGTATTGTGACATATTAAATGTGATAAAACGTACAACAAGCTGTTGATCAAGATTATTCAAGTTGGCCATTCCGTACGTTACTGTTGAGACTGTTGTCTATTATATCAAAATATCTTACAAGACCAGTGCAGCACATTAATATACTCGTTACCCAATAGCCTTCAATAAGTATAAGGTAACAGTATAAAGTGGTGGCCAGTATACACGGGATTTCGTTCTACCCACAAGATTTTATCAAACGATACTACTGTCCCTAGCCACATCTACAAATTTTCTGAATAGAAATTTCTGCGCAACCTATGCCAACCGGTTTTCTTCAAACTAGGGCCGGCAAGAAGAAACTTAAAGAGTAAACAGCACACTTCAATCATAATATTTGCTGAACTTTACCAATAGAAGTTCGTATTTTCTTCATCAACATTTTTGAGACGAAAGTTATCATCACTCTACGCAGTTCCAGGTTGGATTCGTCAGGAAAAATTAAAGTAATCAAACAACATTTCTGCAGTCAAGACAAAGCACAGTCATTCAACCAGTGAAACAAGATGGATAGTTCTACATGTGGGAGCAATCTGCATCGATGAAATTTTGCTCTACCTGTTGCATATGTTGGAGGCAACAATACTGTCACGTGCATTTATACTTCGGAGGAAGGATCATAAAAAGATAAGTGGACTAGTTTGTTGTAGCCTTAGTCTTACACAATTCTATAGTAGAGCCTTTTTGTTTATCTGTTTTATGTTTGTTGGGGTTTGTGGGACCTTGATAAGCAAAATTACATCTCATCTTCGGACGGGTCTGCAATCAAGGGTGTCAGTAGGGAAATTTATATAATATTTTCTCAAAGAGGCCCAGCTCAAAATGCTGTGTGGAAAGCGCTCTTTGTGAATATACTATATTGTTTGCATTGATTACTTGCTAAGCCACATTTGTAGAGTACTGAATTTTAACGAATTGGCATTGGTGCTGTTTATCGCTCATCAGTACCCATATTCATATTCAGACTAAGTAACTTATATATATATATACTTAAACTTACATAATGTCTAGTCTGGAGCATTTTATCCAGCTAGGTAAAGAGATGGAAATGCAAGGCCAGGAGCTTAAAGAGTTTGCCATGGAGCAACTGGAAAGAGAAGAAAAGAAACTGGAAAGGGATGAGAGAGCAAGAATGAGAGAGATCGAAAAAGATGAACGAATTCAGTTAGAAAAAATAGCAGAAAAGAAAAGACAAGAAGAATTTGAAGAAAAGAAAAGACAAGATGAAATGTCAGAAAAGAAAAGACAAGATGAGATAGATTTAGAGGCGAAGAAAGCCCAATTTCTGCATGAAGAAAAAATGGCTTCTGTAGAGTTGGAGAGACTCAAATTGGAAGCTAGTTTTTTTTTTTTTTTTTTTTTCGTACGCCCGCTAATACTCGAGGCGAAATCTCAGGTTATTATTTTATGTCTAACCTGACATTGATTTTACGTGAGTATCCCTTTTTCTTGTACAGAGACAGGTGTCCCTCGCCATTCAGGCAAATACTCTCCTATTTCGGAGGTACCCATTACAGCTGGGTCGGCTCAGGAGCCGCCAATCCCTGGTCGACGACACTCCTTCAAATGTCCTCGCCAGGTCTCGAGTTAATCCAGTCCAAATCCCGGTCGACGAAAAATCCTCAAATGCCGTCGCCCGGGTTTGATGGAAGCTAGTAATAAACAGAGTAATCAAGAAGGTGCAGGTTCGGTCAAGAGAGAACATGCTTCATCATTTAAACTTCACTTACCTAAATTTAATCAAAATATAGACGACATTTCGTGCTTCCTAAACCGATTCCAGACAGTGTGTGAGGAATACAAACTGGAAAAATCATCATGGGTGATACATTTAATGTCATTACTGACAGGTGAAGCGTTGACAGCTGTGTCAACAATGGATGAGGAAAACATAAAATCTTATGAGGCAGCTAAAACATTACTTTTAAGAAAGTATCAATTAGACGAGAATGGATACAGGCTAAGAATGTGTGTTCACTCCAAGATATAGAAATCTGGGAACGTCAGCATATACTACACGCTAATATGGTCGTTACAAGAGCACAAGCACAGGCTCAAGAGGAAGAAGAAATGACTAACAATCATGACAAGGAGGAAGATCAACATCTTATGCCGATGTTAACGAAGACATCATTTATTGATATGCAAAAGAATGACAATTCTTTAAAAAGATTTTTCAAATTGGTAAAATCAGATGATGTCGGTTGCTCGGAAAGGTCACAACCTTGGTATACAATTAAAAATGACATATTAATTCGTAATGCTAGAGATGCTACATTGGTACAGCAGCAAATTATGGTACCAACCAATATTCGACCTTACATTCTCAGACATGCGCATGATACAAACTGTGCAGGCCACATGGGCTTTGCTCGGACGAAATATAGAGTCTTACAACATTTTTATTGGCCTGGAGTAGTCAGGGATGTCAATTATTTGGTCGTTCGTGCAAGACATGCCAACAAGTGGCTACAAAGGGTGCTTACCATAATGCACCTATACAGGCTGCGGATATTTCGGTGCGACCATTCGAAAAAATGGCCATAGACTTAATAGGTCCACTGTCAGTTCCGTCAGCCAGAGGTCATAGATATGTCCTCACCTGTATTGATATGTGCACCAGGTGGCCGGAGGCAATACCTCTTAAACATATTGCTACCACCGATGTAGCTGATGCACTATTTCTCATTTTTACGAGAGTGGGGTTCCCTGACAATATTTTATCAGATAGAGGAACACAGTTTGTGTCAGATGTCATGTCGCATGTAATGAAACTATGCAATATTGATAGATCTCTTAGCTCTGTTTATCATCCTATGTCCAATGGCATGATAGAACGTTTAAATAAAACGCTGAAACAACTACTGGGGAAAGTGACCACGACGTATCCACAAGACTGGGATAGAGTGCTCCCAGCAGTGCTGTTCGCTTATCGGGAAGTCCCAAACGAACACACTGGGTTCTCGCCTTTTGAGCTCATGTATGGTGCTCCACCACGAGGACCCATGTCGATAATAAAACAATTACTTACAGGTTCGGAGATGACTCAGGAATGCCAGTCATCCTATGAGTATGTGTTGAATCTACGAAAGACACTTATAGACGCTTGGAAAATAGCGACTGATTCATCTGAAAAGGCAAAAGAAAAAGCTAGATCTCTTCAAAACCGTTGGAAAAAGTTAAGGAAATTACTTCCTGGAGACAAAGCTTACGTCCTGCTACCAACGAGAGAGAATAGCCTTCTCATTTCGTGGAGTGGTCCATATGAAATTATTTCAAAATTGACAGATGTTGATTACATTCTTGACGCGAAAGGCAAGAATAAAACCTTTCACATCAACATGCTCAAACAATTCCATGATAGACCTGAATATCTCAAACCTATCTTGAATGCTGTTAATGAAGTAATCACTGATCATCCTTCATCTTACTCTTCATTGTCAGTGATTCAAGAAGAACCCACTTCTTTTCATGATGTACCTTTGCAACTTCCTGTCATGTCTCTTTACCCGACAGAATCATGGGTAAATGTAGCTATTTGTCCGGATCTATCCAGCGAACAACAATCTCAAATTCTTTCTATTCTAGAGTCATATCAGCAAGTTCTGTCTAATATTCCAGGCCGAACGTCTATAATCACTCACGATATTAGACTCACAGATCACAAACCTATTAAATTAAAGCCTTACCCTATCCCTATCCACTTTCAGGATCAGGTTGAAAAAGAATTAGGTCAAATGTTACAGCTTAACATTATTGCACCATCAGAGTCTGCTTATTCTTTCCCAATGGTTATAATCAAGAAGAAGGATAATAATATCAGATTATGCATGGATTTTCGTAAACTCAATTCCATAACGGAGTCTGACGCAGAGCCAATGCCAGTTCTTGATGATTTACTGTCAAAACTTTCTAAAGCAACATACTTTAGCAAATTTGACTTAGCCAAGGGATATTGGCAAATACCTCTCACGGAAAAAGCAAAACCTTTCACGGCTTTTGCTACCCCTAAGGGTCTCTTTCAGTATAATTTCATGTGCTTTGGCTTGGTAAACGCACCAGCGACTTTCGTTCGGATGATGAGGAAACTATTTTCTCATAGGTCTGATATCATCTCCTATATAGATGACATTTGTTTGTTCCACAACTCTTGGGACGAACATGTTTCTGGATTGAAATCTCTTCTCGAAATTCTTCGCTCTAATAATCTGACAGCGAATCCTTCGAAAGTTCAAATAGGTTTCAAAGAAATTTCTTTCCTAGGTCACAGAGTGGGCCATGGATTTCTGAAAACTGAGGATAAAACTATCTCGAAGATTCTTAACCTATTAATTCCTAAGACTAAGAAGCAGGTGCGGAGTCTTCTCGGCCTTATACAGTTCTACAATAAATTTATGCCTCATTTATCTTCAGTTACGTCAGTCCTGTCTGAGTTAACTACGAAAGGCTCCCCTAATAGAATTGTCTGGACGGAGGCCTGCAACATAGCTCTAGTCCATTTAAAGCATTACTTTTCATGTGCACCAATTTTAAAACTCCCTGATCCTCATCTCCCATTTATTCTCAGGACAGACGCTTCGATGTACGGTATTGGTGGCTCCTTAATGCAAGAAGTAGATAGAATGCTTCATCCTGTGATGTATGTGTCGAGGAAGCTCACAAAGACAGAAACCAGATATCCAATTATTGAGCGCGAGCTTCTCGCGATCATATGGGCTGTCACAAAGCTTCAGCGTTACCTTCTTGGTTCTCGTTTCATCATTGAGACAGACCAGAAGGCCCTGTCGTTCCTTCAAAAATCCAACATAAAAACGCACGAGTCGCACGTTATGCAATTAATTTGCAAATATATGACTATATCATTCGACCTATTGAGATGTACACAGACAGACCTGCCCGATTCTCAAGGATATGACATTGCTGCGACCCATTGACCAAAGTACACTGCTGATAGTCTACAGATACCTCGCTAACTTAAAAACACTATCTTGACAATATCCATAACCAGATACATATTACCATCGTTATCAAGAGAAACAACTCAAGTCATTTGAAGACAAGATAAGAGACGTTTTGTGTGGATACATTCAAATCGTTTCACACTACATCAAGTTCCATGAACAGTACATAAGATCTGATTTCCGGACAGTCATGACGTATGCGGTAAAGGAACCAAATCAAACAGTATCTCAGATAAACAGTATAAGGCTCTTTGTCATATCTTAATGGCAATCCTTCACAAAATGACTGGGATGCAGAACTTTATAAAGATCATATTTCCTATTCCAGCAACCGAACTTCAAAATGTTGGGCTCAAAGACTGTGACACTAAAGAGGCAACATATGAAAAGAAATCTCACACAAGAAACAATTGATTCGATACGCCTATGGAGAACTTCGCCATTTGAACATTCTTTTTTGTTATTACTTAAACCAGTTATGTGACTCTAAAGTGCTAAAATTGCAAATAGTAAGCTTTCACACTAATGAAAGAAGAACCTATCAGTGAAGACACTCAGTAACTATAGTTAATTAGTTTTACACAATGCTACAGACAGCACACACACGATCATGTGGACATTTACATTAACGTAATTATTATACTTACTTAATACTATTTAATTAGTTAGATCTTTCATTTCATTCATCTTTTAATTAAATGCATTCAGATATTTCATTTTCCAAAACTTCACAATTTCACTATCCTATTTCTTCACATTTTCATTGATTTTTCTCATTTTTCCATGATGCTGACTACATTCCATAGACTGTTGCTCAGGTATGACATAGACTGGACGGTAACTTCTCGCATTTTCTAAAAATGACTTCCTATATGGAAAACTTTCAGTTTTCGCTGGGGGGGGGGGGGGGGGGGGGGGGGCGGGGGGGGGGGGGGGGGGGGGGGGGGGGGGGGGGGGGGGGGGGGGGGGTAAAAGTGTTACCTATCATTTTGCTCACAGGCTTGTAATTCATCGCTGTGCGCAATGGAGCAGAACGCGAATACGCTTCGAGTGTAAAAGTGTGAGTTGTGGAATGTGTGTGACACAGGTATTTAGTGTATGACGTGGACAGGGTCTGCTGCGGGGGGAACGAAGGTTATCGTTAGGACAGTTGAGTTTGGCTTGTGTTTTCGAAGTGTATGGATTTTTATGTGAGAGCGACAGACCAGTGTTTATTGTTATAAAAATATTTCAGAGTCAGGATAATTGACTCAATTCATTAAGAATGTGTGCCGGACTGTGTGTGGCTTAAGGAGATGGACAGTAAGTGATCTGAATCAATACGGATTTTGTAAAGTATGAAGGCGTCGTAGACGATACATAGACATTCTGACTTTAAACCGGCACAACGACAATATTGCTTATGTCTGCTACTGAACACATTTGTATTACTGATGTAACGTCATATCATCATATGCTCCCAAAAGAAGTGAAGTACACTTATGTTGTATTGTGACATATTAAATGTGATAAAACGTACAACAAGCTATTGATCAAGATTATTCAAGTTGGCCATTCCTTACACTACTGTTTAGACGGTTGTCTATTATATCAAAATACCTTACAAGACTAGTGCAGCACATTAATATACTCGTTACCCAATAGCCTTCAATAAGTATAAGGTAACATTATAAAGTGGTGGCCAGTATACACGGGATTTCGTTCTACCCACAAGATTTTATCAAAACGATACTACTGTCCCTAGCCACATCTACAAATTTTCTGAATAGAAATTTCTGCGCAACCTATGCCAACCGGTTTTCTTCAAACTAAGGCCGGCAAGAAGAAACTTAAAGAGTAAACAGCACACTTCAATCATAATATTTGCTGAACTTTACCAATAGAAGTTCGTATTTTCTTCATCAAGGAAGTTATCATCACTCTACGCAGTTCCAGGTTGGATTCGTCAAGAAAAATTAAAGTAATCAAACAACATTTCTGCAGCCAAGACGAAGCACAGTCATTCAACCAGTGAAACAAGATGGATAGTTCTACATGTGGGAGCAATCTGCATCGATAAAAATTTCGCTCTACCTGTTGCATATGTTGGAGGCAACAATACTGTCACGTGCATTTATACTTCGGAGGAAGGATCATAAAAAGATAAGTGGACTAGTTTGTTGTAGCCTTAGTCTTACACAATTCTATAGTAGAGCCTTTTTGTTATAGACGTGCTGTCCTGTTTTTTCACTGTTGTTTGTATTTGTCAGTTGTTTTTTTAAATTTAGTTTTCTGCATTTTTGTACGTCCATTGTTGGTCTTCTCTAGCTATCATTATGTTGATATATGGATTTTACGTTGTAAATTCGTCTTGTCTAGTCTAACCTTATAGTGTAAGCATATATTTCAAACATTATCCTTTTTTCTACACCTTAGTATTTTCTTCTGTTGCTACACTATTGTACTACGTGTTCTGTCTTATAGTGTACGACACTAATTTTGTTTGTTTGCATTGATTACTTGCTAAGTCACATTTGTAGAGTACTGAATTTTAACGAATTGGCATTGGTGCTGTTTATCGCTCATCAGTACCCATATTCATATTCAGACTAAGTAACTTATATATATATATATATACTTAAACTTACATAATGTCTAGTCTGGAGCATTTTATCCAGCTAGGTAAAGAGATGGAAATGCAAGGCCAGGAGCTTAAAGAGTTTGCCATGGAGCAACTGGAAAGAGAAGAAAAGAAACTGGAAAGGGATGAGAGAGCAAGAATGAGAGAGATCGAAAAAGATGAACGAATTCAGTTAGAAAAAATAGCAGAAAAGAAAAGACAAGAAGAATTTGAAGAAAAGAAAAGACAAGATGAAATGTCAGAAAAGAAAAGACAAGATGAGATAGATTTAGAGGCGAAGAAAGCCCAATTTCTGCAAGAAGAAAAAATGGCTTCTGTAGAGTTGAAGAGACTCAAATTGGAAGCTAGTTTTTTTTTTTTTTTTTTTTTTTTTTCGTACGCCCGCTAATACTCGAGGCGAAATCTCAGGTTATTATTTTATGTCTAACCTGACATTGATTTTACGTGAGTATCCCTTTTTCTTGTACAGAGACAGGTGTCCCTCGCCATTCAGGCAAATACTCTCCGATTTCGGAGGTACCCATTACAGCTGGGTCGGCTCAGGAGCCGCCAATCCCTGGTCGACGACACTCCTTCAAATGTCCTCGCCAGGTCTCGAGTTAATCCAGTCCAAATCCCGGTCGACGAAAAATCCTCAAATGCCGTCGCCCGGGTTTGATGGAAGCTAGTAATAAACAGAGTAATCAAGAAGGTGCAGGTTCGGTCAAGAGAGAACATGCTTCATCATTTAAACTTCACTTACCTAAATTTAATCAAAATATAGACGACATTTCGTGCTTCCTAAACCGATTCCAGACAGTGTGTGAGGAATACAAACTGGAAAAATCATCATGGGTGATACATTTAATGTCATTACTGACAGGTGAAGCGTTGACAGCTGTGTCAACAATGGATGAGGAAAACATAAAATCTTATGAGGCAGCTAAAACATTACTTTTAAGAAAGTATCAATTAGACGAGAATGGATACAGGCTAAGAATGTGTGTTCACTCCAAGATATAGAAATCTGGGAACGTCAGCATATACTACACGCTAATATGGTCGTTACAAGAGCACAAGCACAGGCTCAAGAGGAAGAAGAAATGACTAACAATCATGACAAGGAGGAAGATCAACATCTTATGCCGATGTTAACGAAGACATCATTTATTGATATGCAAAAGAATGACAATTCTTTAAAAAGATTTTTCAAATTGGTAAAATCAGATGATGTCGGTTGCTCGGAAAGGTCACAACCTTGGTATACAATTAAAAATGACATATTAATTCGTAATGCTAGAGATGCTACATCGGTACAGCAGCAAATTATGGTACCAACCAATATTCGACCTTACATTCTCAGACATGCGCATGATACAAACTGTGCAGGCCACATGGGCTTTGCTAGGACGTCAGTTCCGTCAGCCAGAGGTCATAGATATGTCCTCACCTGTATTGATATGTGCACCAGGTGGCCGGAGGCAATACCTCTTAAACATATTGCTACCACCGATGTAGCTGATGCACTATTTCTCATTTTTATGAGAGTGGGGTTCCCTGACAATATTTTATCAGATAGAGGAACACAGTTTGTGTCAGATGTCATGTCGCATGTAATGAAACTATGCAATATTGATAGATCTCTTAGCTCTGTTTATCATCCTATGTCCAATGGCATGATAGAACGTTTAAATAAAACGCTGAAACAACTACTGGGGAAAGTGACCACGACGTATCCACAAGACTGGGATAGAGTGCTCCCAGCAGTGCTGTTCGCTTATCGGGAAGTCCCAAACGAACACACTGGGTTCTCGCCTTTTGAGCTCATGTATGGTGCTCCACCACGAGGACCCATGTCGATAATAAAACAATTACTTACAGGTTCGGAGATGACTCAGGAATGCCAGTCATCCTATGAGTATGTGTTGAATCTACGAAAGACACTTATAGACGCTTGGAAAATAGCGACTGATTCATCTGAAAAGGCAAAAGAAAAAGCTAGATCTCTTCAAAAACCGTTGGAAAAAAAAAAAGTTAAGGAAATTACTTCCTGGAGACAAAGCTTACGTCCTGCTACCAACGAGAGAGAATAGCCTTCTCATTTCGTGGAGTGGTCCATATGAAATTATTTCAAAATTGACAGATGTTGATTACATTCTTGACGCGAAAGGCAAGAATAAAACCTTTCACATCAACATGCTCAAACAATTCCATGATAGACCTGAATATCTCAAACCTATCTTGAATGCTGTTAATGAAGTAATCACTGATCATCCTTCATCTTACTCTTCATTGTCAGTGATTCAAGAAGAACCCACTTCTTTTCATGATGTACCTTTGCAACTTCCTGTCATGTCTCTTTACCCGACAGAATCATGGGTAAATGTAGCTATTTGTCCGGATCTATCCAGCGAACAACAATCTCAAATTCTTTCTATTCTAGAGTCATATCAGCAAGTTCTGTGTAATATTCCAGGCCGAACGTCTATAATCACTCACGAATATTAGACTCACAGATCACAAACCTATTAAATTAAAGCCTTACCCTATCCCTATCCACTTTCAGGATCAGGTTGAAAAAGAATTAGGTCAAATGTTACAGCTTAACATTATTGCACCATCAGAGTCTGCTTATTCTTTCCCAATGGTTATAATCAAGAAGAAGGATAATAATATCAGATTATGCATGGATTTTCGT
>JAMPIV010022869.1:0-15887 GCA_024509875.1 Oreohelix idahoensis
TCTTATTACCAGCGGGTATATAGGATCATCACTCACTGCTGCTTTTATCACTCCTTCCACGTAGCGAGTCATGACATTGATCCTTGCTATGGGAAGTGTCATGGTGGCGGTTCCCTTTAATGCCCTTTGTATCTCCACGGTTTCTGTGGTGTATTGATCATGGTGCACTCACGACTGAGTCGTATTCCAATCTTGAATCATAGAGGCACCATATTTTAGTGCCGTAACATGTTACTTCTTCACAGTTGGGAGTATGATGGAGGTCTATCTGACTAGCTGCCAGTTTCGTTCTTCCCTTGTCCCCTGTTTTAAGACATGCAGCGTGATATGGAGGGATTTTCTTTCCACAGTCCAAAGTATTGTGGTTGTTCATTTTACAAATTTTATACCACTTTTCACCCTGTCTGTAGGGTTTCTTATCTTGTACCTGAGGGTTCCTGTCTCTATGGTCATATTTAGGTTTGTCATAACCTTGTTTGTATTTGTGTTGTTGGTCCCTATTATCAAACTTATTCTGGTTTGGTGGGGGCCTACTACTTTCTCCTTGCTCCCTCTTACTTCCTTCTATTTCTGCCTGAGCTGATTGATATCTCTCAGCAACTGTTAAAATCTCCCCCATTCTATCTGCTCCTTGTTCCATAAGAAATGTTCTCATGTCTGGAGGCATAGAATATCTCACTTGTTCCATCATGACATTTTCTATGAGGTCTTGACATTTTCCCAGAGCAGTCCACTTCTCCAAATAGGTTTCTAATCTGGCCGAGAATTGGTGGTAGGTTTCTCCAGGAAGCAGCTTAGCAGTTCGGAATTTCTTCCTATAAGTTTCTGAGTTCTTTTCACAACGAACCAGCAATGCCTGCTTCAGGATTTCATAATCTTCCTGGTCTTCTTTTCCGAGTTTTGCATACACTTCATAAGAAACTCCTCTCAGCCCCTGCGATAGTTTAAGGCTCCATTTTTCCTTCTCTAAGTCATAGCTAGTGGCTAAACTCTCATACCTATCCAGCTAAGCCTCAATTGCGTCGTTTTTTTTAAAATGGATCCGTGAAAATTCATGGCTCCATTTGAGGTACTATGACCAGCACTACTGTCAGAGGTAGTTGGACTACTTCCATAACCAGTAACATTTCCTTGGAGTTCAAGTTCCTTTAATCTCAACTCATGCTCCCTTTGCAACCTTTTTTCCTCTCTCTCAGCCTCCCTTTCCTTAGCTTCAGCCTCTATTTGCAATCTCTTAGCTTCAGCCTCCCTTTCAGCAACATGTCTTCTCTCCTCAGCTTCCGGTTTCTTAGCTTCAGCTTCTATTTGCAATCTCTTAGCTTCCTTATCAGCTTCTACCTGAAGTTTCCTTTCTGTTTCTAACTTCTTATCTTCTCTTTCAATATACTTGTCACACTCAGTAGTTTTTTTTTTTTTTACGTACGCCCGCTAATACTCGAGGCGAAATCTCAGGTTATTATTAATTTCTAACCTGACATTGATTTTACGTGAGTATTTCCCTTGTACAGAGACATCCCTGCCATTCGAAGACACTCCTTCAAAGCTGGGTCGGCTCGCCAGGTCTGATCGAAGACTCCTTCAAATGTCTCCAGTCCGAGTTAATCCAGTCCAAATCCCGGTCGACGAAAAATCCTCAAATGCCGTCGCCCGGGTTTGATCCTGAATCAACTGGTCGCCAGAGCGGTGTGGTAACCACTACGCTAGCGCGGCTCCCACACTCAGTAGTGACATACTGAATAAGTGCCTCCCCATTTAACCCAACCTCCTTTGCCGTCTGCACTGTAGCAGATCAAAATTTTGCCAAGTCTGCCATACTTATACAATAATATCTTGCAGACACTCAAACTCTCTTATACACCAAACCAAAAATTAATACAAACACTAACTAATTAAGGACTACTGTCAGTGTACCCAGTCACCACAATATTGTTTTGTACTTAATGGTACTACAAAATGCTTTATTTATTTCTACTTTTTACTAACCTTAATTATTTTTATTAAAATTATTCTCCTACTGCTAATTTAGAAGGTAAAGTGATACCTATAAGTCTGAATGTCTCAAAGAACAGACCCCAGGGTAGTAAAGGTATCCCGGACTGAGACACCAGTGTTACGAGAGGGCAAGTATTGTTTTAAATGAAAGATATCCTGGACACAAAGTTGTATCAGGTGTTACCAGGATAGTGCCAGATATGAGACTGGTCTTAAAGACATACCCCCTTCTCTGAAAAGAGTAAGGGTGTATGGACATCAAAGGTAAGATCAAGCTGTATAAGTTCCTAGGTATGATGATAGTGTATTATCCTCGGTTCCTAAATGCTCCTCTCAAGATCCTCCTCTGTTTATAATGTTAAGCTCTGCTAGGGGTATTAAACTAAACTATTAACCAACAAGAACTGTAACTTAAATTAAATGATTCAAGTAAGTCTGTTGGTACAATTTACAATTTATTTTATATAAGTTTTCTTTTCTTTGTGAAAATCTTTCACTGAACCCAAAATTTGATTACAACATAAAATTATTAAAATCACTTGTAAAATGTTCACAAATATCTAGTCTTTAAAATTTATATTGATAGTTCTTCTTTCCTGGCTGAACTCAATCTTGTTGTAGACTGTCTTTATTTTAGGATCAATAATAGTTCTTCACAGTTACTGAATTACAGTCAACCACTGAATATGAATTGGCAAATCTAACTGCACTGACTTGTCATCATTATATTTTAGTTTCTTTATTTGTGATAATTCTGTTGTACACTGGACAGTAGCCTTGTATGGCCACTTATCTGTTTTACTTGTGTTTGACGCCTGTTACACTTCTGTACGCCGAAAGAAAAACATCAGGAATGTGTATATTTCGATGGATATCACCATGTTATGTTAAATTATAGAATAAAAGATACACCAGAGTATCTAGTGGTGTAGATATTTTCCTATAACTGACCTCGAAACCCTCGAATCGGTCGGTTGGATCGGAGGGTTGATCAGTGAGTTAACAATTCACTATCGTAAAACAAGCTATTGTTACCGAAACAGAACCAGGCTCGACAGTAAACATGACTCACTCTAATATCTTGGGGGCTAAGGAGATTTCTAAAATTGGATACTGGAATGTAAGAACTATGTATCAAGACGGAAAATTGGAAGAAGTAATTAAAGAAATGGATAATTATAAGTTGGACTTATTGGGTGTCAGCGAGTGTAGATGGACGGGGAAGGGCATAAAATATATTTCAGAAGAAAAAAAGCAAATTATATACTCTGGTAGTAATGATAATCGTCACACAGAGGGAGTAGCCATCCTAATGACACAGAAAGCAGCAGCATCGCTTATCAGCTGGGTACCTATCAATGAGAGGCTAATATTAGCTAGATTTCAGACACGATTTTTTTCAAGCTCTCAATTGTACAATGTTATGCACCAACTAACGACGCTCTTGATACCACAAAAGATGACTTCTATGAAGCACTTCTAAGTACCATCAACACAATACCCAAGCATGACATAATAGCAGTCATGGGTGATTTTAACGCCAAAGTAGGTGACAACAACGATGGAGTACAAAGATATCTCGGTACTCATGGCATAGGCTGTATGAATCAAAATGGCGAAAGACTTCTAGAACTTTGTGAAATATCAAACCTCGTTGTGGCAGACACCATCTTTCCACATAAGAATATCCACAAGATAACATGGAATTCACCTGATGGCAGAACTAAGAACCAGATAGATCACTTCTGCATAAGCGCTAAATTTCGCTCATCAGTTCAAGACGTCAGAGCATACAGAGGTGCAGAGATCGGAAGCGATCATAACCTCTGCATAGCTAAAATGAGAATTAAACTGAAGAAGTTATACCAACCGAATAAAAATAGAAGAATAGATGTACACAGACTGCAATCAAATGATATAAAGAAGGAATATAATGTCAAAATGAACAACTATTTCGATGCTTTAGGCAAAATTGACAACGATATCACCACCAAGACAATCGATACTAAATGGGAACAACTGAGAACAGCAATGACAGAAGCAGCTGTAGCGACCACCGGATACCTAGTACATAAAAAGAAAAAATGGATGAGAGAAGATACTTGGGATAAAATACAAGAAAGGAAAACAGCAAAACTTAAACTACTAGCGGCAAGTACACATAATGCAGTTGAATCTTGCAAACTAACTTATAACTTGTTAAATAAAGAAGTGAAGACAAAAACTCGAAGAGATAAAAGACATTTCATCAATGAACTGGCCGTAGAAGCTGAAAATGCTGCAAGAACTGGTAATAGTAGGTGCCTTTATCAAATTACAAAACAACTATGTCACCAGCCTACTGCTATGGAAACACCTGTTAAAGGTAAATTAGGGAATTCAATACCAACAGAAAAAGAACAAATGAAGAGATGGGCTGAGCACTTCATGGAGGTGCTAAACAGACCACCACCAACAGTAACACCTGATTTTAATAATGAAACATCCACAACCACCTTGCCAATAACTTGCGATGAATTCACGCTGGACGAGATCAAACAAGCCGTTAAAAGATTAAAAAATTTTAAAGCTGCTGGAGTTGACGAAATTTCAGGGGAAATGATTAAAGCAGTTAATGACAACAACCTCTTGAGAATTTTAGATATTATAAATGAAGTATGGAGAGAAGAACAACCACCACAACAATGGAAAGACAGTATTATTGTAAAGTTACCGAAGAAAGGTGATCTATCAGACTGTAATAACTGGCGTGGTATATCTCTATTATCAGTACCTGGAAAAATATTATGTTGCATGATGTTAGAAAGACTTAAATTGCATGCTGACGAAAAGATCAGAGAAGAACAAGCGGGTTTCAGGCCGAAACGATCATGTATTGATCAAATATTCCCCCTAAGAACAATTATAGAAGAATCAGTGGAAAGGCAATCGCCACTTATTATCACCTTCGTCGATTTTCAAAAAGCCTTTGATAGTCTACACCGCCCATCATTGTGGAAGATACTTACAATCTATGGTTTTCCAACAAAATATGTGAATATAATCAAAGCGCTATATGACAATGCAAGATGTTGTGTTAGAACAAATAAAGGGAATACAGAATGGTTTACAGTAGAAACAGGGGTGAAACAAGGCTGTATTATGTCACCACTACTTTTTGGAATAGCTATTGATTGGGTTATGAGAAACTATATACCCACAATGAACAATTGGGTATAAAATGGACAAATGGAAAATTCCTGGGGGACCTGGATTTCGCAGATGATGTAGCATTCTTAAGTTCAACACCAAGACAATCCCAAGAAGCAATAAATAATTTGTGTCATCTCTCGGTTAAAATTGGTCTCCAAATAAATGCCTCTAAAACTAAAGCTATGAACTTTTCTAACGAGACCTTTGATATCATCTTGAACGGGGAAAAACTACAGAAAGTTGAAAGTTTCAATTATTTAGGCAGTAAAATGACTCAGGATGGTGACACAACAAGAGAAATCCATACTAGAATTGCTTTGGCAGCTAGCGCCTTCAATAGATTATCTAACATTTGGAAATTACGATCATTGAATATACATACCAAGCTTCGTCTGTTTAATTCAAATGTTATCTCAGTGTTAACATACGGCTGTGAGAGTTGGAAAATAACAAAATCATTGGAGAACAAGCTGAATACATTCGAGAACAAATGTCTTAGAAAACTCATGAACATCAGTTGGAAAGAATTCAAGACTAATCGACAAATAAGAGAAGACTCTAGGCAGAAATATGTCTCCGACTATATAAGGAAAAGACGATGGTCATATATCGGTCATGTCCTACGAATGCAAAACAACAGAATACCACTACAGGCGCTCACTTGGGTTCCTGAGGGTAAGCGGAAAAAAGGAAGACCAAAAGAAACACCGAAGGCAAAGGAAGTCTCACTGACAGACTGTCGCTCTTACTGTAGTTTGAAAATATTTGTGGCCTCCTTCCGAACGAGGGCAATGCTTTATATTGGTCATGGCAGGACGTCGCAGAAGGCAATAAAGCGGAAGTGAGTTGCATACTCAAATACCGGCATACTTTTGTCGAGATGTGCAAGTATGGAAAACTAGGAATATAAATATCTTCCTTATTCCTGGACCGATTTCCTTCATCTTGAGCTTAAAATACGCCCTGGATTATCTTTCTAGATGAATGTCTTTTTCTTACATAAGTCCATCTTTTCATAGGCGTAACCTAAACAGCAACATTTTCGATTTGCCTTATGTCTCGTTGCATTCCACTCAAGATTTCTCCATTCGTATCATGCTTTTCATGGAAGTCTTTACACCTACTTATCAAGGAACACTCCTATTACAAATGTACTGACCTCTTCCATGCGGTACTTCGCTTATAGTCCTATGATTTAATTCCATCCCAACTGGTTTACACAGATGTGAGACTGGCCATTGTTAATGCCTAATACTTTTGTAAACAAACGAATAAGGACGCTGTTTTATTGGTCTGTCTAGCATACCACTGTTATAAAGTATGGCGTGCCGTTGTGGTATGATTGATGTGTTGTGAATCAGACTTCACGACATTTCTGAAGCAATTTATTTTACATGACAATGTACCCAGCCCCACGCATAACGTCATATTATCCGCCTTTTATGACATCCCTGTTGCAGAAGTAGGTTTAGTCTTTCTTTGTCTCTGCAGAGAACCCACGGGAACTACATAGTGCATTGTTATGGATGTACTTTGCAACATTCAACAAATCTCTGGAATATTAGTCATCCCCCAATAAAATATACTTAATTGTATATTACGGGTTGAAGTATATGGAGTAACAGCTGTTAGCTTGATCATATTGATTTTATTATTATTTTTAATTGAACGATATAAAGCACAAAAATGTGAGACAAACAACAATAACGAGGAAACCCAAAAAAAGGGGAGGGGGGGGGGGGAAGGGGGAAAACAATCTGACTTGAGTTTCCCAGGAAAACCAGCCCTCGACTTCCCTTCAGCGAGTCTGCCAGATCACTGGAATGTGAAGTGAAGTATGAAGGAAACGAGCTCAAAACTTTTTAAAAAATCATTTAAACCTTTGCCTCATTTTGGCGAGGTGCACACCGTTCAACCTAGACACTGGGTGCGTCGGTTATATTAGGTATATGATCAAATATTTCAGTCCTTGTGGTTAAGTGATTCGGCCACAACACGCCTAACTTGCCGAAATGCACACAGAACTTCTTGTGAATGATGTAAAACAGCCAATACCTAGTTAAAGACTCCTTGGTATTATCTACACTGCACATCTAGGCTTCTTCTGTGGTTTCTCTGCCATTCCGAAACATGTTGTGTTGAAGTCATGAGCTCAAGTTTCTCCAGCTTGGCTTGTATGTAAAGGATCGTCACAACTGGTCGCAAGTTAGGAGTAAGAAACATGTGGAATTCTGTGCAATCCTGTGACGAAATCAGTCGTGCACTTTTTATAACTCTCATCCACTACGGCAGTATCACTTCATTTCTTCATTTTTCTCACTCATCGTCCTATTATTTGCATATTTATCGCCCTTACATTCTTTTTGCTGTGACCGCATCCCAGACTTGTTTACGTTCCGCCAGGTGAATCGTAACATTACCCGGATGATTACACCGGTCAGCGGTAATACGTTTATCGGGTGAGTCGCCTATCCACCTTTGTTAGAGACACTCTTTATTGACACAATATGGTGAATTTGACATGTTTTCTTTGCTAAGTGGTTATATAGGAGGATGGCAAACTCAACCTATGAAAATAGTATATTCAAAAACCACTACCGCAAGCGCTAGTAATCTTTTCTTGCTAGTCGTACAGAAAACCGACAGAAAGGTGACCCCTGACTCCGACTGGAGCAGTGATGGGTAATGATTGCATCCTATGTGCCTCATGTGTATCATATCATTTTGAGAGATATTTGTACCTTGTTAATTGTAATGCAGGTAAATCATTGATTTCGTGCTGTCGAAGCCTATATTTTTCCAGTTTAATACCCAGAAGAATATTATTGATTTCTAATCATCTTCCCAGAGTTACGCTGTGTAAACTCAAAAGAATTTAATTATTCCGGTAGACTCACATTGGTGGGTGGACAGCGAGACAATGCGCGTATTGATTTGCAGCCCACAAATGTACTTAGCAGAGGCATTTGCTTTTATTTTGTCTAAAAGATGGGGGTACTTAGCTATCAGACGGATCGTGGTACTAAGCTATCAGACGGTTGTAGAGCAAAGCTATCAGACTGTGAAGTGTCATTATCGCAGAAGGATTGACGAAACCCAGGCTGCAGGACTCACTTATACCAGCTTAGTGCTTGTAAAAGGCACCAGCAAAGGGCAGAATGTTTTTTTAATATAAATCTTCAAACGAATTCTATATGAAGACAAAACTTTCATCTAAAATTCATCATCATTTCATCTCTATTTTAACTTGTTAAAACTAATTGATTATTAAATTTCTTACATGTTATTTTAAAACATAACAATCATAGTTGATTTGTTTATTATATGTATGAAAGCATACGTATGAGGAAGACTATTTTATATATATATATATATATATACAGTAGAACTCCATTTATCCGAACCCCATGGGACCGAGCATCGTTCGGATAATCAAGTGTTCGGATAATTGGATTACATAATGTATCGAGTACATGTACACACATTTCTAAAAATAATTAACCATCACAAGGAAAATACACTATAAAACATATTTACTTGTACTGTAATAATAATACTCACACTGTATTAGATCACTGTATCACCAAAATCTTTTATTATACTGCAGTGCATGTACTACTTGTATTAATTATTTTTTTAAGAAAGAGAAATGTTTTCAAAATAACATTACAAATGATTCAAAACCAGGCGCAACTATTTTAAAACGAATCTTCTTTTGCACCAAACTGGATAGTCTCCTTTTGGTTGCTAAGTCCCGCATTCTCTTCAACAGCAGAAGCTGTGTAGGACAGCTGTCATCTTCTTGCTCGTACCAAGCCATCGCTGATTCTAGTGCTATAAAGGCCTCTTCGGGACTTGGTCGACGTTTTGGGTTTTCTTCATAATCTACAAGTACATCATGTACTTCTGAGGAGTCTTCGTCATCGGTAACTACACGTATTTGGTTTTCTGTTTGCACAAAAGACAAAATTTCTTCGTCATTCAAAAACTGAAAACCAGAATCATTATCATCTTCTAGCCACATGTGGGCATCATCTTTGTCACAGTACGAAAATCCGGGCATTGAAACAGTTCCACAACTTCATTTATACAATCATCATTTGTGTCCACTGCAGTAGTTTCATTTCCTCCTTTTTTCCCAAGCAATCTATTCCAAGCCTTGTTGAGATTATCTTGTGACAGGGTGGTCCAAGCATCAGCTAACATATAGCAGCAGTGTTTGAGATTAAGCTTTTTGGAAAACGCCACCACACTTTCTTCATCTTCAGCCAACAATAAACGACGCAGGACTTCCTTCTTGTACATCTTTTTAAGCTTTGCTATAACACCCTGATTCATTGGTTGAATCAGTGCTGTTACATTGGGAAGCAGAAAAATTACTTTAAAATTTGCATCAACTGCATTCAATGTATCCGTCTCTGGATGAGATGGTGCATTGTCTAGTAGAAGAATTACTTTTCCAGTTTTCTTTTCTTGTTCTCTCAACCTCTTCACATTTGGGATGAACTGATTTGTATACCAATCTAGAAATATTTCACTATTCATCCAAGCACTCTTCTGTGCTTTGTAGCACAATGGGAGACATGTCACATTCTTTAAACAACGTGGTTTTTTTGGCTTTGCCGATCATTAGCACCGGTAAACGATGACTTCCATTGGCATTCGCGGCTACCAAAATTGTTACTCTCTCTTTGCACTTTTTGAACCCAGGGGCAGCTGCTTCGCGCTAAGATGCAAGTGATTTTTGAGGCAATGATTTCCAGTATAAGCCAGTCTCATCGGCATTATACACATCATCGAGTGAATAACCTTCTTCTTCCAAAAAAGCCAAGAATGTTTCTTTAAAATTTTCAGCGGCAGTTGCATCGCTAGATAAAGATTCCCCTTGAATCTCCAGTTCTCGTATGCCATGACGAGATTTAAAGTCAGGAGGACCGTCAAGTTGAACTGAAGTGCCTTTTCACACAATAGAGAGCCAGAGATAGGTTCCGATTTGCTTCTTCTTTGCAGACACCATATATACAAAGCCTCTCCCAATTTCAAATATTTCGCATTTCTCATGGTTTTACGTTTCTTCGACCCATTTTCACTCTCCAATTTCGATGCAAAACTCATAGTTTTATCCTTTTTACTTTTGATGTCAGAGATGGTAGCTTTCGCAACATTGAAAATCCTCGCAAGTGAAGACACAGTTTCATCTTTTCCTAGTCTCTTGATAATTTCTGTTTTTGTTTCAATTGACAAAACATTGCGGTTCCTTTTATATGCTTTAGGCCTACTGGAAGATGCAATATCGCACAGAAAAGTACTTGTACACCAAAATTATTCTGCTGTAGTAGCAGACACAATTATTTTAAGTTGAACTGTCTGTTTAGCCAGTGTTCTGCCTAGAACGCACACGTACACTGGATTGGTAAACCAGATATTAACTGACTTTATGATCTAACTGACTTCCTGTATATAAGCGACCGACCATTAGCCCATCCCATCCTCTACAAATTGTTCGCACACATTTGAAGCTTGCCGCATGAAAAGATTCAGAAATGTAGTCTAACGTGACTGGTGGCGATTGATTTTTTTTTTTTTTTTGAAAAAGTGTTCGGATAATTGGATGTTCGGATAATTGGGGTTCGGATAAATGGAGTTCTACTGTATATATATATATATATATATATATAGATATACATTATATATATATATATATATATATATATATATATATATATATATATATATATATATATATATATATATATATATATATATATATATATATATATATATATATATATAGCAAATATCTATACAAGGAATTTTGCTGGATTTACAGCAGCTGGGGGGGCTTGAACGGGATAAACCATTGCTTAATTCTTCATAAAAGGCGACGGACCGATATAAGTTAACAGTTGCCCTGCCAATGCAGCATTGTTCTAGACTTCGGAAATATCTTATGAAACTACCTTGAGATAGAAGCGTCATTATCCTTCTATCTACTACTCTGCCAAGAGTAATCTTGTGCCAAGGTAGTCACCTTTGACGACCCATTTTAGATACTCTTAAGTTTTGACCACAGGTGGACCTCTACTGCAGAGCTAAGGGGAGGCAATCCGTGACAATTCCCCGCCTTCCAAGCAGGCTCTCCAACTATGCAGAGCTAATATACTGTGCTCTGGTTCTAAGCTTTCCCAAGGAATTGTCACGTTCTGCACACAGCCGCTTCTCAGCTCTCCCTTCCTATCACTGGGCCCATAGTGAGATCCTCCTGCATGCAGTCAACCAGGTCAAAGCCAAAGAGTTAAGTGACTCCAGTGACTGGTTATTAGGGGCACATAAGGAACAACATGCAGCGCTGGTACGCTACGAGAAAAGAGTTAATGCATATGGCTAAGAAACTATACTCAGCCAAAATATTATTCTTTCTGAAGGAAAAAAAAAGAAACAGCAACTTGATATCATCCTTTGTATGAGACCGCTGCAAACAAAGAAAACTCTTATGGCTGAGAAACTCTGCTCAGCCAACATGCGATTCATTATCTTCATTATTATCATCATTATTATCATCATTATTATTATCATCATCATTATTATTATCACCATCATCATTATCATTATCATCATCATCATCATCATCATTATTATCATTATTATTATCTCATACAATGGTTGATACAAATTTGATGTTTCAAATTTTTTTTCCTTCAGAAAAGAATAATATATTTTGGCTGAGTATAGTTCTATTTGCCATATGCATTCAACTCTTTTCTCGTAGCGTACCAGCGCCTGCATGTTGTTCCTTATGTGATTTCTAATAACCAGTCCTCCAGAGTCCTTTATCTAATCTCTTGGCTTTGTCCTGGTGTGACTGACATGCATTAGGAATCTCACTATGGGCCCAGTTTCTTTTAGGATGGGAGTGCTGAGAAGCGGCGTGGGCATAACGTGAACAATTCCTTGGGTAAAGGCTTAGTACTCCATGAGCACCCGACTATATTAGTTCTGCTAATTAGTTGGAGAGCATCCTGCTTAGGGAAGGCGTGGAATTGTCACGTGATTGCCTGTCCCCCCAACTTAACTCTAGTCCATGTATAGGTTCCCAACCTGTTGGTCAAAAACTTAAGGTATCCTCAAATGGGTCTTCAAAGGTACTACTTGGACAAGATTACTCTTGGCAGAGTTTTTGAGGTAAATAGAAGGATTTTACCACTGACGCTTCTATCTCAAGGTAGGGTTCATAAGATATTTCGAAGTCTAGAAACAATGCTGCATTTGCATGGGGACAAATGTTTAACTTGAGATCGGTTTCCGGGGGGCTTTTTTGAAGAATTAAGGGGGGGTTTTTCCCCCACCACCCCCCTAACACACCCCCACAATACCTGCACCCAATTTCCTTGTAAAAATTTCCTGCGTATATTTTTATAATCCTCCCCCCCAAAAAAAATTATAAAGAAAAATATAAATTAAAATAAAAAACAATATATAAAAATAAAAAAATATTAATTAAGATAAAATTAGAAAAAATAAATAAATTATTAATATTAAATTGGGTGTTACAATAAAAAAATCATTTATCCGAACCTCCAATAAAATAAATAAAAAAAAAAAAAATATACAAAATATTAAAATTACTTATTTCAAAAAAATAAAAAGAAAATCAATCGCCACCAGTCACGTTTAAAATAGACTACATTTCTGAATCTTTTCATGCGGGCAAGATTCAAATGTGTGTGCGAAACAATTTGTAGAGGAATTGGGATGGGCTAATGGTCGGTCGCTTATTTACAGGAAGTCAGTTAGATCATAAGTCAGTTAATATATGGTTACCAATCCAGTGTCCGTGTGCGTTATAGGCAGAAATACTGGCTAAACAGGACAGTTCTAACTTAAAATAAAAAAATTGTGTCTGCTACTACAGCAGAATAATTTTGGTAAACAAGTACTTCCCCCCTTTATCTGTGCGATATGGCTTCTTCCTGTAGGGCCTAAAGCATATAAAAGGAATCAGCAAAATGTTTTGTCAATTGAAACGAAAAAACAAGAAATTTATCAAGAGGACTAGGAAAGGTGAAAACTGTGTCTTCAAACTTTGCGGAGGATTTTCAATGTTGCTGAATAAGCTTACCATACTCTGACATCTAAAAGTAAAAAAGGATAAAAAATCTATGAGTTTTGACATCGAAATTGAGAGAGCTGATACAACAAATGTATTTTCGAAGAAACGTACTAAAAAACCTGAGAAATGTCGAAAATATTTGAAATTTGGCAAGAGGGCTTTGTATATATGGTGTCTGCAAAGAAAAAGCAAATCGGAAACCTATCATCTATGGCTCTCTATTGTGTGAAAAGGAAAACTTCAGTTCAAACTCAATCCTTGACGGTCCTCCTGACTTTAAATCTCGTATCATGGCATACGAGAACTGGAGATTCAAGGGGAATTCTTTATCTAGCGATGCAACTGCCGTGAAAAATTTTAAAGAAAACATTCTTGGCTTTTTTGGAAGAAGAAGGTTATTCACACTCGATGATGTGTATAATGCCGATGAGACTGGCTTATACTGGAAATTCATTGCCTACAAAAAAAAAAATCCACTTGCATTCTTCAGCGCGCGAAGCAGCTTGCCCCTGGGTTAAAAAAGTGCTGAATAAGAGAGAGAGTAACCATTTTGGTAAGCCGCGAATGCCAATGGAAGTCATCGTTTACCGGTGCTAATGTCGGCAAAGCCAAAAAACCATTGTTTAAAGAATGTGACATGTCTCCCATTGTGCTACATAAAGCACCAGAAGAGTGCTTGGATGAAATAGTGAAATAATTTCTTGATTGGTATTACAAATCAGTTCATCCCCAAATGTGAAGAGGTTGAGAGAACAAGAAAAGAAAAACTGGAAAAGTAATTCTTCTACTGGGACAATGCACCATCTCATCCAGAGACGGATACATTGAATGCAGTTGATGCAAATTTTAAAGTAATTTTTCTGCCTCCCAATGTAACAGCACTGATTCAACCAATGGATCAGGGTGTTATAGCAAAGCTTAAAAAGATGTACAAGAAGGAGTCCTGCGTCGTTTATTGTTGGCTGAAGATGAAGAAAGTGTGGTGGCGTTTTCCAAAAAGCTTAATCTCAAAGACTGCTGCTATATGTTAGCTGATGCTTGGACCACCCTGTCACAAGATAATCTATTCCGCCAACAAGGATTGGAATAGATTGCTTGGGAAAAAAGGAGAAAATGAAAACTACTGCAGTGGACACAAAATGATGATTGTATAATATGAAGTGTGGAACTTGTGTCAATGACCGGCTTTTCGGCACTGTAAACAAAGATGATGCCCACATGTGGCTAGAAGATGGATAAACAAAATTAAAATTTAAAAAGCGATAAATTTGAATGTAATAAAATAATTGCGTCTCAACAATTTGCGCTCTCTCCTTATGGCAAAAAATAAAAAAAAATCTAAAAAAGCTTTATTTTGTTAATTACGAAGACGTCCTTTCCAACTTATAAGTTTTTACCAATTGATTGTATAAGTATATTATCCCAAAAAACCTAAAATGTCGACCAACCCCACCCGACCCTACCCTCCCCCTTACCCCCAGCACTTTTTCCCATTCTGCTTCAGGGCTTGTGTACCAGCAGGAAGATGAAAGCTCCCCCCCACACCTTCTAGCCGTTGGAGAGAATGCGCGGTACCCTGGGTTACCCCACCAAAGGATACTATCCAGTCCATTGTGATTAGGGGTAAGGGTTTCCTGGTTCATGGATAACCAAAAGAAGAATAGTTTAAAAAAAAACTCCAGTTTGATCCCCCCAATCCACCCTCCCCTTATCCTCATTCCTTATCCTCCCCATTTACCTAAAAAAGATCCACACCAAACAACAAACAACCCCTACCCCACAACACCAACCCATACCCCCCCATCCTTAACACCCTCACCCCAACCCAACTACCCACCCCCCCCACAAAATGCCATAACCACCACCCAAAAAAAAAAACAAAAAAATTTAATTAAAAAAAAAACCAATACAAACCAAACATTTTTTTTAAATTACAACCAAAAATACCACAATACATCTATAACAACAAAAAAAAATAAAAAACAACAAACCATAACTACCAACAACTTTAAAAAACCAAACTCTCCCACCCCCCCACCCCAAACAATAACCCCCACCCAATACACACAAAACCACAACTAAAACCCCCCTCGCAAACAGTTCCCCATCACCAAAAAAAAACAAAAAAACACACCCCCACCCAACTTCAAAAAATTATCAAAAACCCTCCCACCTCGTACCTAACTTAAAATCTAATCTACAAAATTTCATCTCAACTTTTCCCCAACCCCTCACTCAAATCACACCCCCCAAAAAAAAAAACCCTAAAAACAAACCTACCCCCACCCAAAACTCCCCACACCCTCCCATCACCCCACCTAAAAAAATTCACAAACGCCCCTTACCCACTCAACAATCCAACTAATACCCCCCCAAAATAAAAAAAAACCCTTCAAACCACCAACCCAACAATAAAATTCTACAAACCCCCAACCAAAAACCCCACATAACCCCCCATCAATCAACTTCCCACCCAAACTGCAACAACCTTCATAACAAACCCAAAAACCACCCCCACAAAAAAACTCTAAAAACCTCATCTCAAAACATAAAACCCCAAACCATGTACCCCCAAACCACCAACCACCCATCA
>JAMPIV010022870.1:0-54162 GCA_024509875.1 Oreohelix idahoensis
ACTTGAGAGGTCAAAGATTTTAGAACGACCACTGCATCCTGAAGAAACCCAGGAGCATCAGATACTAATTTCCAGAATTCAGCCCTGGGTCACAACAGTGTTTGGGGGACTGGAGCAGGACTTCAATCAACAGTGTGTGCATTCTTACTAAGGACAGGCACAGATTCAAATGTTAAGTATTTCTGTAGCCAATTCCTGCAACCAAGTGTGGCACCAGTCAATAACTGTGCTAGTTGATGATGACATCAGTAATTTATTAGCATAGCTAAGAGACTAAAGGAAAGGAACTTTTGCTGGACTTTTCAAAATTCTTGGAAGACCCAAGACAGACTTTTTTTCGTTTAAGTTGAATACTTAGATAGAAATTCACCATCATCTAAATTTTGTAATACACTTATTCATTGAGTTCCATCATCCAACATTCCCAATTCAGCACACAGAAAGATAGATGTACATTTTAAATTCAGTAATTGTACTCAGCTGAGTACTTAATTTCATATTGTTGAAGTCTGAGTTTTATTGAATTGTTTGATTATCACAGGTAGTTACATAGCAAGGTGGCACTGTAGAGTCTGACTTTACTCTGGATATTTTCTGAAGCAGATATCTTCATAGCCGTGACTATCTAGTGATACCAGTGTTCTTCTCCAACACTGGGACTTCACTTATTTCAAGACAGAATAATTTTTTTGCTCTTCTATAAATATACTACTGGACAAAAGTTAAGGGCCGCCATTCAGTTTAGACAAGGTTTATATAATTGATTGGCAAACTGTAAAGACAAGTGAAAATGTCATTAAAACTGAGCTCAGAGAAATGTGTATACATTTATGTGTGCACTAGGTTAATTTTTTTTTTAATGTCCAAAAACTGGGTCACTTTAACCCGCACGTGAAAATTGCCATTGTTGCTGCAAAAACTCGTGTTTTTTGCAACACGCCCCACTAGTTCAAAAGGTGAAAAAGTGAGTTGAATTTGAATGCACGTGGAAAATGATCATCGATAAAGAGTGTTCACCGTTGGTATGCAATAAATCAGTATGACAAGTGGTCGAAATGATCACTGCATTAGCCATGCCACCAAGGAGAAGTCTCATCACTGTAGACCGTGGTCGAGCCATGGCATGGATTCTGGATGGTCAATCTGTTCGTCCTGTTGCAACTTGCAAGACGTTTAGCAGTGTCCCACTCTACCATTCAGAGATTTCTTGAGAGATTTCAAGCTACCAGACATTTGGAAAATCGACCCTGCTCACGAAGAATTACATAAACCTTGTCTAAAACTGAATGGCGGCCCTTAACTTTTGTTCAGTAGTATACTATACACTATAAAACCTTTCGCTACACAATGATAATGTAGTAGAACAACTGTGTTACAACTGTGTAAAGGTGTTCCAGCTAAAAGGAATTTTACTATCATAGATCTTTAACCAGAATTTTATTCAAACACATAATTACATTTGTTAAGATAACCTAATTCAATGAAACACTTACTAGCGATGACAAATATAACTGATTTTTTTTTAGAGCTGCGCATGGTGATTGAAGGATCTAGGTTTACGCGATGGGATGTTGCTTCAATTACCTTCACTCGGGTCGACGTAAAATGTACACAGTTGTTAATGGAAGGACTTCAGTGAAGATATGGTTCAAACTGTCGAGCTGGTGTTACGACCGCATGGTCTAATGTTTGTTTATATTTACGTCGTCGAAGAAGTACCTGAATAACGATTGACATTTTGAGGCACAAGGTATATCAGTGATCTGTGATTGTGAACATTCAGACTTAAGTTAAATCGTTCAGACGTATCTTTTGACTGCCTTACTTGCCTGTTGATCTTTGGCACACAGTACGAAAACTGTTGATATGGAACGATTAACACAGTTTATATTTTCAAGGAGCTATGGATTTAACGTATTACGAAAGAGGCCAGTGTGCCTTAATGCGAATTTTATTATTAAATGTCAAAAGGTTTTCAGATTTAAATTGGGCGTAAGCCTCTTCCAGTACTGTGTTTATAGTCCGTTCGGAAATTCGTGCCCACGCATCGAAACGTTGTAAAATTTGCAAACCCCTTGACGGAATTGTTTATTAAAATTTGCTACGTGGCACTACTGGATATCAATGCAGTTATTAATATATTTTTCCTTGCCCTTTTCAAAACTCATGGTCATGTTTTTCGGAATTTTCTTCTTTAAGTTATATAAAAAACTCTTTAAACCGTTGTCTGGGTTTTAAGATTTTTATTTGTTCTACAGAAAGTTACAAGATCCGTTCAAAAAATTGAGCACTTAATTTTTGTTGCAGCACAGCACAAGCGATGAAAAATGTGCTATTCAATTTTTTTTGTGTTTTGAATTAGTGTAGTGACTACATGTCCCGCACGAGTGCGCACCTAGTGTACACAGTCGCGAGTAATTATTTCAGCGCGTATGCTAATTGCAATGAGTTGGCTGCAACGAAACAAAAACGACACCAGCGTATAATATATTAATAAACTAAACTGCATAATATGGAAAGCGCCAATAAATCTGAAATGCAAATTTATCCACTGTGCAGAAGGTAACTGTTAATACTTGTACAGGCCACTTTTCGCAGAGAGGCTAAGATGGGATTGTTTATACCACGACATCCAAGAACCAGGTAGGAGAACACGAAAAGCCCTGGGTGTGGATAGAAGATCTTTTCGACGTTGGATTACAACAGGACGGTGATTGTACAGAGGCTGTGGGGCGGTTAAGCAAAGAAGGAAGAAGAAACTTGGATGATTTTTGACAAGGATGTCATTAGACGTTTGATTTTGAAGGATGTTTAATGCCAATCAACTATGTCTCACTCTCCGCATGCTGGTTGAAAAGTCGGCTGCAAGTAGAAATGCGATATTAACGTCTCAAAAACAACTCTTTGGCAACTTGTCAGAAGTGTCGTTTTTTCACCTTTTTAGAAAAACGTTTGGCGGAAGGAATTATTTTAATGTGAAAAAGAGAAAAAACCACATCTGGTTGCAGCTCGAAGCAAATACCTTAGCAGATTCGTTGGACGAGAAGACCAAGACGGCACTCCAACCCATGATAACCATAACCCCACACACACATATAGTGTATTTGGACAAATCTTGGGTTAAGTGCTCATCATACGAACGGGAAAAGAATGGCAATCTGTTGACGGAGACCGTTTAGAGTAGAAGGAAAATTCCCCAGCAGCAAAGGTCAACGCATTATATTAGCACATGCTGGCAGCAGACAGAATGGGCTTGCCCTTGATGCAGAGCTTATTTTTCAAAGTCTGCAGGATGGTAGGACTACCACAGTGAATGAATGGCACATTTTTAGAGATTGGATAGTGAATACACTCCTCCCGACTCTATAATAGGCACGTCTTGCCTGGTGATGGATAATGCGTCCTATCATAATGTTTTCTAGCGGCAGGAGGATAAAGCTCCCACTTCGGCAAGCACGAAAGACGAAATCAGGAGTTGGCTTGTGAATGAAAACACAATCTTCGGCTGGACAACAGCTATTTAAAACCAGAGTTGTTGCAGCTTGTGAGACAGAGGAATAAGACAAACGTGTATCTGATTGATAAAACTTAATCCAAGAGCAGGGTCATCGTTTCTCTTTCGACTCCACCTTATCATTCTCACCTTCACCCAATAGAGCTGGTTTGGGCTAGAGAGGGCAAGTGGCCGCCCAGAACACCACGTTTAAAATGTGCGATGTTAAAGGACTGTTGACTCGTGAGGCACTTTCACGAATAGACACAGAGTACTGGGCTAAATGTGAGAACACGTACTCCAGGAAGAGAAGATTACTGGCAGCGAGATGGCTTGCAGTTTAAGTTTATTCCAACCAATAACTGTTGTGAAAGTTATTGGAGTCGTCCGATTCGGAATGAGGCACGTCGTTCGCATTCCTTTCCTTCGTTTGCGATAAACTAATTTCATATGCTCCAATCTATAATAAACACATAAACAGTTACGATTCGTCATATCTTCCTGATGATTTACTGCTATCATTGATCATTGATCAGATCATCATTCCTCGTATCAAAATCCCGTGAACAACCAATCACACATTTAAGGACACGCCTTTGAACCGTATTGTCGCACAAATGTTGTTGATTTACTGTTAAAGAATTAAATGTTTGCGGGCAGATTTTACGCAAATGTTTACAAAAAGGATCAAAGAAAATCGCCGTTTTGCAAATTTCGCGAAAGCTGTGGATGTAATGATCGCAAAATCTTAACTGCATGGAAAATCTAAGACTGCATGCAAAAAAAATTCATGTCCATTTACAACAAACAGATTTGGAGAAGATTGACGCTGTCTATGGGCACGAATTTCCGAACGGACTATAGTTCATTCTCTAGTAGGTTGTGGAGACCCGTTGTATAAAAGTAATCTCTCTCTCAGTTTTTCGGGCCATCTTTGAACCGGTTACACAACAATATACGAAAAAGGACAGTTTCTTGTCGAACAATAAATTCTCCTTTAACATTTTCTTTTTTTAAAAGTTTGTTAAAGTAATCATGCCTGCATCCGTTTCTTTATCACTTCGTCTCATGGTGTACTCGTAAGCATTCTTCATATGACAAACAGAGATAAATATTAACTTGTATTTAAAATGCTCATTTCTACAAAATAAAAATTTGCATTTCGGTAAAAATTTGACAGAAACCAGCTTGTTAAAGATTTTCTTATTGTTGATTGTTGAAAGATTGCTTTCCATTCCATTAAAAGATAGATGCCATTGCATTTGCTGTATTGAGTACTGATCATATACATATTCTCGCTACTAACCCTGGTATTGTCCAACCGAAAATGACGTTCTAACCTCTCTCACAGTGCGAAGAGGTGTGTCTAAACCGAGCTCTAGCAAGATTGACAGAATCGGAGAGAAAAATAAGAGCTTGTTAAATTCAAAAATGACCAAATAAGCGGGGGCGGTAACATGAAATAGAAATTAAACAGAACAGGTAAATTCGGAAAAAGACAGACAATTCTAACCATCATGACTAAGAAACGTCCCCCATTAAGTGTCTGAATACTGACGATACCGCCTAAACAGTTTTTCTAGGCTCACGCTATCGGTTTAAACTAGAACCCCTTTTATATAGAGAGTTATGCGAACTATGTCAGAATCAAAAAACGAGACTGAACGACGTAGACGTCAATTTCGGTTTGGACAATACCAGGGATCTAGTAGCGAGAATAAGCATCGAGTAAGATGACTAATTGTTCACTTTTGGCTGTAGCAATAGTTCTAGCAGAGGATACAGATTGTTCTCGTTTCCAGCAGACAAGAAACTTAGATCGTTTCTGGGAAATGCAAAGTGAGTAGAAAACATTGGAAAGCTTCTATTAATGCATAGACTGTGTGAACAACACTTCGAGATCGACTGATTTTGAGTTTGAAGGGGGGAGTTGGCGACTGGATGAGAAGAAAAAATTTAGATGGAATGCAGTTTAAAAACCTACCAAATTTTTACATGATACCGTGCACCTGGGTCAGCACAGGACGAATACCCTAAGATAAGGGAATGTTGTGGTAGTACACACTTCAGCGCTATTTTGGCCTAAACCATGATCACACTACTTACTTACTTACTTAGTCGTTTCCATCTTCCTACCGTGAGGTGAAGCAGTTTGGAAGAGAAGCGCCCAGAACTATCCTATCGGCTGTCTTCCTCCTGGCCTCCTGGTTCCATTTGATCACACATACAACAAGATGAAAAATTCATCAACTGTCAGTTCTATTGAAGACAATGTAGGAACAGTTAGTGTTAATGACAGCCATATGGACTCTTCAGCATCAGAAAATAGCATGCAAACAGAAGTCATTAAAGATAACGGTGCCGGCTGTGTTGCTAAGGAAACATTGATTAAGACACTTAGAAAAAAAATCAGTAAACTGGCAGCACGTTTAGCTACAGAGAAGAAGCAGAACAATAGAATAAAGAAAGAATTGTCATGCCAGACAGATAAAATATTAAACATGCTATCTGAGGATCAGATCTGGGTCCTTAATTGTAGGCCTTCGAGAGGAGTAAAATGAGGCAGTAAGACTGTAAAAAAAGCATTGCAAACTCGATTTGCTTGTGTAGCAACAGGCTATAATATGTTGTTGAAACAGCATTACCAACTACCTGCTATACGTACTCTGCAGCAACGAATACAGCACATTCAGATTTCTGGGGGAATACTCAATCAGATCTTTAATTACATTAAATTAAAGGTTGTAAACATGTTAGGAGTAGAACAGCTGTGCTGCTTGACATTAGATGAAATGTCAGTTAAATCTGCTATTGCATATGATGCAAAAACAGGAGAAATTCTTGGTCATGTCAAGGTACTTGAACATCAAGGCATTGCGACAAATGCACTAGTATTTATGCTAAGTGGACTATCCAGCAGATGGAAGCAAATTGTTGCTTTTTTATTACCCAGGAAGGCCAACTAAAGGCCATGTTTACAAACCCGTTATTCAGGAAATAATACATAAAGCTGCTGCTGCAACTGGTCTGCATGTGGTAACTGTCACAAGTGACATAAGAAGTGCAAACAGAGCAATGTGGACCACCTTTGGTGTTTGTGCTTCCAGAAACAAAATTGTGAACAAAATTGCACATCCAGAGCAACCAAACAAGTGGCTATATTTCCTAGCTGACACACCTCATTTGATCAAACATTTTAAGTCTGCATTTATCTCTGGCCATGATTTCAGATTATCTGAGGAGATATGTGTATTGTTAAATGTGTCTTCTAACGTTGCAAATATACTGCCTGTTAGGGAACTGGCTGACTTACAAAAAAACAGCACCCTGAAACTAGCTCCACACCTTACTGATGACATACTCTGCCCTGGACATTTTGAAAAGATGAAGGTGTCACAGGCACTTCACTTTTTCAATATATCTGTCAGCGCAGGGATCCACCACATGGTAGAAAAGGAGGGAGACCTGTGAATAATCTATCAACTGCTCGGTTCATTGTGGTGATATCTAACTGGTTTGATTGAATGTGAAGTCGCAGTCGTGTCATGGCTCTGACTAAGCAGCTTCCAGATAGGTATGCAAATGCTGTTGAAATATTACGACTTGTGATTCGAATGTTTACAACGCTTTCAGTTGGAAAGCAGGGAGCATGGAACCATTTCAGACAGGCATCCTTTTCTCCACAACATCTGTGCTTGATCTTGCAGAGGACAAGTTGAGTGGACATTTCAGTTTCTTGCTGACATCACGTGTGAGTCAAGTCTGCCTGGATAAATTTTTCAGCTCCATTAGATTAAATAATGCAGTGCCAACTCCTCTTAAATTCAAACATAGATTGAGAACTATCTGCTTGTCACAATTCCTAATGACTACACGTGGAAGTAGTTACGACGAGGATGATAATGACTTTTTGCTTGATTATACTGAAATGAATAGAACAACAGTTACACACACCGAGCAGCATGTTGATTTGTCAGATGTAGAAATAGAAATAGAAAACACAGCTGAGGTCCACGCAATTCATTATTTAAGTGGCTACTGTGTGAAATTAGCATTAAATGCCATTTTAGCAGAAAGATCTCTGGTCCAAAAATATGATATTTATGATATTTTGATAAAACTATCCTGTAAATTTTCCGCATTTTAATTAACACCAAAAAACTGTTGTGATCACATCTGGAGCTATTAAAAACTGTCAATGGGTCCACAATAGTCCCTTCACCAATTTTCCACATTTCAAACTAAGGTAAACTAAGTTCAATTCGAAGGGAGTATGTTTTTGTTAAGTGTGTTGGCAGTTTCTACACGGAATTAATTTTTTTGCTTAAATAGTGGGAATTAAACAAGAAATATAAAATTCCACGGAGTAATGTGTTATAACTGGTAAGTAAACTAATTTTTATATTCTTTATTGTTTTTTGCTAGTTGAAATACAAAGAATAGTACCAAATAAGGTGCCTACCTGTAATTTGCATCAAATCTAATTTCAAATTATAAGTTAAACCAAAACGAAAATGCCAAAATTGGGTCCGGAAACACGCGATTTGTGTCCCATTTTCCTGCAAGTGTACAGGCCGAAAATGGCGGCCCAAAATTTTAGTTTCGCGTAACACTCCATTATAAACGGGATCCAGGTTAAAACCGTTGTGCTCCGCGCGCAAAAGGCGTGAGGTTCAGAGGCTGTTATGTTCCCTGTGTTTTGACTGCGGGACCCGCCAAGGCCTGTCTCCCTGTAACTGTCAGGTAAAAATTGGATAAGCCGGGTGCTCGATAGGCGAAAATACCGGCCCGAACTGTTTTAGGATACCTCTCGAACCATCTCTTGTTGGGAGGCGGGCTCCCCTAACCAGAAAAATTCTTGGTTGGGTTGCCTCGAACGTGTTTTCTTCAATGAGGGAATTAGCAAAATGAATGGCCGGTGTTTTTCAGCCGTCAATGAAAGAGAATCTAAGGGGGTCCTGCCTCTTCTATTTTACCATGAGGCCTGGGCCTACGTGCGCCCAGATAAGCAATTGCAGATACAGAAATAGAAAAGAAGGAACAGATAGAGACCTAAAAATTTGAGCGCGCCTGGCCCCAAATCGGGGCGTACGCGAGGGGTCCGCATTTCAGAACAGTGGCCATCCCAAGTGTGGATTCTAAAACTTCTCCTACCGCTTTTCACAAACGCTTTGGAGGCCGGGGGCGACAGCAGTGACATATCTGATTCTGAAGTTGCATTACTTTAGGTCCTACCAGATGAGGTATCTTACTCAGAGGTACTAGAGAGTCCAGAGAGCGGGGTTTCACATTTCCTCATACCGCATTATGGTTTTCTACACATACTGACATCAGTAGCCTCTTCCTCTGACTGTTAGGTAAGGTATAATCGGGCTGTGTTTTGCCTTCATCTTCTTCTTACATCGCTGTTTTCAATGCACAATATGATTTGGGGTAATCGAAGTTGGGCTGGGAGTTTTCTTCGCAATGAAGCAAGAGCGAATCCAGGGGTCCAGCCAGGACCCCTCTTTCCTTTAAATGTTAGGGTCCTGGTTTCTCGCATATTTGCACTAACGCCCTCCACTGAAGGAGTTGAAGCCCCCCCCGCCCCGTCCGTTGGCAACTTTCCCTGCAACATCAGCGCATCAGTGTTATTTGTTCACATTTCCGGTCCCGTCTGGCAAGCAGAACGGAGAGTTTTGCCTCGAAAACTTTTGGAATGGTTATATCCTGGCTGCTGGAGCATCTTTCCGTGCACCATGGCCGATCGGTCTCCTGAGAAGGGCAGCCTCCCCCTTCCGATTGTTGAGTGGGTTGGGTACGCCTCGGCAGTTCACGATGTATTGCCTGGGAATCGAACCCAGGACACAGCAAGTTATCTGCAGGAAAGGCAGATGGAGTGTTAGCTAGGGAATTTACCCCATAGCTTAAACGAGTTGCTTATGCCGGAAGTGGCAGCAGAAACTTGTTGACAGTATCGCCTACCTGCCTTGGGCCAGCAGTGGTCCAATCAGTGGCTAAAACTCAAAGAGTATCTAATATGGGCTTTAAAAGGTATCTACCTTTGCGCAAGATTACTCTTGACAAAGATGTAGATAGAAGGGTGGTGACACCTTCGATTAACAAACGGAGCCTTGCACCTAGATATTCAGAATAAGAGAGAACATTAACTGCTTTGGCTGAGTAATGTTAACTCCTGTAATTTCTGTCGACCAGCTTTTTGTGAAAGTATTTTAACACTTTACTACTCGTTTAATAAAAAGCCCCCACCCTTGGAATTTACTCAGTGGAGTTTCTATTTTTTTAGTATGGCTCTGTTTTAGAATGTGTGTAGTAATTTGACTGAGACAAACATGCAGTAACTTTAAACTGAATTAAATCGAAGTTAAATTTGTAACATTACAAATAACAAAATTTAATATTCCACTTAAGGTTTTAACAGTTGGAAATAATGTGGATAGTTATCAATCAAGAAAAGTTATCATCACTGTCTCTAGGGAATGTGAGATATACAAGAAGTTCAAGTGGCAGCATATATCTGAAATTAGCTGCCACTTGACGGTTTCTGCTCCTTCATATGGTTGATTCTTTTCACTCTGCTCACGCTCGTCTCTCTGATCAAGGTTGTCAGGGGTAGCTCGTTTCCCATAAACGTTCAAGAGAGTCTACAACGTGTCGTCGTGTCCCCATCTTGTTCCAAAGAATAGTACGTTTCTGCTGGTATTACCAAAAACTAGAGTAAAAGAATAGAACGAAAACTCTCTTCTGAGTAGGTGGGCGTTGTCCACCCCATAGTTATGGTTTCCCTATACTACCCATATCACCCTCCCAAGTACTCAGACTTTACCCTTGATGAGAATTAAATTTAATCCCTTGGGAATTAAAACTTTCTTTACATTTAAATAGAATAGCTTTCATTGTTACTTTATATTGAAAATGTAAGAGGTTAATAAATAAGATAGAGTCTGTTCACATAGACAGCTTCCACTAGAATTTGTAAAATTGTTCACGCTATTAAATTGAATATGTTTTCATTATGTTTTTGAAACATTGGGGGTGATTGAAAAGTTTGTATAATTCATCTATACTTTAAAATGAATATCTTTTCACATAGGCATGTACACTGGTGTATAAATTCTTGAAAGCGTACATGGTAATTTTAAAGTGTCACTATGGATTTATTAGGAACATTTACACTGCTTTGAAATGTAAGTATTATACTTAGAATGCACATCAGTTCTTTCATCTTTCCCTCCCTGCTCCATAGGAAACCTGGACCTACTTTATGCTTTTAGTTCTCTTTTACAAAACTTACTATCTTCCCACGCATTGTTGTTATGAATCTAATCAGAAAGATCCATTCATTTCAAATCATGCAGATACGGTGTGATAATTTCAAAAATATTCCACGTTAAATAAGGTGCATGAAGCAAAAGTTCAGGTATTACCATATATGGACATCTGGGGCCTTGCATACACACTTGCAAACACATTTGTAGACTCATATTATCTCAAATGTCATAAATCATTGATTACTTTTAAACAACTGACCGGCAGCGATTATGTCACACTTATCTGCCCACACGTGTCACACTGACAATAATCCCGTTATCTGTCGTATGAGTACGCAAAACTCCGTGTTTGCCCAGCTTATTAACAAACAAGTGTCACAAATGTTTGAACATACAAACTACTTGCTCCTTAGCCGATAATGAGTAGAAATTGGTAGTGTTAAAAGTACTCAAATAAAAATCAGTACAAAATATGTCTCCGTTCCTGACGGAGTGAAACAGTGATCGTGAAGAGGTCGTCGTCCATTTCATCACAGAACTATGAAGTAAGGACTCTAACCAATTGCTTGACGAGCTGCTTGCCGGAGAGGCAGTAGAAATATCAAGTAAGGGCATTACCCCGCCGCTTGACAAGTTTGATATCTTTGTCGCCGCTGAGACCGGAGGTAAGGAATTGAACCCATTGATTTGCGTCTCTGTTAAATGTTGCCTGGTGTTAGCAATTATAATGACTTCTGGTTTTCCCGGGGCCACATAAGGACTCCCCAGGACGAGATCATAATACATATCTCTCCCCACTGCACCCCGTATGGTCCCAGGAATGTATGGGGTTAAGACTTGAACTAATGCCACACCGTGCCATGAAATACCATCGCTAGGCAAAATTGCACATAGATCCACCGTTTCAGTGGTCCACTGGCCAGGACGCACTAAGCATTCTGAGATTAAGGCCGAGAACGTAAGGCGCGTATCAAATAAACACGTCCCAGAACGTCTGTTAATTTCCACCACACCGCAGTTTTGGAGCGACGCCCCTGGCATGTCAGACACTACGCGAAGTGGTCTTATGGAAGCGACCCACTGCGCGTGCTTATTACTCCTACAGTCCGCTGAATTAAGGGAATTCGTTTTACAAAATCAACAACATCTATTCCCTTGTCGCTGGTTACTGGCGGTGTCATATCGGGTCGCTGTGTGGTTGTTACTGTGTTGGAATTTAGACTTGATTTGGTTTGGGGGTTAAGATTCTCTATACGACTGTCTAGAGGGTTGGTTGTGAGAAAACTCTGGGGTATTTTGAGATAGCATCTCTGCAGGTCTTCGTTTCTGGCTTCCTGTCTCGTTTAGTGCATTTATGAAACGCTCAGCCCGAAGCAAAATTTCTTCGTGCTTTTCTGCGCCTTGTTCAGCAATGAACTTACGCATATCAGGCCTTTATCTGTTTAACCAAGATTAATTCTTGGAGGCCTTCATAAATGTTAGGAAGAGCATCTACACATTGCTGCAGAGGGCCCAAATCAGATGGGTTGGACGTGTT
Source organism: Oreohelix idahoensis (assembly GCA_024509875.1). Lineage (NCBI taxonomy): Eukaryota > Metazoa > Mollusca > Gastropoda > Stylommatophora > Oreohelicidae > Oreohelix > Oreohelix idahoensis. The sequence continues at coordinate 12,302 of JAMPIV010022870.1, forward strand.
GTTCGCATGCCCGAAAAAACGCCTCCCAAAGCAGTTGATGTACAGCGAACTCTCCATGGATAAGCGAACAGTAGGGGGACAAAAGAAACGCTTCAAAGACACACTGAAGGCATTGCTGAGCAGCTTCAAAATCGATGTCTCCTCCTGGGAGACTATTGTACCTCTGATAAAGATAATTACAACTGGAAAATTGCTGGCTTTTACTGGGTGTTGCGTCAAAATACTCCACGATGACGGGGCGAAAGTGGGTAGATCAAGGTTACTCCAAGAATGGAATGCAATGGCAGCAGCAAAGGCGCTAGTGTAATGTAATACTCCGTGTGTAGATAATATACTATGAACTGGCTAGTGGCTATTAATTGAAGACTGCAGGACTAGTAACTTAAGAGCACATGAGTTAACATGCCACGAATAATTATGGATGGTTTCTTATTGCCCGATTCAAAAACGTAGTTCCGTTGGACCAGAGCAGAAAATAGACAGACAGTTAATAACAAGTTTATAACATAGTCATTACTAACGCAAACTACACAGTACTTTCACCCACTTCATCACAATAACAAACACGTCCTACCCACGTCTTTCCCTCCTCTTACTTATTCATTACAGAATCACAACCATTAACGTAGTCCCCCCCTCTCTCTCTCTCTCTCTCTCTCTCTCTCTCTAATAAGCCTAGATCATAGTTCAGGTAACTTCACCCAGGCGTGACGGCTGGTCTGCCCACGCGCGCACGTCTGACCTTTCACACGCTCGATATTATGCTGACATTATAAACAAATCCATGTTACTCATTCAGAACTTACATGGGAAAATACAAGTGCCCACATCAACATAGGTAATTGGGACTGTACTGGACGTTATACAATTAATGTGAGGATGACACACACTACTATCAACCGAGTATCCAAACTCTATACAAAGTTAAAAATACATCTATTTAAAATGGAGCATACAACACCAACCTAAAATAAATCATCTCCCCCTTTCTGTTTTCAACTTAAAAATCTGTCAAATATATCTTCTGTCTTGCCGTACTTATTAGTAAAGTTAAAATGGGTAGCTAGCGAAATGAAGTTATACCTCCCGGGTTATGTCCAAAAATTACTTTATATTAACCCATATATATTAAGAGAAATACAGTAATTAAGTCTCCGACCTCTATATTATTAATCTACCAAGATTTACACTCTCTAATAGTTGTTAGCTTTCAACTCAACAACGTCACTAGACGACCAAATCCATGAATAGACAACAGGTAAAGAATGAAAGAGACATGAACTTAAATACGAAAAACGCCAGGTGTTCGAAGAAAGCTCCCCACATGTGTGCGGATCCACGTAAGGCAGACGTAAGAGTGTTTACGATCTCCCGTTCGATGCTCACCCCTGTTCAGAATGAAGGGTCGAAGGCGGCTTGAAATGAAAGAACGAGAATTCTCCGAGCGACCTGGGGACACAGAAACTAGCCGCTTGCGACATAGAGACCTTTTCGGCATAAAAAAATTCCGCAAACTTAGAGGAGCAAAAAGTTCCCTGTTTCCCCCAAATCAAAGAGACCAAGGACACTCTTAGCTTCCCTGAATGCCAACATAAAAGATCGTTAGACATCCAGCCGCTTCGCACTTGCGAAGAGGTGTGTCTAACTGTGCTCTAGCAAGATTGACAGAATCGGAGAGAAAATAAGAGCTGTTAAAATAAAATATTACAGAATAAGTGGGCGGCAATATGAAATATGAAATTAAACAGACAGGTTAACTTCGGACAAGGGCAGACATTTCTAACCATCTGATAGTATCTCATGCCAAACGCGATAGAACCAACGACATTAACAGGTTGTGTCCTTAGAAGAAAATTCATTCTTTACACTCATTCCTCTAACTCATTCATTCATTCATAACCCTCCACTCCCATAGGAGCATAGGCCTTCAACAAATACATGCCAAGTCCTCCTGTCACGTGCCGTCATCTCAAGTTCTTTCCACGTTCTCCTCATCATTTTCACCTCTGTTTCCAGATCTCTTCTCCATGTGCTTCTTGGTCTACCTCTGCCTCTCTTGCCCTGGGGGTTCCAGAACAAAGACTGCCTTGTAACGCTATCAACAGGTTTCCTCAGTGTGTGTCCTATCCATCGCCATCGTCTTCTTCTCATCTCTTGTTCCACTGGCACTTGTCTAGTTCTTGTCATCAGTTCCACGTTGGTAACCTTGTCATACCATTTTAATCCCTCTATTCTACGCAAGCACCCATTTATGAAAGTCTGTAGCTTTTTGGTTGTTGTCTTTGTTGTTCTCCATGTCTCAGAGCCATACAATATGATTGACTTCACATTTGAGTTGAAGATTCTTATTTTCGTGTTGGATCCGATTTCTCTTGATCTCAATATATTTCCCAATGCAATGAAAGCTCCTCTTGCCTTTTGTATTCTTATTTTGATATCGCTGTCTGTCCCTAAAGCTTTGTCTATATTACTGCCAAGATATGTGTATGATTCTACATCTTGTATTGGTGTTTCTTCAAGTTCAATCCTGTTATCATTACCTGCATTTATTCTCATTATTTTTGTTTTTTCCCTGTGTATTTTCAGACCCAATTGCTGTGACCTCTCATCGTGTGTTTTCAATTTGTCCTGCATCCGATTACGGTTATGGGACAGAAGAGCCAAGTCATCAGCAAAATCCAGATCATCCAACTGCTTAGTCAGAGTCCACTGGATTCCATTTCTGTTGTGTGTTGTCGATGATCTCATAACCCAGTCTATTGCTAGTAAGAAAAGAAATGGAGACAAGAGGCATCCCTGTCGCACTCCTGTTCTTATCCCAAACGGTTCTGTAAGCTGTCCTTCGTGAAGAACTCTGCATGTCATGTCTTCATATGTTTTCTTTATTAAATTAATGATCTTCAGGGGAACTCCATAATGCCTCATCAATTTCCAAAGTGATTCTCTGTCTACACTGTCAAATGCCTTTTCGTAGTCCACAAATCCGATGTATAGTGGTGAATTCCATTCCAGACTTTGTTCAGCTATTATTCCCAATGTGGCTATCTGGTCTATACATGATCTGTGTTGTCGAAAACCTGCTTGTTTATCTCTCATTTTCTTGTCTATGGACTCTTTTAATCTCTCAAGGATAATCCTATTTAATACTTTTTCTGGCACTGATAGTAACATTATTCCTCTATAATTTGTGCACTCTTGTAAATTGCCCTTCTTAGGCAACTTAACCAGATATCCTTCCTTCCATTCTGCTGGTATCTCTTCCTTTTCCTAGACTTTACCAAGTAATTTATATAACATCTCTGTAGCCGTGTCGATATCTGCTTTTATGGCCTCTGCTGGAATGCCATCATGTCCAGCCGCTTTTCAATCTCTTAGAAGCTTTATGGCTTTCTTTATTTCTTCCTTCGTTGGTCTTTCACCGTTAATTTGTAGCTCTTCTTCTGCTGGCTGGATGTCTGGGGGGTTTTGTGGAGCTGGTCTATTGAGAAGGTCACCAAAATATTCTGTCAAGCTCTTCATTTGCTCTTTTATATTGATGAGCAGTTTCCCATTCTTGTCTTTTATGAGGCAACTTGTTTGCTTGTATTCCCCTGTTAGCTTCTTTGTGCTGCTATACAGTTCTCTCATATTTCCTTTGGCTGCAGCATCTTCTGCCTCTCTTGCCAACTCCTCAATATACTTCCTCTTGTCTCTTTTGATATTTCTTTTTACTTCTTTCTTTGCTTCTGTGTACACTTCTTGAGCCTTGGCTTTGGAACTTCTGGTTTTGCTTGTGTTTAAATCTGCTTTCTTGTTTTTCCTGTCTTTTATCTTATTGAGGGTTTCTGTTGTTATCCATGCTTTTTGTTGTTTTTCCCTTTTCCCCAGTATTTCTTCACATGTCTCATACGTTACTTGCTACACAGTGGGCTCACCAAGAAATTAATTCATTTTAGCCCCATAAGGCAACATCACCAATATTGTTTATTAAATAGCACTGAAATAATATTGCACACAAAAAAATTTAGAAAATAACGATAAGCAAATATGTAAAATATATCTTCTTCTTCTATCTCGCTTGCCTTCAGACCTCCACATTTATGACTCCAATAAAGGCAGTAGTCAACTCAAGGTACCCGACATCTCCAAACAGTTTTTCGTTGACAGAATGGGATTGTTGCCATATGCTACTCCGTTCATTCATGTAGGTTGGGCAGTACTGCACCTTGTGTTCGACTGTCATCAGGCTGGTACCGCAGTGCTGAGATCTATTTCACCAATTTTGTATTTGTGGTATAGATGGTATCTCAATCTGTTGTGTCCAGTGCGTAGGCGATAAATGATGACCTGTTCTTTCCTGGAAAGTTGATGATATGCATAATTTTTCAAATGGCCCAGGTGCTCTCTTTCCCATTTGGACTTGAATGTAGCCTTCATAGTAGTCTTTGCCATTGCGTAAGTTGTCTCTAAATCATTTTGTTGTAAGGTACCTCCTTCCTTAGCAAGTTTGTCTGCCTCCTCATTTCTTTGTAAGTTGCAATGAGCTGGTATCCACTGGATAGTGCACTTGTTGCAGCATTTGGCCAGTCTTTCAAAGGCTATTATAGATCTTTCCATCATTTAGCTTTGTGGCTATTCAGCGCTGTTATTACTGAGAGTGCATCTGTAAAGATTACTATCTGTTTTCTGCCTGTACTTGGCATTCAATAAGAGCTTCCGCTGCCTGTTTAAGGCCTCTGTTTCAGCACTGACGTTATTGCAGTATTTGCCAGTTTCAAATACCATAGAGTGGATTATATGCTTTAATTTTATGAGGATGCTAGCACACCCATTTTCAAGGCATTTTTTGCTGAACCATCAGTATATGCATGGGTCCAAAGCTTTGCTGGGAATATTTGGTCAATATACTTGGTTGCTATTCACTTTCTTTGTGTTTCTGTATGTGTTCCCTTACTTTCAATGCCTGGAATATCAGATTTTTACTTAGGAAAGCATCTTATTTTCCACAGTGGGATAGTTGTGCTTGTTGGTATTTTCTTTGCAACTATATATTTAAAAAATGAAAAGAATATTAATTTATCAACATATCAGTTTAACTGTTACATTTTAAGAAGTTTTATAAACCGTTGCTAGAAAGCCGGGCAACGCCGCGTACTTACAGTTAGTATATAATATATAATCTCGTAATAATGATAGCCCCTTCAGTCATAACTGACTATGGGAATGCGCCTCTGATGTAACAGCCCTCAGCTGCTTATGTTCCTGGTGCTCCTTTCGACGTTTTCTCCTCTCTTCTGCTTGTTGTGTGAGCCTCTTTTCGTCCACTCTGAGGTGGCACCGTAAATAGCATCGCCATTTAGTGCTATCAGCAGCTTCATCCTCCCATGTTGCTGGATCCATGTCCAGTGCTCTCATATCTGTCTTGCACACATCTTTGAACCTCAGCTGTGGTCGCCCAACTGTTTTCTTGAAATCTGCTAATTATGGGCAGAAGATATCTGTTGCGTGAGAAATTCTCGCAACATCGTTTTATTACAATATATATTTTGTAACGCAAGGGCAACAACTGCTTGAAATTTATAGTCACTTTTCTCGGTAAGCAGTTGTCTCCTCGCGTTGGTATTGAATGCAGTTAAGTTTGCTATTCCGCCCACCACCAGTCAGTGAGCGATTTTGAATAGCGAGAAAGATGCCTCGCTGAGAGGGGATCTCCGCTATTTTTTGTTCTGTCAGGAATGTGAAGTCCTCTTAATGGATATTTCGTTTATTCGAGATAATACCTCTAGTGTATTTCCACATGCCGGGAGGCGTAATATTTCTGTGTATTTCCTGAAGGCAAGGTAAATTAACTTTTCATTAACTCTATCGATTTTTGGTCGTGAGCGATTTTTGATTCATAGCCTGTCTTCGAAAGGCGTCGTCACGAGATGTTTTCCCAGCTCACATGTCGCTGTATTGTACTGCATCGGTTGATGCATGTCCCAAGGACCATTACTTGCTACTTTGTTACATGAACTAGGTTTGGAAAACCTTTGTTATCTAGAGGATATTTTTGAGGACATTATTTACACTTCGGCAGACGTGCCTGTCTTGCTGAAGTCAGATTAAGGAGAGTGAACTGATCTCATACATCTGGTTATCTTCTGGCTAAGATAGAAAGGGATGGAGAATTTTCCCGACTACATTACAGCCTTATAATGTATTGACATGCCTGTGAATCACCTTTATTATGATGCTGTCTACCGCCCATTGCTATACTGACATTGTTGCTGTGATAATGACTGTCTGATGTACTTACATATTCGCGTATACATTTTGTCACTGTGGCGTCCACAATAAATGATACAGAAAAACGTCACTAGCTGTTACAAGCATCATTGACTTTATACGTCGTGAGTTAACTGACGTCTTTGTATGGATTGCCCTGTTTTTGTATGATCATTGTTTGACTGTACATCATCTACACACTTCACAAAACCAGACCATGGGCACCATCACTCACCTCATGGTGCACGCGTCATTTGGCGGCCAATTACTCAATCATAATATAAATTGGGCGTCATCATTTGGTGGCCATAAGCTGGTTTGATCTGGTACCAGCAAACACGGGGTCCCTTACCCACTTCATTTTCAACAAGAATTCATCAGCATCCTTCAAGAAATTAACATTCTTCAAGACAGTCAACATCTTCAAAATTTTCAAAGTACTCGGCGTTGCCCGGTAAATGTCAAAATTGCAATTTTTGACTGAAACAGAAATTTGACAGTACCCGGCGTTGTTACATGTTGCCGGATAACTCGGACTGCTGTTATCTTTTACGCAAGTCAAGCAAGTTGCTGCTGTCAAGGTTCCAGTGCTGTCGTTTTTTGTGAAGGTCAAGTGCCGGTTGAAACGGGTTGTTTTCTGAAGAAGGCCAAGTACCGATTTCCATCAATTTACTATTGGATTAGAGGGTCAAGTGCCGAAACAACTCAACATACAGTATTTCAGAAGCTCTAGTACCATCGTGTTAGCAGTGGAAGCAGTTCAGATGTGCCATCATCGTTGGAGCTTCGCTCTTTAGGATGTTGATTGACATCCGTTTTTCTGCTGTTCTACGATTGGAAGCCTATAAGTTAAGTGGCCTGTTTGTATGTAAACTGTGCCCTTATACTTCTGCTGAGTCTTCTGTGTATCATCTCATTCTATTGTTTATATGTTATTCGTATATTTATATGTTTATATTTCAGCGGGTTCTCGGTTGGGTGGTGTCTCCCTTAGATCATGCCACGTCATAGAGGTCGTCTATTGTGAGCGTTTTCTGTAGGGTGAGCAAATTTCCGATACTGGAATTTGCTAAGCGACTTCTGTTGCTATTTATGTTAGTTGTGATGACATGTATTAATATTGTTTTCGTTATTATTTCGCATTCTTTAGTTTTGTTTTGATTTGTTTGTATTTGTTAGCCTACTCTTGACTATAGTTTAGTTTCATACAACATTTTTGTTTATACACTGTGGTGTCATGTATTTTGTTTAATTCTATCGCAGATATCGTCACATTTTTTTGTGATATTTCATTAATTTCTGCTTTATTTTTAGTTGATTTCTGCGAACGTTTTTGTATTGTTGCTGATCTTTGTTATTGTTTACATTGTTATTGTTTACATTGTTTGCATTGTTTACATTTTCAATGTTTACATTCTGCATGTGTTTACATAGTCATTGTTTACAGTTATAGTAATTAGTTAATGGACTATGCTAATGCACTGTTACTACTACACTGATGATAAATGAATGATGAATAGTGTCGTGCACTATTGAATGAGAAGTGCACTTATGATCAAGAATTGAGTGTTGATATTTCATATACAAGTTCTTTGATTGGAGACTTGTTTCCCACAGAGACTGGGATAATATAATGTGATGTGAATATACAAGTGCTTAATTAAGACTTGTTACACTTAGGTTTGAAATAAATTAGTTAATTATTTCAGGTTTTTGAACTCATATTATTACTCATCATGTCTACATTTGAGCACTTTATTGAGCAGGGTAAATTGCTTGGGAAGACTGGTGATAAGTTAGAAGAATTTGCAACTGCTCGATATGATAAAGCAATGGAAGCTGAACAAAAGAAACTGCAGATGCAGGTGGATGAGAAAAGATTCCAAATGGAAATGGAAAAACAAAAAAGGGAATCAGAAGCTGAGGAAAGAAAACTCCAGCTAGAAGCTGAAAGATTTCAAAAAGAGGCTGAAAATAAAAGACTTGAAAAAGAAGCTGAGAATAAAAGACTTGAAAAAGAAGCTGAGAATAAAAGACTTGAAAAAGAGGCTGAGAATAAAAGACTTGAGAAAGAAGCTGAAAGACTTCAAATAGAGGCTCAGGCTGAGGAAAGAAGATTACAGAGAGAGTCTGATGAGAGGAAAGAGAAAGCAAAAATGGAACATGAAGAAAAGGTCTTAGCTTTATAGTTGGAAAAATTGAAATTGATGAACATGAGTAATGGTAATGATTCAAACAAGGGTTCGTCTTCTGGTAAGGCTAATAATGATACTTTTAAGATTAAGTTACCAACATTTAGTCCTTCCAGTGATGACATAATGTTCTATCTGGACAGATTTGAACAAGCATGTACAGCTCATAACATAGACAAAGCAAAATATGTTTATCAGTTATCAGGGATACTGACAGGTAAAGCTCTAAGTATATTAAATATGGTGGATGAACCTGACAAGAACAATTATGAGGTTGTCAGGGCCGCTTTGTTAAAGAAATATCAGCTTAACGAAGACGGCTATCGTCTACAATTTAAAAACATGTTACCTGAAAATGGAGTTGAATTCTCCGAGTTTATTGCAAGAATACGCATTACTTTCTCACGATGGGTTGAACTATCTAAGACGGAAAAAACTTATGAAGGACTTATGGACTTAATACTTAGAGACAAAGTCATGTCGTCTGTCAATGAGTCTTTCCTTGCTTTCCTTCATGAACGTAAACCTAAAACAATAAAAGAAATGGAAGATTTCTGTTGCCAATATGTAACTGCGCACCCACACATAACCATGGGTAACTCTAAGGTGAAAGAAGGTTTACCGGTTGCTTCGGCAGCACCGTATGGTCAAAACTTTGCTCGTAGATCCCAACAAAATTTTGATAGAAAGGGCAGCGGTAATTTCTGTCAAAATCATGGAAATCAATTTCATGGTGATTCTTCTTCGAAGAATTGGAGACAACCTGATAGTACTCGTTACTATCACCCTAATAATTATAGGCATTTCAAAAGAGGATATGGTAATAGAGGTTATTCCTGCCGAAGACCTCAAAACCAAACAAATAGATGTTCGCATCAATGTGGACATGATAGTAATCGTGGAAACTGGAATTCGAATCATGATAACAATTACAATAGAGACAATAATAACTGCAGAGATAATAATAACTCTGATAACTTCAGAGGTAATAATAGTCGCGGTAGATCTCAACACAAAAAAAAGAGATATCAGCAGGCTAATTCTGTACAACAGGAAACTGAGGGAGCCTGTAATCATGTTGTTGATAATAAAAACTTTGACGCTGTCACTGGTTCTGCTTTTGACTTTGAGGGAGCAAACAAATGCCCCCAATGCAGTACTTTATTCGAACCGGGTACCATAACTACTTTGAGTTGTGGTCACCCACTTCCCGCTCTTCCTGCTGCTGTTGCGCATGACGGGAGGGGTTCTTTAATCCTACATAAGGGTCTTGTTAATGATACTCCGGTCTCACTGCTTTTCGATTCCGGATGCACCACTATTGGTGTTAGACAATCGCTTGTAGATCCATCTTGTGCTACAGGAAGGGTTATTAAATGTGTCACATTTGGCGGCACTCTAGAAAAATATCCTACTGCTGTAATTCGCATTGCCACTCCTTTCTTTACTGGAGATGTGCATGCTTGTCTCTTACCTAATCCTATTGCGGACCTTATTATTGGTCGTATTCACGGAGTTAGGGAGTGTACCCCACAGCAGATTGCTGCTTGGGAAGATAATAACATGCAAGCTACAAATGCAGTGGTTACAAGAGCACAAGCTCTACAAACACCCGAAACTTCACTGAATAGTGATAATGAAGTTGATAGCCAAGATAGTCACTTAGTAATCACTCGTGACTCTTTCATAAAATTGCAAGAAGAAGATCCTTCTTTAAAAAAAATTCTTCATTCTTGCGAAGAAAGGTGATCCGAATCAGGATACAAATAGAAAATCTTGGATTGCAATGAGAAACGGCGTACTTGTACGTATGGTACAAGATTCGACTACGTCGGCGCATTCGCAAATTCTTGTTCCCAAGAGCATGAGAGTGCAAATATTGCAACATGCTCATGACTCGCAATGTGCTGGACATATGGGTTTTGCCCGTACGAAGTCGAGAGTCCTTGCGGCTTTCTTTTGGCCTTTTGTCAACAAGGACATTCGTATTTACTGCCGATCATGCAAGGTATGTCAGGAGGTCAAATCTAGAGGACCACGACATGCTGCGCCTATCCAGGCTGCTGACATTCCTATTCGGCCGTTTCAGAAAATGGCCATAGATATTATTGGCCCTTTTAAGGTCAAGTCGGCCAGAGGACATCAGTTCATTCTTACATGTGTCGATATGTGCACACGTTGGCCAGAGGCTATCCCTCTTAAGAGCATATCTACTACAGATATCGCAGATGCTCTTTGGTTGATATTTTCTCGCTTGGGGTTCCCCAGAGAAATATTGTCAGACCATGGCACTCAACTCATATCTGACACTATGTCACAGGTAATGTCTACCTAACATATTGAACGATCTCTCAGTAGTATCTACCATCCTATGTCTAATGGGTTAGTTGAGCGTCTGAATAGAACGCTCAAGACTTTGCTTGGTAAGATAACTGAAGATCATCCTCAAGATTGGGACAGAGTTTTACCCGCGGCTCTCTTTGCCTATAGAGAAGTCCCTAATGAACACACAGGATTTTCTCCCTTCGAACTTGTCTTTGGCGCGCGTCCGCGCGGCCCTATGTCTTTATTACACGATCTCATCACTGCCGATGATATTAGCGATGAAACTCAATCCTCATATGAGTATGTCATTGCTCTTAGACAAAAGATCATTGAGGCATGTAAGCTAGCAACTGCTTCATCAGAAATTGCTAAAGAGAAGGCAAGGCAGATTGCTAACAAGAATAGATGTCTACGACAACTTTGTCCAGGTGACAAAGCATTCGTCCTACTCCCCAGTAGGGAAAATAGACTTCTTATTGCATGGAAAGGTCCGTATGCAATAGTCTCTCGGATTTCCGATGTTGACTATGTGGTCGATATTGATGGAAAGCATAAAACTTTCCACATAAACATGCTTTCGGAATTTCACGAACGTCCGGACTATTTGCTGCCTATTTTCCAGGCAACGGATGATGCTCCTGCACCTCACGGTCATTATTCATCCCTGTCTGTCATACAGGATGAGGAATCTACCTTCTCTGATGTCAATCTTCCCCTTCCAGTGGTTCCATTACATTCCACGGAATCTTGGAAAAACGTTTCTGTTTCTCCTAATCTTTCTGGTGACGAACATCGACAAGTCTTGTCGATGTTACAAACATTTCAGGATGTTCTCACTGACATTCCTGGACACACAGATGTCATAGAACATGACATAATTCTTACCGACAATAATCCAATTAGGGTAGGTCTTATCCTATCCCTATACACTTTCAGTCGCAAGTGGAAAAGGAATTGGATGAAATGATTCAATTAAATATAATTGAACCATCGACTTCACCATATTCTTCTTCCATGGTTATTGTCCGGAAGAAGGATAAGAACATACGAATTTGCGTTGATTATCGCAAATTGAATCAGGTCACAAAGTTCGATGCTGAACCGATGCCTTTGTTAGAAGATCTACTGATTAGACTTTCTAATTCTAGATTCTTCACTAAACTTGACTTGTCTAAAGGTTATTGGCAAGTGCCTTTAGCAGAGCATGCCAAACCTCTTACTGCTTTTTCTACACCTAGGGGTCTATTTCAATGGAATGTTATGCCTTTTGGTCTCATAAACGCCCCTGCCACTTTCGTTCGCATGATGCGTCGAATTCTGTCACATCGTTCGGATGTCATCGCATACTTAGATGACATCTGTCTCTTCAGTGATACCTGGGAAGATCACTATTTAGGGTTATATGACTTACTGTCCACTCTACGTGAGAACAATTTGACAGCAAAACCTTCTAAAGCTTTTGTTGGTTTTGGTGAAATCTCTTTCCTGGGTCATCGTGTTGGTCATGGTCTCTTGAAGACAGAAGACCACAATACTTCCAAAATACTGAACATCTCTGTTCCTAAAACGAACAAACAAGTTAGGAGTCTCTTAGGTTTAATTCAATTTTATGGGAGATTTATTCCAAATTTATCTTCGATCATGGCACCTCTCTCAACATTGTTGAAGAAAGGTTCGCCTAATCTGGTCCGTTGGTCTGGAGAATGCCAATCTTCACTAGACCAAATCAAGAATATATTTTCTTCTCCTCCCTCTTAAGATTACCTACTCTTGATAGGACTTTTGTTCTTCGGAGTGATGCTTCATCCACTGGGATTGGAGCAGCACTGATGCAAGAATATGCAAGTACTCTGCATCCTGTTATGTACATTTCTAGAAAACTAAATGCGGCAGAGAGGAACTACTCGGTTTTAGACCGTGAGTTGTTAGCGATGGTTTGGTCAATTCTAAAACTACAAAGATTCCTCCTGGGCGCACATTTCATTCTAGAGACTGATCAGAAAGCTCTTACAGCTATTCAGACTAAGAATTTGAAGAGTTCGAGATCCACTCGATATGCTATAGCTCTTCAACCTTTTCACTTCACGGTACGAGCTATCCGTGGTGCGGATAATGTGATGGCTGACATTTTGTCTAGATGCCCACATGACTCCAACTAATACTTCTGTCCTATATTTCCATATATTACAGAGTCATAACACACCTATATTACTACAATAGATTAGCACATCTGTACTCACTTTATATGTACACACTATCGTGCTTTGTTATCATCTTCTTCTGTTCGTTTTTTAAGATGATAGAGGAAGACTGAGTGGTTAATATAAGGGCCGTTAGTTTACTAAACAGCCACAATTATTAATAATGTATTGTACCTTATGAAGCATATTAGTTATTAATTAGCATTATATTGCTTGTACTTTCTCAGAATGTCATTGATGAGCTGAGGACTTACCTTACTATTATCAAGCATGACGAGTTCTAGATTGTGTACTTACCCTCGGAATGCCAGAGGATATGTCCTGGATCGTCATGTAGTTTAACTTTACTATGTACTTATGTCATTACATGTCAAATAATGTACTATTTAAATTTTCCTATCAGATTTGTACATCCATTTTTAAAGACAATATTAGATTATGCTATTTATTGATGTCTATGGTAACTTGCATACGTATATTGTGTTTACATGCTAACGTGATGTGTGTTGGTGACACCTCCCCGATGTGAATATTTTTTGAGACATATTTATTTTTCTGTTGAGGTATATCCTCACCAGACACTCTATATTTAGCCTCATGTTAGGCAATTTAATTAATTATCAGCGCATAATTCGTGCGTTTTGAGCAGCTTATCGCATGCTCTTTGATATTTAAAAAAAAAAAAATATGTTCCACATTTTTTTTTTATCGGTAGAAGGTGGTGATATGTTGTGTGAGAAATTCTCGCAACATCGTTTTATTACAATATATATATTTTGTAACGCAAGGGCAACAACTGCTTGAAATTTATAGTCACTTTTCTCGGTAAGCAGTTGTCTCCTCGCGTTGGTATTGAATGCAGTTAAGTTTGCTATGCTAGGCCGTTTTCTCAGAAAACGGTTGGCAACCTGTTGGGTTATCCTTTTAAGGTAATCATTCTTACGCTGGTTCGTAGTAAAGGTCCTTGCGTCTTAAGTTCTGAGCTGTGGTCATTTTGCGCTGGACTGCGCATGACTGGTCTTGTTTCTTGGTCGATCGATTTCCGCCCACCACCAGTCAGTGAGCGATTTTGAATAGCGAGAAAGATGCCTCGCTGAGAGGGGATCTCCGCTATTTTTTGTTCTGTCAGGAATGTGAAGTCCTCTTAATGGATATTTCGTTTATTCGAGATAATACCTCTAGTGTATTTCCACATGCCGGGAGGCGTAATATTTCTGTGTATTTCCTGAAGGCAAGGTAAATTAACTTTTCATTAACTCTATCGATTTTTGGTCGTGAGCGATTTTTGATTCATAGCCTGTCTTCGAAAGGCGTCGTCACGAGATGTTTTCCCAGCTCACATGTCGCTGTATTGTACTGCATCGGTTGATGCATGTCCCAAGGACCATTACTTGCTACTTTGTTACATGAACTAGGTTTGGAAAACCTTTGTTATCTAGAGGATATTTTTGAGGACATTATTTATACTTCGGCAGACGTGCCTGTCTTGCTGAAGTCAGATTAAGGAGAGTGAACTGATCTCATACATCTGGTTATCTTCTGGCTAAGATAGAAAGGGATGGAGAATTTTCCCGACTACATTACAGCCTTATAATGTATTGACATGCCTGTGAATCACCTTTATTATGATGCTGTCTACCGTCCATTGCTATACTGACATTGTTGCTGTGATAATGACTGTCTGATGTACCTACATATTCGCGTATACATTTTGTCACTGTGGCGTCCACAATAAATGATACAGAAAAACGTCACTAGCTGTTACAAGCATCATTGACTTTATACGTCGTGAGTTAACTGACGTCTTTGTATGGATTGCCCTGTTTTTGTATGATCATTGTTTGACTGTACATCATCTACACACTTCACAAAACCAGACCACGGGCACCATCACTCACCTCATGGTGCACGCGTCATTTGGCGGCCAATTACTCAATCATAATATAAATTGGGCGTCATCAATATCCTTCGGGATGCGACCATCTTCCATGCGGCGGACGTGGCCAAGCCAGCGTGGTCTGCGCTGTCTAAGCAGAGTATACATGCTTTGAAGGCCAGCACGTGACAACACCTCGACATTTGTCAATCTTTCCACGAGATGCCGAGGAGGTGGCGTAGACACCGTAAATAGAAGGTATTGAGCCTTCTTTCTTGCTTAGAATAGGTTCTCCAGGTCTTGCTGTCATATAGTAATGTGCTGCTGACGCCTTGCTGAGTTGGTTCTTAATCTCAACTCTTTTGAGTTTAATGGCCAATTCTTCAACCAAATCAGTGGCGTTGCTATGGGTACTAAGATGGGCCCTAGTTACGCTTGCCTTTTTATGGGCCACTTTGAATATTTGGTCTTTCATAGTTACGATGGACCAATACCATAATTTTACCGTCGTTATATTGATGATGGTATTGGCATTACAGACATGTCTGAGGTAGACCTCCGTCGATTCATTGACTATGTTGGAAATTTCAATCCTGCCATCAAATTCACTTCTGTAATTTCTACGACTTCAGTGAACTTCCTTGACATCACTGTGAATATTAGCCCTACTGGTCTTAAAACGTCTGTTTATTATAAGACTACTGACGCTCACGGTTTCCTTCTTTATACTTCATCGCATCCTCTTAGTTGTAAAAATTCCAATTCCCTTTTCTCAACTTCTTCGCTTGCGTCGGTTATGTCACGATGACGATGATTTCCATTAGCGAGCTCAAGAGATGCTGGAGTTCTTTCGCAAACGTCTTTATCCAGAACATGTTTTATCTGATGCTCTTTATCGTATCACACGCGTCACTCGTCAGATTGCACTCACTACTAAACCTTCTGTCCAGTCTGACAGACTCAAACTGGTTCTAACTTTCCATCCTCACTGTCTGGCGGTGAAGAGAATTCAGTTTCGACATCTGCCTATTCTCCACTCTGATCCTGATACCAGAGAGTTGTTTCGTGATACACCTTTGGTAGCATATCGTAGGGATAGAAATTTTAGGGATATTCTTGTACACAGTCGTCTGCGACATACTAGCCCTTCATACTTTGGTACTAAACCGTGCCAACGCCGTATATGTAAGAGCTGTCCGTTTGTACTCCAAACTCAGACAGTCACTTTTCCGAAAGAAAATTTATCATTAGAGAGTCTTTCACGTGCGAATCCAGAAACCTTCTTTATGCTATCATCTGCAAGAGGTGCGGTATTACCTATATTGGTGAAACTGGCAGGCGTTTGGCAGACAGGTTTAGTGAGCACTTGAATGACATCTATAATGGCAAACATTTACCGGTGGCCCTTCATTTCAATAGGCCTGACCATTCAGGTAAATCCGATATTCATGTCACGGCCCTCCGTTCATGTGTCGGGGATTACAGGACTCGCTTTTCATTAGAGAATCGTCTTATTTTTCAATTAGGCGTTTTATGTCCTGAAGGTCTCAATGTTCAACATCATTTTGCATAAATTCTGGTAGCTTTTCTCTCTCTTTCATTCTTCTTTATTCGTAGTTTTTTCGATCTATCTTCTTATGTTTTGGTTCGTTTCATATCCTTTTGTATCTCTAAAAATTGTCGCTACCTTACACGTCACTTCCTTCGAGATTACTTGAAGAGAGGACTGCGATCTTCAGTTTTCCGAGCATTTACATTTCTAGCTAAGTGACTTGTTCTGAAGTTTTGTTCATTCTCTTTTTTTTCGTTTCGTTTATTATTTAATTTCTTGATTCGGTATTTTTGTTAGGTTTTTCGATTTTCTTGTATTATCATTGTACTTTTCCCATCTGCTTGTATCGCTCATTTTGTATTGTTTCTTATCATCGTATGTTTTTGTAGTACCTATTACTATATGTAATTCTTGTCTTTGTCACCTGTTTGTGGCTGACGAAGGGTAAAACCCGAAACGTCCCTTGTCTCATGTGAACTGTTATTTGTAAAACTGATTCAATACCTTTTTATTAGTTTATAACGTTATATACCATACTGCAGCTTTGGTCTTCGTTGTGAGTTTGGAGTTTCCCCAAACACGCGATGTGAGGCGGGAAAAGGTAGCTGCAGCTTTGCCAATGCGGCTGTCAATTTCTGTGTCCAGTGAGAGTTTGTCATTGATGGTAGACCCTAGGTATGTGAAGCAATGCACCACTGCCAATTCATAGCTATCGATAGTGATAACTGTTGCAGCATCCACAACCTGACTCAGCACATTCGTTTTCTTTAGACTTATTGTGAGGCCGAAGTCCTTGCATGCTTGGGTGAAGCGATTCATCAAGCTCTGAAGTTCCTGTTGGCTTTGAGTGACGACTGCAGCATCATCAGCGAACAACAAGTCCCTTATTTTGACCCTTCTATTTTTTGTTTTTGCCTTCAGCCTTGAAAGTTTAAACAGACGGCCATCAGACCTAATGTGAAGGCAAAATCCATCAGTTGCATCTCTGAATGCATGTTTCAAGAGTAAGGCAAAGAAGATCCCGAAGAGGTTCAGAGCCAGAACACAGCCTTATTTAACACCACTTCGTATATCAAAGGGCTGTGATGTGCTTCCAGCATTTTAGTCTGTTCCCTTCATGTCGTCATGGAAAGACTTTATAATTTCCAGCAATTTAGAAGGGCAGCCTATTTTCAGGAAGATTTTAAGGAGTCCATCCCTACTAACTAGGTCAAATGCTTTTGTGAGGTCTTTAAAGGCGATATATAGAGCCCTTTTCTGCTCTCTTGATTTTTCCTGAAGCTGGAGGAGAAAGAATATCATGTCTGTTGTTGATCTACCAGCTCGGAATCCACACTGTGACTCTGGATATATCCACTCAGCTAACTTGTGTAGTCGCATTAAGATGACGTTGGCAAAAACCTTACCAACAATACTAAGAAGAGAGATCCCTCTGTAGTTATTGCAATCACTTCTGTCTCCTTTATTTTTATACAGTGTTACAATCTTGGCATCTCGAAAGGCTTGAGGAATAGTTGTCTCTTTCCAGCACTGGCAAAGCATCCTATGCAGGGGATGTAATAGCGTGCTCTTACTGCATTTAATTAAATCAGGATGAATCCCATCACTGCCTGGTGCTTTGCCAGAGGCCAAGCTATCAATGGCCTTGCTGAGTTCCTATAATGTTGGTTCGGCATCCAGCTCCTCCATAGTTGGCAGACATTTGACAGCATCAAGGGCTGCAAGCGTAACGGTATTTTCTCTAGCGTAAAGCTCAGAGTTGTGCTCTACCCACCTCTCCATCTGCTTACCCTTATCGGTTAGCTTCTCTTCGCTGATGGTTTTTAGCGGTGCCGTATTACTTTTTTGGGGGTCAAATGCTTTCTTTATACCGCCATACATTTGTCTAATGTTGCCTGTTTGCGCTGCGGTCTCGATGCCCTCAAAGAGCTGGAGCACAGCATCGAGCTGTTTGTTGAACTTTGCTTCTCGTAGCCTTCAGGATCTGTAAGGTTCTAGCACTCGGTGAACGTTTATATTCATTCGCAGCACTGCGCTTAGCTTCAATGACAGGTGTCATCACATCTGATGAAGCATCGAACCAGTCATTTGGCTTTGCCGCTATCTTACCAAAGGTGGCAAGTGCAGTACTTTGAATGGTGTTCCGTAGATGCTCCCAGTTCTCTGTAATAGTATCACCATGCTAAGGGCTACTGAGCACTTTCTTGAAGGTCGCAGTAAACTGAGCGATCATGACGGGGTCTGCCATCTTGCTGGTATCAATGCGTTGTTTCCATTCATGTCTGACACGATAGAGGTTTCTTGGTTGTGCTCTGATTTTGCAGCAAACCAAGGAGTGTTCTATGTGCTCCTTGACGACTTTAACGCTAGCGTGGGTGCCAATAATGTTTCATGGCCTTCATGTCTGGACAGGTTTGGTATAGGCAAGATGAAAGAAAATGGACAACGGCTTTTAGAGCTGTGTGTCCATCATAACCTCTGCGTGACCAACACCTACTTTCAGACAAAACCCCAGCATAAGGTGTCTTGGAGACACCCACGATCCAAGCACTGGCACTAACTGGATCTGATTCTCGTCAGAAGGCCACTTCTCAGGTCTGTGCTCTCCACGCGTTCGTACCATAGTGCAGACTGTGATACAGATAATATATATGAGATTTACAACGGGGAATTACCTTATTATTCTTAGACGTAAAGAGAAATAACCAATTAGAACTGTGAAAAAAGAGCCAATTAAACGCAAAGAGAGCAGAAGGAAGAACTCATCGGAATGAAAAAGCGATTGAACTAGATACAATTCAATCATTGATTGATGCGAGGGATACCATATCAAGCAAGCTCAGGCTCAATCAAATTTTACAGAGTGGGAAACTGTATATAAGGCAGCTTCAGATTCAATTTTGGGCGAAATTTCTCTTCAAAATATCATAGCTGAGAAGACGCCCTTCAGACTGACCCACATTTGTAGAAGCTACATTGTTACAGCCTATAGCTGAGAAAATTCAAACTGACCTGCCTTGTGAGCCCTGTGATGAAATTAACAACATCATCACGATCTCTGTTTCACTCCGGCAGGATCAGAGACATTTTTTGAACTGATTTTTATTTGTGTACTTTTAACAGTACCAATTTCTTCTCATTATCGGCTAAGGAGCAAGTAGCTTATATGTTAAAACATTTGTTACACTCCTTGCAGATAATGGTTATCCCAGCCTGCGAGAAGCGATAAGATGAGCGTCAGCGTGTTTATATTAAACCGCTGATAAGCGACTCGTTTATTAACAAACTGGACAAACACGGAGTTTTTGCGTACTCATACGACAGATATCGAGATTACTGTCTGTGTGCCACATGTGGGCAGAAAAGTGTGACATAAGCGCTTCCGGATCATCCTTGATACACCAACATTACTTTTAATAAAGTAAGAAGTATTACAGCTTACCCATGTTGTCATGTGTGTCTACCGATCTGCCTATGAGAGTGTATGCATGGCATCAGATGTCCATATATGGCAATACGTGACCTTTGCAGGCACGCACGTTATTTCACGTGGAACTGTTATGAAATCTTCACACGTATCTGCTTGATTCGCACAGATTGGATCTTTCTGATTAGATTCATAACAACAATGCGTAGGAAGATAGGATTTTAGTCTGACCATTTCACAGTTTTATTTCACTGGGAATTTCACGCTCGCCAAGACAACATCAGACCTCGCCAGAGTTAAGACTAGATTCATAATTCCTTTTTTTAACCGAACATTTTATTGGAGAACCAAACAAGACTTACAAAGCACAGGAA
This sequence comes from Oreohelix idahoensis, assembly GCA_024509875.1. Classification (NCBI taxonomy): domain Eukaryota; kingdom Metazoa; phylum Mollusca; class Gastropoda; order Stylommatophora; family Oreohelicidae; genus Oreohelix; species Oreohelix idahoensis. Next base: position 32,495 of record JAMPIV010022870.1, read on the forward strand.
ATCTCTACATTTTAATAAGGAACACCGGGACTAGGAAACTGAAGAAACACACGGAGTCAGAGAGGGAATCTTTTGTCAAATTAAAGGCGCGTGTAAGAGACCGACTCGTCTCTTTTGTTCATCTGAGCAACATGTCTGTAGCCAAGATTGGCGTAAATAGTGCACTTTTCATACTATGTTTCATTGCTAACGTGTGAACTAACATATATATATATATATATATATATATATATATATATATATATATATATATATATATATATATATATATATATATATATATATATATATGAAAATTTGAATACGTGAAAATTGCTACATGACACCCAAGTCATTTGAGGCTGGCAACCTCAGTATCTAGAATGATAATTCATAAACCACCACTGCACGGGCTGGTGATTGGTTAACTGCTAGTTTCGTAAAGAGAACTAAAAGCATAAAGTAGGTCCAGGTTCCCTATGGAGCAGGGAGGGAAAGACGAAAGAAATAATGTACATTCTAAGTATAATACTTACATTTTCAAAGCAGTGTAAATGTTCCCAATAAACATAGTCACTTTAAAATTAATGTAAGTTTTCAAGCTTTAAACCAGTGTAAATTTATGTTGTGAACACTTTTCAATCAGTGGAGATGTATATGTAAACAGACTCTATCAGTATTATTAACATTTTCATTTGAATATAAAGTAACTATGAAAGCTATTCCATTTAAGTGTAAAGAAAGTTTTATTCCAAGGGATTAAATTTAATTCTCATCGAGGGTAAAGTCTGAGTAATTGGGATGGTGGTATGGGAAGATAGGAACCCATAACTATGAGGTAGACAACGCCATACTCAGAAGAGAGTTTCGATTTATTCTTTTACTATAGTTATTAGTAGTACCAGCAGAATGTACTATCTCTGGAACAAGAAGGGAACCGTGGCCTAAGCTTTAAAACGAAGGACAAACGTGGAAGACTCTCCATGACGTTTCTGGGAAACTAGCAACCCCCGACAACCTTGATCAGAGACGAGCATGAAGAACCAATCCATAAGAAGGAGCAGAACCGTCATTTTCATCTAAGTTCAAATATATGCTTCCACTTGAACTTCTTGTAATATCTCACATTCCCTAAAGACTGTGATGAACACTTTTCTGGATCCATAACTATTCAAATTATAAAAGTCAAGGGCCACTTAGAAAAACCTTGGTTGAAATCATAAAACAAATCTGATATAAACGAAATTGGTATCAGTCAAAACAGCTTTTGATGAATACCAAATTGACATGTCACGTAAAGAAATGGAAACACACATTCAAACGCAATGAAGCTGTGAAGTGTGTCACCCATCTTTTCAAAAGTCACTCAATAGATATTGGACAAATAGACATTTCAAAATCGGGTATGACCACCGTTTGAAGCAAGGCATTCAAGACAGCGTAGAGGCATCGAGTCCACAAGGGTCCTGTTACGACACGTTTTAACGATGTCGCCTGCTACAGTTGTGAGCACGTTGAAGTTACGCACTAGATGCTTGAGATGCTTTAAATATAATGTTTTCACGCTTCACGGTAATTAATTGAACGCAAACTTTATCTAGTTGTCTAGGTCTTTAATGACGTATTGCGTTGTTATGCTAACGCATAACCTATTAGTAATTGTACCCTTTTTATTCCGACCGTCAAGCCAGTAAGACGTGTCTTGATTTCCTTCCAGTGATAGTCTTCATATTGCAGAAGTTATTATTGAGATTAGACCAGAGGGTCAGCCTTTATATTGTGAATGGATTAATGGAATTCTATGGTTAGGGATAACCATGATTTATGGAAGTGGAGAATTTATAGAAGGAATTTCGATCATTCTTATGATCCGTCAAACTAGTAGGTATCATTACCGGTTGACTGCATAGCGGCAACGCGTGTACACAACCTACGACGTTTTGACTGAAATAATTATTTGATATAACTGGAACGGACTGCACTGTAATATTTTTATATGAACTATGATGAAATGTCTTCAATGCCATGAATTAAGATGCCTTCGTGTAATGTAATAAATATGTATTTATTTGGACTCAAAAAGATGGATTTATCAGATGACTACTGTTGGAATTGGCTATGTTTATTAAGCCATTCATTGTTAATTGAATTGTTCCACGATTCGCTCTTATAAAGGACCGCAATAGTATTAATCAAGTAGTTGGGGTTCATAAGGAAAAACCAGATTGATGTCACCCACTGCTCTAATAGAATTAAATGACAACCTAAATCGTTTTGACCCTCAACAACATATACCAAAAACCCGCTTCAACAGATTGTGGCCAGTGTGATGTCAAGTTATTAAAGACATAATATTTCTCATTCTTCAAGCCAAATTACTGCAACAGAACATTTGTTTTCGATTTTTCCTGACGACCATACTGTGAGACATTGCGCATAGTTCAACACGCATGCGCACTACAAGTCAGAATGACGTCATAACACCACCGCAACAAGACAAAGTGTCCGTTGAAGGTTACAAGCCAGCCGAATCTCAAAAATGTTCACGATCTACGAAGAAAAGGTGGAATCAAAAGCTGACAATGCCTCATCAGTCAATCCATACATCCATACTTTGATGTTGATGCATGCCAACATCTTGCGGGGGATTGAAATTATCAAGTGAAGATAAGTACATTGGTTTACGCCTAGAGGCAATACTAAGTCCAGTCCTTTTGCAGGCATATTTTTTCTCATAACATATTGTACATGTTTGTTCTATAATGCTGTTTGAATGTTCACTTGGCGGGTCGGTTGGCGGGAATCATGATTTTTGTTATGTCAGTGTCAATTGACCGCAAAAATCCTGATCGTTCTGATAGAGTTTAGTTGAATAATTTCATTTTGGCAAAGCGTCCACTGAGATTCATTCGTGGCAGACCACGTTTGTTTTTGAATTTATTCGACCTTAGGTGTTCTTAGCTCTGAAGTTATGTATATACTCGTTGTATTTTTACTGTAATAAGTTTTCATTTTTTTCATTGTTCGGATTCTAAATCGTCTTTCTAATCTTTCTATCATTTATTTTCACATATAATATTGTAACGTTCGTCTATGAGTCCATGTGACGTCATCGTTTCTAATGTGATGTGATTTGACCTACATTCAGTTCAGTACTTTATTACTTCCGTTATTCTATTTAGTTTATAGAATCAATTTTAATGTCTGTAAATTGTCAATTGTGGCGTGATTTCGTGTTGTAACACTTTGGTTTAATGTGTCTACTGTATTGTATTCATTCATAATTATATTATATTGATAATAATATAAAATAAATATAAGATGACAATAATATAAAACATAGGATTAATTTCGTCTAAAATACTTGATGACGAATATGACTTCATCAATTTGCACTAACAGTCCACGACACTACTATTTATTCATCATGAGTATGGCATGATGGTATAATATATTGATAAAAAAATATTAATTTAGATCTTACCTTAAATATGGTAAGCAGATTGAGGGGTACTTAGCAGACTGTTCTAGTCATAGTACTACATTGGCCAATAGGCACATATAATTGATTGATTGAGTTATATTGTTGAGTAAGATTTATATTTGACTAAATAAATATAATATTAAGTTAAGATGTTAACTTTAGAGCATTTTGTAAAACTGGGTAAAGGAATTTTAGTAGACTGGTCTAGTCACAATACTATATTAGCCATTTTGACATATATAATTGAGTATATATATACGGGAGATTGATATAATTGACTACTAATTAACTATATTATTGAATTAACATGGCGACTTTGTGATATTTGATGAAGATTGGTATATAATTTGATAAAAAAGGGAAGCACGTAAAGAATATGATTATTATTTGATTGACTCAGGGAGTCATATAAATAGTTACTATGGATATTTTTGATCATTTTCGGGAGGGAAATAGATTACGTTTAGGGGGGGGGAAGCTGTGAGGAATATGCCATGGAACATTTCTTAATTCAAATGAGCCAGGATCTTAAGGAGTTTGTTTATTGTAGGTGTGGATATGACCCTTCACAGGAGAAAGCAGTGAGACTTTATAAATTATTATCCACTATTTTTTATGATGAAGGTATACTAACTACTCAAGACAGTAGTGTTGTTGTTGTTGTTGTTGTTGTTGTTGTTGTTGTTGTTGAGTTGGATGTGTTGAAAAAAAACGATAAATGAGCATAAGGGTAAGGAGAAGACCCTTGCTAATCAGCTGATGCAGCAAAAAGTGGAGGATGAGAAGAAGTTGTTAGCAATGGATTTTGAAAATGCTGTATTAAAGAATAAAGTGACGATGTTGATAGCAGATAATAAGAAATTTCATGACTTTTCTCTTAGTCAGAAGAAAGAGTTAGAGGATGAGGTGACCTCATTGAAACAGATGTTGGATGACCAGATAGGTAAGGTGAACTCTTCCACGCTTGAATTAAAACTACTGCGGGAAGATAATGAGAAATTTATGATGGAATCTCAGAGAGGTAATGAGAAGTGTAAGACATTATTTGATGAATTGAAATCAAGATGTCAAAAGATAAAGTCAGATTATGACAATTTGATTTCTGAACGTATCCGTTTGAAATCAGAAAATGAAGAAAGGAAAATAGAATTTTACAGTACTGATACTGTATCAACCTTGAGTGATGATTGCTTAACTGATGACAAGGTTACTACCTTGGAATCATTACTCCTGAATGAAAAACATAGATATTCTGAACTAGAAAAGAGAATGCAACAGCAGATCGATGAACTTTCAACTAAATTGAATACAGTTGATTCCACACTTGTTAGTGAGAGAAAGATGGGTACTAACTTGGATAAATTAAATAAAAAGCAGGGGCAAGAGATTGCATTATTGAATTCAGAATCGGTTAATGATGGTTTATTAGATGTCGTGTTGAGTAAGAAAATAATGTTGAACAGAAGGGATGATAAACCTATTATACGACATACCTTCAAAACTAAGGGCGATACTAAATTACCATCACACCCAGGGAAGATTATCAAATCATTTCGAGGCAAGTACACCTTCCCTCGACAGAACAATACTGCCAATTCAGGGAACAAGTCTTGGCGACATGATCAGCCGGCAACTGATCTTAAGAAAACTGTTGACGTTGTCAACAGGGGAAAGGAGTGTACTAAGAAGAGTAACATGTTGAAACATATGGTTGGTGTTAAGAGTGATAGGAAGATACTCAATAAAATTAATACCAGTAAATTGGAAAAAAAGAATGTACTTAGTTCTGCTGGTCTGTCTACTACTACATGCCTTACAAATGTACCCTTACAGGGTAGGAGTCATCATACTCATGTCCAACAGGATAATTCAGGTTATAGAAAGAATTATACATACATGAGGGACAAACATTGCAATTTGCCTCATGCAACTAAGGTTGCACATCACTCGTGTTCCCATGTTAGTGACAATGGTCCTACATATATTGGGAAATGTGCATATTCTCGCACTGTGTTAGTGCAAAATCTGCCACAGGAAACTACCTGGCAGACACTTGGTAATTTTTTTCACCACGCGGCAAACGTTAAGTTTGTGCGTCTGTTGCCACCTACCAGTAACAGGTATGGGGATGCTGTGGTTACATTTCGTAACAATAGAGATGCTCGTATGGTTATCGAGCATGTCAATGGTGCGTATTTTCACCACCATTCTCTCAGGTTGCAACTAGTACCTGATTCTAGTTCGCGTAGGTAATACTTTACGCGTACAATTTTTGTCACATTCTCGATGACTCAGCATGGTCAGTAATCAGTTCTTGTTTTTCGCATTCATCTATTCTTAGATAGATTGGTTTAGTGACTTTTTCTTCTAGTAAACATTTTTCTTTTCGTGACATCTCTATTTTGTACACATGTTTTCTTTCTTATGTAGTTTTACCAAGCCTACGATAGACAGTAACGTGGTTGATTGTTCTAACTATGCACAGCCAATGCAGCATAAGTTCGTATATAGTCTATTTGTCTTGAGAAAAGACATGTCTGTGAAAGTGACACGGACTACATAAGCTAACATCGCGTCCACTAAATTTCTAGGTATATTTTTTATTTAACATTACTTGTTTGTTTCCTTTGGAAAAATTCAGGTAATTATAACGACTACTAGGGTTAATGCTTGCACTTGCTGACTGAAGATCTAACTATTTTATTACTTTTTTTGCAGTTAGGATATAAATTAACTGAAGCTTCGGTTCGCTATACAACCATTTTATTTGTGTGCTAGTTGTGACGTCACGTGCCTACGTCATTTTTATTTGCATAACCTAGTTTCCGTATTGTTTACAATTTTATTCGTCTGTTATCTAAAATCTCTCTGTCTCATTGTTAGTTTAAGGACGACTGGTATCGTAAAATTTTGTAATGTTATTTAAACATTTCATTTTCTCTTATTACTATGTCTAGTTCTTACTTAGTTTCTTTATATATGTTTGATGGTGTCGTATAACTGAACATATCATTTCATTGTAGTTCATTTTCTTGTTCCATCCATTGTCTATTGTCATCTGTGCTTGTCTCTGGCTTACATTGAATATCATAGTTACATTGGATTAACTAATATCACATGTTCATAATATATTTACTGACAAATAATACACTTATATAAGTTATTGAGAAACGTGGCACCATGTCTACGTTAGAAGATTTTATCAAGATTGGACAGAGCTTAGGTAAATCAGGAGCTGAGCTTGAGCTTTATGCTGAGAATAGATATGAAAAGCATGGAAAAAGAATTGGCGCAACAAGATAAAGAGAGAGAATTACAAAAAGAACTTAAAGAAAAAGAAATGGCTCAAAAAGAAAAAGAGATGGCTCAAAAAGATAAAGAGAGAAAATTGGAAAATCAGAAAATGGAAATAAGAAAAATGGAACTTCTTCAATTAGACCAAGCTCATACACATGCTATGGAGCTTGAAGTTTTAAGACTAAATGCCTGGATATCAGGCGTAAAAGAGCACTGACTGAAGCTGTAGAGAGATACAGGAGACAAGAGAAAGACCACCCAAACAAAGTACTTATTGACACTTGGAAACAAACACGAAGACTGAAACAACTATCTCTCCTGGACATAGCAAAGGGGAAAATGATAAACACCATCTCCCGCAAGAGAGAGAATTGGAAAACAAATACTTTGGACCACCCCCTTGGGAAAACTTCCATCAACCAACTGTCAAAACACAACTGATAGATAAAACGGCCAACAAGGAAACACTACCCACAATCGTGAAGACGTGTGTCTTGGAGACCATAAACAGCTACCCAACGTCAGCAATACAGGCCTACACAGATGGTTCAGCTTTCAAGACCACCTCCTTAGCAGGATACGGCGTCTGCATATGGTACCTGGATGGATCCTCTTATGAGTTCTGTGACTCCTGTGGTGAGAATTGTTCAAATTATGAAGCGGAGGCTGAGGCCATCAAGACAGCCAGTGAATTACTACACCAACAGTTTGACCTTATGGAACGAAAGCCATCAGATATAGTGATCTTCAGTGACTCCATGTCTGTTCTGGAAGCACTTAAACAGACTCCATATGAAAACAAAGACATTTTTCTTATAGGAAGAGCGGTTCACAATTTGATCACAGCCTACTCCATCAGTGTAACCCTACAGTGGATCCCTGGGCACAGTGATCTAACTGGAAATGAGACAGCTGATAGACTTGCAAAAGCAGGAGCCTCTAAACAACAAAAGGACAGACCCTGCAGCATGAGAACAGTCAAACAGATTCTCAGAAACAACACATGGGAAATCTGGCTGAACAGATGGGCGAACGGGCCGACTGGCCGAAATGTCTTTAATGAAATGACCTGCCCAAAAGACAACGACAACATAAACAGACTCAGCAGGAGAAATCAAAGTCTTATCTTTCAGTTCCGAACAGGACACGCCAGAGTCAATAGCCATCTAAACCGTATCAACCCTCAGCACCTACCCATGTGTAGACACTGCTCTCATCCCTATGAAACAACCAGACACCTCCTCATGGAGTGTCCATCACTCACAAATGCCAGGAAAAAACTTTTACAGACACCTCTGACAGTCACCAACTCACTAAGTGGAACGTTAAAACAACTGCAGAAAACCTGCACTTTTTTAAGAATGGCATTGGGCTGCCAAGAGTAGATATGCTCAGCAGCTATTTGATATCGACAACAACAAGACTAAATGCTGAGAAAGAAAGGGCGTTAGAATTAGCTAAGGTACAATCAGATCAGTCTAGGCCTTCAGCTAATTCAAATGTATTTTACCCTAAATTGAAGATACCACATTTCGATCAGGCTAGAGATTGTGTGGATTCCTTTTTATCCAGATTTATTATGAAAGTTACAGGTTTAAATATACCTAAGGAAAGATGGAGTAGTCTTTTGGTTGATTTTTTGACCGGGGACTCACTCAAAGTTTTCATAAATCTGGATGAGAAAAGCAGAAACGATTTTGATGTCGTAAAAGAAGTACTTCTTGGTTCCAGTTAACTGAATCTTGATTCCGAGATCGTTTCCATACGGCTAAGCCAAGTAAGGAGGCTGACTTTGGGGGATTTATTGCTTCCATTAAACATTTTTTCAATAGATGGATAGACTTGTCAGGTATTACCAAATCATATGAAGGGTTGATGGATCTCATGCTACGGGATAAAGTGCTATCCTCGTGTAGTCATGAATTAGAGTCCTTCCTACAGGAGAGACACCCTAACTCTATTGAAGAATACGAAAAACTCGGTAGACACTTTGTCACGGCACATCCAAACAAGGATGTACATAGATCTTTTCCTCGAGATCCAATGCCTACGTGCTCAGCACTCCACGATCATAGATCTTATGATCACCGACCTAGATCGAAGAGCGTTGACGGACGATTTCGTACAAACTTTCGTCAAGAATATCGGGGGTCTTACAACTTCCCTCGTTATCGCTCTCCTTCAAGATTCTACCGTCGGAGTTATCGAGGTTATTCACCTCATGATCGTGGATGCCACAAAGGTAGGGGTCGTGATGATTATCACAAAGAGTATCATAGAGATTACAATGTTCATAGATCATCATACAACAAGAGTGATGATAACGATGAGTCAACAGATTTTTATTATGATAAGAGGAAGGCATTCAAAAAGAAAACAGGTCATTCTAGATCTTCTTCGAAGAACAATGACAAACATAGTCATGCTAATGCATGTACTGGCAAAAGAGATCATAATAGCGATGAGAACAAACATGCTAATTCATGTAGTATGTTAGATGACTCTTGTTATGTTTGTCAATCACATCTGATATCAGATAGGACAAAGACACTTCTTTGCGGACACACTATGTCTTCAATGTCTGCTTGTGAGAATTTAGGATGTCTCACATACCATAAGGGATTTTTATATGGAAAAGTGTTAAGGTCTGACCGACCGTTCGTTTATTCCAGTGTATTCAAATAGTTGGTCTGCATTTGATATATGCATACCATCATTATTCCCATATGTGTCTATATGAATGTTAGAACATTTGTATACCACCAAAAGTGTCACGCGAATGTTTTATTCGTGGGTATGCAAAAAAATGCACTGTATCGTCCCTGTATTATTTATGCAGTGTTCTCTCTCAAGGGATAATGAATTAGTAAGGTCTCAGATATGCCCAACAGCTCAAAGATAACCAGGTAGGAAGCCAATACTGGTCCGGTAACATAACAACAAAGTTTAGTGAAAAATCATGATCAATGAGACATGATGAGCCGTCATTAGTTAATGTCATTCTGTCTATTCGTAACCTAGTTTTATACTCCTTGACGGTGATACATTGTTGCTTCTCCGTTCCAATCCATCTATACATTTCTATGGATTGATTATATCCGTGCCCTTCTCCCGTAATTTCTTTTCACACTCATATCACTTCATTAACATGAATTTCCCCAAAATCAGCACACATCAGCGACAGAGCAGGCAGGATCTTTCAGACTCCGATTTTTACGGTGTATAGACCTGCCCGTCTAAAAAATGTATAAGCATCAAATTATACATTATTAATAGTACTCATCCTGTTATGCATTCCCATTCATGGCACGAATCAAGATAACTCTTTTTCCACGGGTTTTCAAGCAAACCAGCACACACAAGGCTGTTCACGTCTTGTTTATTTGTTGGGGTCCATTTTTTGTTCTCCACGTCATTGTTTCAACACACAAACTCCTACTTCATCCTTTTTTTACTGCGCGCATGAATAATGTACCTAAATGTACTATTCACATATCTTCAAATATTTTCACCAAACTCAACTCAGCGCTCTTTGATGCGCAACAACAGAAATGTTGTAAAAAACCATACGCAACAATTACCCCCTAACACCATTAAGAAAAAAGACACGTAGTTTCTTTTTTTCTTCAAAATTGTACCACTTAAGGTAATTTTTAAAAAAAATACCAACATACTACTATCCTAAGTCTCAGTAAGTCTAATTCAACTAATGTCTCATAACATAATCAGTCAGTCGTCGATGAGATGAAATGGTGATAAACAAGTCATATAATCTACTGCCATATGAATAAAATCCAAGTAGGAAGTAATAATATTACTAAATTAAAACAAATTACGCGGAATCAACACCGCCCTCTATTACCTCTAGTATCAATAATACTAGAACCAAAACTTATATAATATGGTTATATCTAATAGGATTACCTACCCATCGGAAAATGATTGCAATAATGTGTACCTCACCAATACAGAGTACACTGCAAATCTCATACATATTTATTCCTGATCCAACCTCAAAAAATAGCAAATACATGCATAAATTGGTCCCAAATTACCTTTTTCAATGCCCCTAGGAACCTCTATAATATACACGCAAAAATTAATCGCTAAAGAATATCATTGCCGTACAGTCATATTATAGTACACTGTATGTGCACCTTACCCCATACACACCAAATTGTGTTCCGGATAAAACTAATAAAATTTCAATGTCCCAATTACATCACCACTACTGTTGACCATGGACTAACTGTCATTAAAAACTTGTGTACTGTCTTCCTGAGGGCACCTTGACAGTACGTCTGCCACCACATTGTCGGACCCTCGAATTGCTTGAATAGTATAATTATACGGCTGCATCAGAATCGAATAACGGGCTGCTCGGGCGCATTTATGGTTCTTTGTCTTTAAATACGCCAAAGCCTTCTGGTCTAACTGTATTACGAAAGGTACACCTAACAGATACTTCTCTAATTTGATTACTGCCCAGACCACAGCGAGAAGTTCCTTTTCCAACACCGAATAATTCATTTCCGCCTTGTTTAACTTTCTCGAAATGTACGTGATCGGATGCAGATGTCCATCAAATTGTAGAAGCAGAACAGCACCAACGCCCTTGGACGAAGCGTCTGTTAGAAGAGTATAAAGATTATTATGCCTGGGTAGTTTTAAAATCGGTGGGGATGAAAACAAATCTTTAATTTTAAGAAAAGCAGCATTGCATTCTGGAGTCCACCTAATTACATTAGGAGCCCCTTTCCTAAGTAGAGTGGACAGATCTGATGTAATTGAAGATAAGTTAGGAATAAATTTACTATAATATTGCACTAGTCCTAACACACTACGGACTTGTTTTTTTGTCCTAGGAATGGAAAGATTTAGAATCTTGGAAACATTCTGCTCCAAAGTTTGAAGATTCCCATGACCAATCCTATGACCTAGAAAAGTAATCTCAGAGAATCCAATATACACCTTAGATGGTCTAGCAGATAACCCAGCAGATCTGAGCGTGGACAATAGAGAGTGTAAACCGTGAAAGTGTTCTTCCCAAGTGTTGCTAAACAAACAAATATCATCTATGTACGAGATTATATCTTGTCTATGCGAGAAGAGAATTCTCATCATTCTAGTGAACGTAGCAGGTGCGTTCATCAGTCCAAAACACATAAAATTGAATTGGAACAACCCTCTGGGAGTAGCAAAAGCCGTAAAATGTTTACATCTTTCCGCCAACGGGACCTTCCAATAACCCTTTGACAGATCGAACTTACTGAAATATACTGCATCTGCCAATTTTGGTAAAAGATCATCCAATAATGGTAACGGTTCGGCGTCAAAAATTGTGACCTGATTTAATTTTCTAAAATCAATGCAGAGCCGAATGTTATTGTCTTTTTTTCTTATTACAACCATGGGAAAAGCAAAATTACTTTGAGTAGAACTTATTATACCTAATTGCAGCATGTCCTCTATTTCTTTGTTTACTTTGTCTTGAAAGTGTAATGGTATCGGGTATGGACGCACTCTAATAGCCTTTTCATCATTTAAAATGATGTCGTGTGTGATGACATTTGCTTTGCCTGGTATATCTGTAAGTACATCATGAAACGAATGTAATAATTCGGATACATGTGTTTTGTTCTCAAGTGTAAGATTCGGACAGATTGTCACGTCCTCCCAAGTTTCGGTAGATTGAACCGGTAGACTAGGAAACGTCATTGATACAGCTGGGAAAGAAGATTCTTCTTCCTGAATAACTGATAAAGACGCCCAGCTCGCTGGATGTGAACCTACATTATCAACCGCGTGAAAGACTGCCTGAAGATGTTCAGGTCTTGAGTGAAACTCTTTCAACATGTTAATGTGAAAAATCTTTCTTTGTCCCTTAACATCAAGGACATAATCGACATCTAAAATACGTGACAGAATCTTGAATGGACCACACCAAGTTATCAGTAGTCGATTTTGTTTGCTCGGTAAAAGCACGAACGCTTCGTCGCCTGGTACAAGAAGACGAAGACGTCTTGAGTGATTCTGTAACATACGAGCTTTTTCTTTAGCTCTTTCCGATGCATCTGTGGCCAGCTGGCATGCATCCATGATTTTTTTCCTAAGATTTACAACATACTCGTAAGACGATTGAGTTTCTTGCGACGAGGAAGAATCAATCAACAAGTCTTTGATCAAGGACAATGGGACTCTGGGCTGAGCACCAAATACAAGTTGAAATGGACTGAAACCTGTATGCTCATTCGGTATTTCACGATATGCAAAAAGTACCGCTGGTAAAACTCGGTCCCACTCTTTAGGAAAATCGATTGTAATCTTTCCTAACATCTGTTTTATTGATCGATTTAGACGCTCCACCATCCCGTTTGAGGCGGCGTGATATACGGAACTCAGTGATCTGTCTATATGAAACATTGCCATAACCTCCGTCATTGCACCTGACACAAACTGAGAACCTCTGTCCGACAACAGTTTTCTCAGAAATCCGATCCTAGTAAAGATATGAAACAAAGCATCAGCTACATCCTGCGTAGTAATGTTCTTGAGTGGTATGGCCTCTGGCCAACGCGTGCACAAATCTATACAAGTTAATACATATCTATGTCCTCTCAATGACATTATAGGAAGTAGGCCAATAATGTCCACGGCCATCTTCTCAAATGGACGCACCGGAATATCGGCTGCTTGAATGGGAGCCAAATGACGTGCCCCTCTAGACTTCACCTCCTGACAAGTAACACAAGAACGGCAAAACATCGCAATGTCTTTCGACATTCCCGGCCAGAAGAAAGATGCCAGAATTCTAGATCTAGTACGAGAGTATCCCATGTGACCTGCACAACGGGAATCGTGAGCATGACTCAAGATATAGGATCTCATTACCTTAGGCACCATGATCTGAGTAGTAATATGACAAGATTTACTATCTCTGAATCTTCGCACTAATATGTCATTTACGATGGTATACCATTGTTTGTGAGAAGTATGATAATTTGTATCATCACGTTGGACTATATTAAAAAATTTCTTTAATGAAACATCACTGTTTTGTAAAGTAGAAAAAACTTCCTTGTTGATGTTACTGTGTAACCCATCATCATTAACTAGTGGTACAACATTATGTTGAGACTGCTCCTGTGCTCAAGTAACCACAACACTAGCCCTGTGTACGTGTTCTCGTTCCCAATTATTTATTTGCTCAAGAGTACTCTTTAAAACCGTGAATGCGACCAAGAACTAAATCGCAAACTGGACTCAGCAAAAAACATACTTTTATTTGTCCCGTAAAAAATGGCGTCGCGTTATGAACCACCGCAGTTTGAAATTTCTCAATTCTACCACCAAACGTAATGCACTTAACCCATGTTCCTGTACAATAAGAAGGATCAACCAAACATTGTCGCACACCTACCGTCGTGCAACCTGAATCCTTTAATAAAGTTACTGGCATGCCATTAAGTAAGCCCTTGTAAAACTCTAAAGACCCGGTTCCTATATGAGCTGACATAGCAGGTAACGCCGGCAATGGGTGTCCACATCTTAGTCTGGATACCACGTCAGGCTGAAATAGATTCTTGCACTCAAAACATTCTTCCGCATTACCAAAGTCAAATGAACAGCAAGCATTTGCTTGACTAACAGCGTTGTTATTATTATTTGTAATATCATTTTCTGCTCTCTGTACCGAATTTCCATGATGAGCAGACCGATGCAAACTATTTGAACAAAATGCACTGCCATTATCTTGATTATTGCCATAAAAATTTCTTCTGTAATTCTGAGAATAACTAGATCTATTATTAATATTACCGTGTTGATTATTTAGTTGCCCATTTCCTCTCTCTCTCTCTGTGTCCAAAATAATCGTGATGAACATTATCAGATCGTTTATTTCTCCATCTTCGGAACTCTGGTGATTTATTTCTATTTCCAACTTCAAAATGAGAAAAATTTCTTTGATAATTATTATTTCGATCTGAACTGGCACTTCTATAACGAAACCTATCTCTGTCACCACCATTCGATCTAAATTTTCCATGTCTGTTATTTACAGTAGCAACACCCGCTGACTGTAACGATTCATGTAGTTTAGTGTTTCTGACATTCAAGTTCGGATGAGCAACCGAAAACTGGTGCCCGAGGGTCTCAACTTCCGATAACGATTTAGAATTCCGCTCCTGTAAAAATGCCAAAAACTTATCACCTACTGAGGATAATACCTTATCCCGTAATATTAAATCGGCAAGATCTTCAAAATTCCGTTGTACCTTTTCAAGTTTAATCCAACGATTAAAAGTTAAACGAATATCCGAAATGAATTGTGAGAACTCTTTTCCTGTTTCCGGCAACAACTCTTTAAAACGCCTTCTATAATCTTCAGCTGTAAGCTGATATTTTTTTAATAGCGTAGCTCTAGCTTCCTCATAGTTTTGACTATCGCCTTCTAACGACGCGACTGCACTTAACGCCTCTCCTGATAAAAAATTCATCAGTTTGCTACACTACCTACTTTTATCAATTTTATATTCTGTGCATACCAATTGGAATCTTGACAAGAAGAACGTAATATCGTCGACCCCTGGTTTAAACATTGGCAGATGCATTTTAATGTCACATTTCTGCCCATCATTCTGAGTATGCCCGTTCGTTTATTCCAGTGTATTCAAATAGTTGGTCTGCATTTGATATATGCATACCATCATTATTCCCATATGTGTCTATATGAATGTTAGAACATTTGTATACCACCAAAAGTGTCACGAGAATGTTTTATTCGTGGGTATGCAAAAAATGCACTGTATCGTCCCTGTATTATTTATGCAGTGTTCCCTCTCAAGGGATAATGAATTAGTAAGGTCTCAGATATGCCCAACAGCTCAAAGATAACCAGGTAGGAAGCCAATACTGGTCCGGTAACATAACAACAAAGTTTATTGAAAACTCATGATCAATGAGACATGATGAGCCGTCATTAGTTAATGTCATTCTGTCTATTCGTAACCTAGTTTTATACTCCTTGACGGTGATACATTGTTGCTTCACCGTCCCAATCCATCTATACATCTCTATGGATTGATTATATCCGTGCCCTTCTCCCGTAATTTCTTTTCACACTCATATCACTTCATTAACATGAATTTCCCCAAAGTCAGCACACATCAGCGACAGAGCAGGCAGGATCTTTCAGACTCCGATTTTTACGGTGTATAGACCTGCCCGTCTAAAAAAATGTATAAGAATCAAATTATACATTATTAATAGTACTCATCCTGTTATGCATTCCCATTCATGGCACGAATCAATATAACCCTTTTTCCACGGGTTTTCGAGCAAACCAGCACACACAAGGCTGTTCACGTCTTGTTTATTTGTTGGGGTCCTTTTTTTGTTCTCCACGTCATTGTTTCAACACACAAACTCCTACGTCATCCTTTTTTTACTGCGCGCATGAATAATGTACCTAAGTGTACTATTCACATATCTTCAAATATTTTCACCAAACTCAACTCAGCGCTCTTTGATGCGCAACAACAGAAATGTTGTAAAAAACCATAAAAAAAAATACGAGTTTTGAGGGAAAAAATGACGGTAAGAGCTTTTTGAGGGACTGTGCAAGCGGATGTGTTCCACGGTCGGAATACAAATGTCGACGTGTTGTCACTCGCTTATCGAGACCCTCTGCATTCGGTGGAAAACTGTACGGACAATGTGTTACTTTTGTGTGGGAATGTGCCGAGCACTAAAATTACGGCGCCACCCCAGTAGCACGTGTCTATATCGACACACCTTTTTACACAGGTACTGTTTATGCCTGCGGCTTAAGAGCTCCCGTGGCTGAAATAATATTAGGTAACATACCTGGAGTTAGAGATTGCACTCCAGATGAAGTTGCAAGATGGGTTGAATCTCACCCACTGGTGGCAAATGCTGTTGTCACCAGAGCACAACAGTTGACTACAGATATAGCCACCCCACCTACACCTGTATTAGAGACAATTATGTCTCCAGACGTCGTTGCTGAATCACCAGCGGCGTTTGCAGTAAAACAAAGAAATGACCCAAGTTTACAGCGTTTATTTGCGCTAGCAGAGAAAAAGGTTATTAAACATACGAGATTATCATAACATTGGTTTCAGATAAAGAAATCAATACTAACAAGATACAATGATGATGGTATTTCTATTATTCATCAGGTGGTGGTTCCAAAAGAATATAGACCATTTGTGTTACAGACAGGACATGACTCTCCCATGGCAGGTCACATGGGCATTAAAAGAACATTATTTAGAGTCACGTCACAATTCTATTGGCCTGGCGTCAATAAGGACACAAAATTGTATTGCAGGTCATGTACGACATGTCAGAGCATATCACGTAAGGGCAGATTCAATACGGCACCCTTACAAATCACTGATGTACCAGAAAGACCATTTAAAAAAGATAGCAATAGATATTATTGGTCCGTTATCGATTCCATCTAATAATGGGTTCCGATATATCTTAACATGTATAGATCTGTGTACACGGTGGCCTGAGGCTATACCTCTGAAAACCATTACTACTGCATCTGTATCTGATGCATTGTTTTCGATTTTTTGTCGTATTGGTTTTCCGGAAGAAATCTTGTCAGACAGAGGTTCACAATTCACCTCAAACATTATGAAGGAAGTGGAGTCGATGCTATCCATTCACCATTCGTTTTCGAGTGCATACCATGCCCAAACGAACGGGGTTTGTGAGCGCTACAATGGATCGCTCAAACAGATTCTTCATAAGATCACTGAGGAATGTCCTCGTGACTGGGACCGGCTCCTTTGTGCAGCCTTATTTGCATATCGAGAGGTCTCCCACGAAAGTATGGGCTTTAGTCCGTTCGAGCTCGTTTATGGCTCTAATCCACGTGGCCCAATGATGATTTTAAGGAATTTGTTGGTCGGATCATCAGTAGATGAATCCACCCGTACTAGTTATGAGCTAGTTATTGAACTTCGACAAAGAATCATTGATGCGTGCACCTATGCATCTGATAGCATCAAATCGGCTACACAAAATTCTAGATTATTCCATAATCAAAATAGAACATTACGATATTTTAATCCTGGGAAAAAAGTTTGGTTACTACTTCCTCACGATGATAATAAACTTTGGTTTCATGGCAGGGTCCATTTGTGATCATTAAACGGGTCACAGATGTTGATTACGCTATAAACATAAAAGGGAAAATTAAGACTTTCCATGTCAATATGCTGAAATTGGCAGTGGAAAGACCACAAGAGTTAATTCCCATTATTAACTCTGTTTCTGAGTCTTCATCTCATATTTCTTCTTTCGCATTAGTGAATGATGAAGATACTACATCTTCGATTCCTCTACAGTTTTCTTTACCATCTTTACAATCTTCCGAATCTTGGAAGGATGTCACAATTTCTTCGACTTTGGCATCTAAACAACAAAGTCATGTTCGAGAAATTCTTCTTTCTTTTAATGACGTACTTACTGACCTTCCAGGTCGAACATCTCTAATTTCTCATGACATCATTCTGACAGACAATCATCCTATTAAATTAAGACCTTACCCCATTTCTCTACATCATAAAGATAAGGTTGAAAAGGAACTTAAGGATATGATAAGATTGGGAGTTATATCTCCATCAGAATCACCTTATGCTTTTCCCATGGTAATTGTGAAAAAGAGGGATGGTTCGCTCCGTATTTGTATTGATTTCAGACGTCTTAACAGTATCACAATTACTGACGCTGAACCAATGCATTTGTTGGACGACCTACTTTCTCAAGTTTCACAAGCTACTTACTTTAGTAAATTAGATCTGTCGAAGGGATATTGGCAGATACCTCTTACAGAACATGCCAAGCCTTTCACCGCCTTTACTACTCCATTTGGATTGTTCCAATGGAATTACATGTGCTTCGGCCTTGTAAACGCGCCTGCGACATTTGTGCGCATGATGCGCCGCTTTTTGGGCGATAGAAAAGATGTTATCACATACATTGATGACATCTGTCTATTTCACGACTCATGGGAAGACCACATTACTGGTTTATCTTCTCTACTTCTTACACTACGACAAAACGGTTTGACTGTAAGACCTTCTAAGGTCCAGATAGGTTGTCGAGAGATTACATTTCTGGGTCACCGAATAGGTAACCACAGATTACATCCTGATGACAATACAGTCAAGCGCATACTAGATATTGCTACCCCATCATCGAAGAAGCAAGTGAGAAGCTTGTTGGAGTTAATTAATTATTACCATAAGTTTATACCTCACTTCTCACAGATTTCTGCTCCTTTGTCCGGATTGCTGGCCAAAGGTAGTCCAAAAAAATTTTGTGGACACCGCAGTGCGAAGAAGCTCTGATTAAGATAAAGAATTTATTTAAGAATCCTCCTATTCTATTATTACCAAATTTACATGTGCCATTTGTGATTCAAACAGATGCTTCTAGTTCCGGCATTGCAGGATGTTTGTTTCAATGCTATGAAGAAATTCTACATCCGTGCTTGTTTGTATCACGCCAGCTACACCCTCTGAACAAAAATATGCAACAGGCGAACGCGAGCTTTTGGCTGTGGTCTGGTGCTTGGAGAAACTGTCTAAATATCTGATCGGTAAAAAGTTTTATATTCAGACAGACCACAGCCCACTTACTTTCATCACTTCCAGAACAATGCGGAATGCGAGAATACACAGATGGTTCCTATTGTTACAGGAGTTCGCATTTACCATCATACCTATTTCTGGAACAGATAATAATCTCGCGGACTTGTTATCTAGAAATTTTTCGTCACAGGATTGATTATGACTTTGCCTTTTGGCGTGACCAAAGTTGACTATATGTATATGATTTTTATAATCCACATTTCTGATTATGAGTGTTAATTTAATTAGAAAATTCTTAATGATGGATAACATTATAGTCGGGTACATCTTCGCCACCACTCTCACACGTGCCACGAGTGTCACGTTTGGGAGCGAGGGGGATGATGTTGAGGATTGCTTCGGGGTTTGCAAACATGTGGATGTTTGCAAACATTCGCATGGTTGCACCTCGAGACACCTCAATTGAATTAATACTGGAAATCGCGCAAATCGATGTATGACGCGTCAAGCCTAGTAACCGCAGTCTATGTGTGGCCGTAGTGCCGTCCGGCAGTGTTTCAAAAGTGTGGCAGAGCCACTTATGGAGTGTGTATAATATATGTGGCATGGCCACTGATTAAGGATATGTATATGAAGTGGTATACCCACTATGAATTATAAATAGCGTAGAAATCCGTATAGATTATGCTGGGAAAGCAATCAAGTCAAATGTATAGGACCAGAGAGTCTAAAGTATAATCGCGAATATCGTAGGATACGTTTTGCAAGTGACATTATATTTATGGCAGTTAAAGCCTGGCTAGGAAAGCCAAAGTATTGAATAAGTAGACATAGACAGAATATGTGAATATTAAATAAGGATATCACGAGCATTAAGAAGTGATAATAATTCCAATAAACGGATTGGAAAGAGTTGGTTGCAGACTCAAGAACGCTATAGAATTAACGGTTAACACAGACGTGCAATGTCTGTAGGATGAACATTGAGTAGATCCTAAAACTATGTTTAATGCCAGTATTAGTTGTGTGAAAACGTTCTGTATTCATTTTGGAAAAAAGGACATGTATTAAATAATTCAGTCGTCAATGGAACTTGTCTTAATTGCCTGAATTATTCAAGTTCACCAATGTGCTGTGACTGTTGATGTAACCCTTGCAAGGTCAGTCCAGACTATCACATTTATCTACAAGATTAATCACAACATAATACAACACTGCTGGAGAATTAATATGAAGTAATGAACGACACTGAATTAAATAATAATAATTGAATCACACAATAACGGCTCTAAATCTGCAATTGAACTATAAGCCGAAATGGTAAAGATGAATATAATACCTAAAGAATTATTGAAGAGCAACAAAATAACTCACGTCCAACGGGGCTGTATCTGGTAGGAATAACTAACAGCAGATTCCCTTAATATTCAGACAGACCAACCCCGTAACAATATAAAAGTGTATTGAAAATAATAGGGTGGCCCTTGACTTTTGACGAGTAGTATATTTCCAACTGTTAAAACCTAAAGTGAATATTACATTTTGTTATTTGTAATGTTACGAATTTAACTTCGAGTCAATCAGTTTACAGTTACTGCATGTTTGTCTGGGGCAAATATCTATACTCACTCTAAACATAGCTATATTAGAATAATAGAATTCCACTGAGTAAATCAGGGGTGGGTTCTTAAACGAGCTGAAAGTAATAAGTGCTTAAATCCTTCACAAAAGCGTCTGCAGAATTACAGAGTTAACATACTCAGCCACAGCAGTATTGTTCTTGCTTATTCTGAATATCTTGTGAAGACTCTCTTTGTAATAGGAGTGTCATCACCCTTCTATCTACATCTCTTACTTACTTACTTAGTGGTTCCCATTCTACCGTGAGGTGTAGAGGTTTGGAAGAGAGAGCGCCAGACTATCCTATCAACTGTCTTCCTCCTAGTCTGGTTCCATTCTAGTCCTCGGTCCTTCAAAGTAAGTTTTTTAGTTTTCTACCTGCTACTCTACGACATTGTTTGCGTTGGTCAAAATTACATTTCCAAAATGACAGTCAAGCAGGTAAGTATATGCACTTTTACCTGTTCCAAAGTAATGCTGAAAAATTACTCATTTTGACATAGGACGTACCCCCCCAAAAAAAAAAAAAAAAAAAATTAGGTTATAAGATACACACTCGCCTAACAAAAAAAGAAAAGAAAAGAAAATATATCAATAATTTTGAAGGAGCTGAACTAGAACCATTATAGGAGGTATCTAATAAATAGAGTTTGAAA